>OU426985.1:9898141-10327681 GCA_911387785.2 Aelia acuminata | reverse complement strand
TGCTAAAGAAAACTTGTTTTTTTTTTTTTCAAAAAATCGATGTTAAAACATATTATTTTTTCTCTTAAACAAATTTCTTTTCCTTTAAAACATCGATGTTTATAGTCAAAACATCAATGTTAAAGTATACTTGTTTTGTCCAAAATGTCGATGTTAAAACATATTTGCCTTTCTCCAAAACATCGTTGCTAAAGAAAACTTGTTTTTCTTTTTTTTTCAAAAAATCGATGTTAAAATATATTATTTTTTCTCTTTAACATATTTCTTTTTCTTTAAAACATCGATGTTACAGTGAAAACATCAATGTTAAAGTATATTTGTTTTGTCGAAAACGTCGAAGTTAAAACATATTTGCCTTCTCTAAAACATCGATGTTATAGTCAAAACATCAATGTTAAATTATACTTGTTTTGTCCAAAACGTCGATGTTAAAACATAATTGCTTTCCTCTAAAACATCGATGTTAAAGTATACATGTTTTTCTTCAAAACGTCGATGTTACAAAATGTTTGTTTTTCTCTAAATCATCCATGTTAAATTTACTTTTTTTTGTTTTAAACCATCGATGTTAAAACATTTTTTTTTATATTACTTATATTACTTTTATATTTATATATTACTTTTTTTGTTTAAACCGTCGATGTTAAAACATTTTTTTTTTCTCTAAAACATCGATGCTAAAGAAAACTTGTTTTTTTTTTTTCAAAAAATCGATGTTAAAACATATTATTTTTTCTCTTAAACAAATTTCTTTTCCTTTAAAAACATCGATGTTATAGTCAAAACATCAATGTTAAAGTATACTTGTTTTGTCCAAAATGTCGATGTTAAAACATATTTGCCTTTCTCCAAAACATCGTTGCTAAAGAAAACTTGTTTTTCTTTTTTTTTCAAAAAATCGATGTTAAAATATATTATTTTTTCTCTTTAACATATTTCTTTTTCTTTAAAACATCGATGTTACAGTGAAAACATCAATGTTAAAGTATATTTGTTTTGTCCAAAACGTCGAAGTTAAAACATATTTGCCTTCTCTAAAACATCGATGTTAAAGAATACATGTTTTTGTTTAAAACGTCGATGTTACAAAATGTTTGTTTTTCTCTAAATCATCCATGTTAAATTTAATTTTTTTTGTTTAAACCATCGATGTTAAAACATTTTTTGTTTCTCTAAAACATCGTTGCTAAAGTAAACTTGTTTTTTTTTTTTTTTAAAATCGATGTTAAAATATATTATTTTTTCTCTTAAACATATTTCTTTTTCTTTAACACATCGATGTTATAGTCAAATCATCAATGTTAAAGTTTACTTGTTCTTGTATAAAACATCAAAGTTAAACATATTTGTTTTTCTTTAAAACATCGATGTTATTGTCAAAATATCAATGTTAAATTATACTTGTTCTTGTTCAAAACATCGATATTAAATAATATTTCTTTTTCGCTAAAACATCGATGTTATAGTCAAAACATCAATGTTGAATTATACTTGTTCTTGTTCAAAACATCGATGTAAAAAATATTTTTTTTTCTTTAAAACATCATTGCTAAAGAAAACTTGCTTTTTTTTTTTCAAAACATCGATGTTAAAACATATTATTTTTTCTCTTAAACATATTTCTTTTTCTTTAAAACATCGATGTTATTGTCAAAACATCAATGTTAAATTATACTTGTTCTTGTTCAAAACCTCGATGTTAAATAATATTTCTTTTTCGCTAAAACATCGATGTTATAGTCAAAACATCAATGTTAAATTATACTTGTTTTGTCCAAAACGTCGATGATAAAACATAATTGCTTTCCTCTAAAACATCGATGTTAAAGTATACATGTTTTTCTTCAAAACGTCGATGTTACAAAATGTTTGTTTTTCTCTAAATCATCCATGTTAAATTTACTTTTTTTTGTTTAAACCATCGATGTTCAAACATTTTTTTTTATATTACTTATATTACTTTTATATTTATATATTACTTTTTTTGTTTAAACCGTCGATGTTAAAACATTATTTTTTCTCTAAAACATCGATGCTAAAGAAAACTTGTTTTTTTTTTTTCAAAAAATCGATGTTAAAACATATTATTTTTTCTCTTAAACAAATTTCTTTTCCTTTAAAACATCGATGTTATAGTCAAAACATCAATGTTAAAGTATACTTGTTTTGTCCAAAATGTCGATGTTAAAACATATTTGCCTTTCTCCAAAACATCGTTGCTAAAGAAAACTTGTTTTTCTTTTTTTTTCAAAAAATCGATGTTAAAATATATTATTTTTTCTCTTTAACATATTTCTTTTTCTTTAAAACATCGATGTTACAGTGAAAACATCAATGTTAAAGTATATTTGTTTTGTCGAAAACGTCGAAGTTAAAACATATTTGCCTTCTCTAAAACATCGATGTTATAGTCAAAACATCAATGTTAAATTATACTTGTTTTGTCCAAAACGTCGATGTTAAAACATAATTGCTTTCCTCTAAAACATCGATGTTAAAGTATACATGTTTTTCTTCAAAACGTCGATGTTACAAAATGTTTGTTTTTCTCTAAATCATCCATGTTAAATTTACTTTTTTTTGTTTAAACCATCGATGTTAAAACATTTTTTTTTATATTACTTATATTACTTTTATATTTATATATTACTTTTTTTGTTTAAACCGTCGATGTTAAAACATTTTTTTTTCTCTAAAACATCGATGCTAAAGAAAACTTGTTTTTTTTTTTTTCAAAAAATCGATGTTAAAACATATTATTTTTTCTCTTAAACAAATTTCTTTTCCTTTAAAACATCGATGTTATAGTCAAAACATCAATGTTAAAGTATACTTGTTTTGTCCAAAATGTCGATGTTAAAACATATTTGCCTTTCTCCAAAACATCGTTGCTAAAGAAAACTTGTTTTTCTTTTTTTTTCAAAAAATCGATGTTAAAATATATTATTTTTTCTCTTTAACATATTTCTTTTTCTTTAAAACATCGATGTTACAGTGAAAACATCAATGTTAAAGTATATTTGTTTTGTCGAAAACGTCGAAGTTAAAACATATTTGCCTTCTCTAAAACATCGATGTTATAGTCAAAACATCAATGTTAAATTATACTTGTTTTGTCCAAAACGTCGATGTTAAAACATAATTGCTTTCCTCTAAAACATCGATGTTAAAGTATACATGTTTTTCTTCAAAACGTCGATGTTACAAAATGTTTGTTTTTCTCTAAATCATCCATGTTAAATTTACTTTTTTTTGTTTAAACCATCGATGTTAAAACATTTTTTTTTATATTACTTATATTACTTTTATATTTATATATTACTTTTTTTGTTTAAACCGTCGATGTTAAAACATTTTTTTTTCTCTAAAACATCGATGCTAAAGAAAACTTGTTTTTTTTTTTTCAAAAAATCGATGTTAAAACATATTATTTTTTCTCTTAAACAAATTTCTTTTCCTTTAAAACATCGATGTTATAGTCAAAACATCAATGTTAAAGTATACTTGTTTTGTCCAAAATGTCGATGTTAAAACATATTTGCCTTTCTCCAAAACATCGTTGCTAAAGAAAACTTGTTTTTCTTTTTTTTTCAAAAAATCGATGTTAAAATATATTATTTTTTCTCTTTAACATATTTCTTTTTCTTTAAAACATCGATGTTACAGTGAAAACATCAATGTTAAAGTATATTTGTTTTGTCGAAAACGTCGAAGTTAAAACATATTTGCCTTCTCTAAAACATCGATGTTATAGTCAAAACATCAATGTTAAATTATACTTGTTTTGTCCAAAACGTCGATGTTAAAACATAATTGCTTTCCTCTAAAACATCGATGTTAAAGTATACATGTTTTTCTTCAAAACGTCGATGTTACAAAATGTTTGTTTTTCTCTAAATCATCCATGTTAAATTTACTTTTTTTTGTTTAAACCATCGATGTTAAAACATTTTTTTTTATATTACTTATATTACTTTTATATTTATATATTACTTTTTTTGTTTAAACCGTCGATGTTAAAACATTTTTTTTTCTCTAAAACATCGATGCTAAAGAAAACTTGTTTTTTTTTTTTCAAAAAATCGATGTTAAAACATATTATTTTTTCTCTTAAACAAATTTCTTTTCCTTTAAAACATCGATGTTATAGTCAAAACATCAATGTTAAAGTATACTTGTTTTGTCCAAAATGTCGATGTTAAAACATATTTGCCTTTCTCCAAAACATCGTTGCTAAAGAAAACTTGTTTTTCTTTTTTTTTCAAAAAATCGATGTTAAAATATATTATTTTTTCTCTTTAACATATTTCTTTTTCTTTAAAACATCGATGTTACAGTGAAAACATCAATGTTAAAGTATATTTGTTTTGTCCAAAACGTCGAAGTTAAAACATATTTGCCTTCTCTAAAACATCGATGTTAAAGAATACATGTTTTTGTTTAAAACGTCGATGTTACAAAATGTTTGTTTTTCTCTAAATCATCCATGTTAAATTTAATTTTTTTTGTTTAAACCATCGATGTTAAAACATTTTTTGTTTCTCTAAAACATCGTTGCTAAAGTAAACTTGTTTTTTTTTTTTTTAAAATCGATGTTAAAATATATTATTTTTTCTCTTAAACATATTTCTTTTTCTTTAACACATCGATGTTATAGTCAAATCATCAATGTTAAAGTTTACTTGTTCTTGTATAAAACATCAAAGTTAAACATATTTGTTTTTCTTTAAAACATCGATGTTATTGTCAAAATATCAATGTTAAATTATACTTGTTCTTGTTCAAAACATCGATATTAAATAATATTTCTTTTTCGCTAAAACATCGATGTTATAGTCAAAACATCAATGTTGAATTATACTTGTTCTTGTTCAAAACATCGATGTAAAAAATATTTTTTTTTCTTTAAAACATCATTGCTAAAGAAAACTTGCTTTTTTTTTTTCAAAACATCGATGTTAAAACATATTATTTTTTCTCTTAAACATATTTCTTTTTCTTTAAAACATCGATGTTATTGTCAAAACATCAATGTTAAATTATACTTGTTCTTGTTCAAAACCTCGATGTTAAATAATATTTCTTTTTCGCTAAAACATCGATGTTATAGTCAAAACATCAATGTTAAATTATACTTGTTTTGTCCAAAACGTCGATGTTAAAACATAATTGCTTTCCTCTAAAACATCGATGTTAAAGTATACATGTTTTTCTTCAAAACGTCGATGTTACAAAATGTTTGTTTTTCTCTAAATCATCCATGTTAAATTTACTTTTTTTTGTTTAAACCATCGATGTTCAAACATTTTTTTTTATATTACTTATATTACTTTTATATTTATATATTACTTTTTTTGTTTAAACCGTCGATGTTAAAACATTATTTTTTCTCTAAAACATCGATGCTAAAGAAAACTTGTTTTTTTTTTTTTCAAAAAATCGATGTTAAAACATATTATTTTTTCTCTTAAACAAATTTCTTTTCCTTTAAAACATCGATGTTATAGTCAAAACATCAATGTTAAAGTATACTTGTTTTGTCCAAAATGTCGATGTTAAAACATATTTGCCTTTCTCCAAAACATCGTTGCTAAAGAAAACTTGTTTTTCTTTTTTTTTCAAAAAATCGATGTTAAAATATATTATTTTTTCTCTTTAACATATTTCTTTTTCTTTAAAACATCGATGTTACAGTGAAAACATCAATGTTAAAGTATATTTGTTTTGTCGAAAACGTCGAAGTTAAAACATATTTGCCTTCTCTAAAACATCGATGTTATAGTCAAAACATCAATGTTAAATTATACTTGTTTTGTCCAAAACGTCGATGTTAAAACATAATTGCTTTCCTCTAAAACATCGATGTTAAAGTATACATGTTTTTCTTCAAAACGTCGATGTTACAAAATGTTTGTTTTTCTCTAAATCATCCATGTTAAATTTACTTTTTTTTGTTTAAACCATCGATGTTAAAACATTTTTTTTTATATTACTTATATTACTTTTATATTTATATATTACTTTTTTTGTTTAAACCGTCGATGTTAAAACATTTTTTTTTCTCTAAAACATCGATGCTAAAGAAAACTTGTTTTTTTTTTTTCAAAAAATCGATGTTAAAACATATTATTTTTTCTCTTAAACAAATTTCTTTTCCTTTAAAACATCGATGTTATAGTCAAAACATCAATGTTAAAGTATACTTGTTTTGTCCAAAATGTCGATGTTAAAACATATTTGCCTTTCTCCAAAACATCGTTGCTAAAGAAAACTTGTTTTTCTTTTTTTTTTCAAAAAATCGATGTTAAAATATATTATTTTTTCTCTTTAACATATTTCTTTTTCTTTAAAACATCGATGTTACAGTGAAAACATCAATGTTAAAGTATATTTGTTTTGTCGAAAACGTCGAAGTTAAAACATATTTGCCTTCTCTAAAACATCGATGTTATAGTCAAAACATCAATGTTAAATTATACTTGTTTTGTCCAAAACGTCGATGTTAAAACATAATTGCTTTCCTCTAAAACATCGATGTTAAAGTATACATGTTTTTCTTCAAAACGTCGATGTTACAAAATGTTTGTTTTTCTCTAAATCATCCATGTTAAATTTACTTTTTTTTGTTTAAACCATCGATGTTAAAACATTTTTTTTTATATTACTTATATTACTTTTATATTTATATATTACTTTTTTTGTTTAAACCGTCGATGTTAAAACATTTTTTTTTCTCTAAAACATCGATGCTAAAGAAAACTTGTTTTTTTTTTTTCAAAAAATCGATGTTAAAACATATTATTTTTTCTCTTAAACAAATTTCTTTTCCTTTAAAACATCGATGTTATAGTCAAAACATCAATGTTAAAGTATACTTGTTTTGTCCAAAATGTCGATGTTAAAACATATTTGCCTTTCTCCAAAACATCGTTGCTAAAGAAAACTTGTTTTTCTTTTTTTTTCAAAAAATCGATGTTAAAATATATTATTTTTTCTCTTTAACATATTTCTTTTTCTTTAAAACATCGATGTTACAGTGAAAACATCAATGTTAAAGTATATTTGTTTTGTCGAAAACGTCGAAGTTAAAACATATTTGCCTTCTCTAAAACATCGATGTTATAGTCAAAACATCAATGTTAAATTATACTTGTTTTGTCCAAAACGTCGATGTTAAAACATAATTGCTTTCCTCTAAAACATCGATGTTAAAGTATACATGTTTTTCTTCAAAACGTCGATGTTACAAAATGTTTGTTTTTCTCTAAATCATCCATGTTAAATTTACTTTTTTTTGTTTAAACCATCGATGTTAAAACATTTTTTTTTATATTACTTATATTACTTTTATATTTATATATTACTTTTTTTGTTTAAACCGTCGATGTTAAAACATTTTTTTTTCTCTAAAACATCGATGCTAAAGAAAACTTGTTTTTTTTTTTTCAAAAAATCGATGTTAAAACATATTATTTTTTCTCTTAAACAAATTTCTTTTCCTTTAAAACATCGATGTTATAGTCAAAACATCAATGTTAAAGTATACTTGTTTTGTCCAAAATGTCGATGTTAAAACATATTTGCCTTTCTCCAAAACATCGTTGCTAAAGAAAACTTGTTTTTCTTTTTTTTTCAAAAAATCGATGTTAAAATATATTATTTTTTCTCTTTAACATATTTCTTTTTCTTTAAAACATCGATGTTACAGTGAAAACATCAATGTTAAAGTATATTTGTTTTGTCCAAAACGTCGAAGTTAAAACATATTTGCCTTCTCTAAAACATCGATGTTAAAGAATACATGTTTTTGTTTAAAACGTCGATGTTACAAAATGTTTGTTTTTCTCTAAATCATCCATGTTAAATTTAATTTTTTTTGTTTAAACCATCGATGTTAAAACATTTTTTGTTTCTCTAAAACATCGTTGCTAAAGTAAACTTGTTTTTTTTTTTTTAAAATCGATGTTAAAATATATTATTTTTTCTCTTAAACATATTTCTTTTTCTTTAACACATCGATGTTATAGTCAAATCATCAATGTTAAAGTTTACTTGTTCTTGTATAAAACATCAAAGTTAAACATATTTGTTTTTCTTTAAAACATCGATGTTATTGTCAAAATATCAATGTTAAATTATACTTGTTCTTGTTCAAAACATCGATATTAAATAATATTTCTTTTTCGCTAAAACATCGATGTTATAGTCAAAACATCAATGTTGAATTATACTTGTTCTTGTTCAAAACATCGATGTAAAAAATATTTTTTTTTCTTTAAAACATCATTGCTAAAGAAAACTTGCTTTTTTTTTTTCAAAACATCGATGTTAAAACATATTATTTTTTCTCTTAAACATATTTCTTTTTCTTTAAAACATCGATGTTATTGTCAAAACATCAATGTTAAATTATACTTGTTCTTGTTCAAAACCTCGATGTTAAATAATATTTCTTTTTCGCTAAAACATCGATGTTATAGTCAAAACATCAATGTTAAATTATACTTGTTTTGTCCAAAACGTCGATGTTAAAACATAATTGCTTTCCTCTAAAACATCGATGTTAAAGTATACATGTTTTTCTTCAAAACGTCGATGTTACAAAATGTTTGTTTTTCTCTAAATCATCCATGTTAAATTTACTTTTTTTTGTTTAAACCATCGATGTTCAAACATTTTTTTTTATATTACTTATATTACTTTTATATTTATATATTACTTTTTTTGTTTAAACCGTCGATGTTAAAACATTATTTTTTCTCTAAAACATCGATGCTAAAGAAAACTTGTTTTTTTTTTTTCAAAAAATCGATGTTAAAACATATTATTTTTTCTCTTAAACAAATTTCTTTTCCTTTAAAACATCGATGTTATAGTCAAAACATCAATGTTAAAGTATACTTGTTTTGTCCAAAATGTCGATGTTAAAACATATTTGCCTTTCTCCAAAACATCGTTGCTAAAGAAAACTTGTTTTTCTTTTTTTTTCAAAAAATCGATGTTAAAATATATTATTTTTTCTCTTTAACATATTTCTTTTTCTTTAAAACATCGATGTTACAGTGAAAACATCAATGTTAAAGTATATTTGTTTTGTCGAAAACGTCGAAGTTAAAACATATTTGCCTTCTCTAAAACATCGATGTTATAGTCAAAACATCAATGTTAAATTATACTTGTTTTGTCCAAAACGTCGATGTTAAAACATAATTGCTTTCCTCTAAAACATCGATGTTAAAGTATACATGTTTTTCTTCAAAACGTCGATGTTACAAAATGTTTGTTTTTCTCTAAATCATCCATGTTAAATTTACTTTTTTTTGTTTAAACCATCGATGTTAAAACATTTTTTTTTATATTACTTATATTACTTTTATATTTATATATTACTTTTTTTGTTTAAACCGTCGATGTTAAAACATTTTTTTTTCTCTAAAACATCGATGCTAAAGATAAACTTGTTTTTTTTTTTTCAAAAAATCGATGTTAAAACATATTATTTCTTCTCTTAAACAAATTTCTTTTCCTTTAAAACATCGATGTTATAGTCAAAACATCAATGTTAAAGTATACTTGTTTTGTCCAAAATGTCGATGTTAAAACATATTTGCCTTTCTCCAAAACATCGTTGCTAAAGAAAACTTGTTTTTCTTTTTTTTTCAAAAAATCGATGTTAAAATATATTATTTTTTCTCTTTAACATATTTCTTTTTCTTTAAAACATCGATGTTACAGTGAAAACATCAATGTTAAAGTATATTTGTTTTGTCCAAAACGTCGAAGTTAAAACATATTTGCCTTCTCTAAAACATCGATGTTATAGTCAAAACATCAATGTTAAATTATACTTGTTTTGTCCAAAACGTCGATGTTAAAACATAATTGCTTTCCTCTAAAACATCGATGTTAAAGTATACATGTTTTTCTTCAAAACGTCGATGTTACAAAATGTTTGTTTTTCTCTAAATCATCCATGTTAAATTTACTTTTTTTTGTTTAAACCATCGATGTTAAAACATTTTTTTTTATATTACTTATATTACTTTTATATTTATATATTACTTTTTTTGTTTAAACCGTCGATGTTAAAACATTTTTTTTTCTCTAAAACATCGATGCTAAAGAAAACTTGTTTTTTTTTTTTCAAAAAATCGATGTTAAAACATATTATTTTTTCTCTTAAACAAATTTCTTTTCCTTTAAAACATCGATGTTATAGTCAAAACATCAATGTTAAAGTATACTTGTTTTGTCCAAAATGTCGATGTTAAAACATATTTGCCTTTCTCCAAAACATCGTTGCTAAAGAAAACTTGTTTTTCTTTTTTTTTTCAAAAAATCGATGTTAAAATATATTATTTTTTCTCTTTAACATATTTCTTTTTCTTTAAAACATCGATGTTACAGTGAAAACATCAATGTTAAAGTATATTTGTTTTGTCGAAAACGTCGAAGTTAAAACATATTTGCCTTCTCTAAAACATCGATGTTATAGTCAAAACATCAATGTTAAATTATACTTGTTTTGTCCAAAACGTCGATGTTAAAACATAATTGCTTTCCTCTAAAACATCGATGTTAAAGTATACATGTTTTTCTTCAAAACGTCGATGTTACAAAATGTTTGTTTTTCTCTAAATCATCCATGTTAAATTTACTTTTTTTTGTTTAAACCATCGATGTTAAAACATTTTTTTTTATATTACTTATATTACTTTTATATTTATATATTACTTTTTTTGTTTAAACCGTCGATGTTAAAACATTTTTTTTTCTCTAAAACATCGATGCTAAAGAAAACTTGTTTTTTTTTTTTCAAAAAATCGATGTTAAAACATATTATTTTTTCTCTTAAACAAATTTCTTTTCCTTTAAAACATCGATGTTATAGTCAAAACATCAATGTTAAAGTATACTTGTTTTGTCCAAAATGTCGATGTTAAAACATATTTGCCTTTCTCCAAAACATCGTTGCTAAAGAAAACTTGTTTTTCTTTTTTTTTCAAAAAATCGATGTTAAAATATATTATTTTTTCTCTTTAACATATTTCTTTTTCTTTAAAACATCGATGTTACAGTGAAAACATCAATGTTAAAGTATATTTGTTTTGTCCAAAACGTCGAAGTTAAAACATATTTGCCTTCTCTAAAACATCGATGTTATAGTCAAAACATCAATGTTAAATTATACTTGTTTTGTCCAAAACGTCGATGTTAAAACATAATTGCTTTCCTCTAAAACATCGATGTTAAAGTATACATGTTTTTCTTCAAAACGTCGATGTTACAAAATGTTTGTTTTTCTCTAAATCATCCATGTTAAATTTACTTTTTTTTGTTTAAACCATCGATGTTAAAACATTTTTTTTTATATTACTTATATTACTTTTATATTTATATATTACTTTTTTTGTTTAAACCGTCGATGTTAAAACATTTTTTTTTCTCTAAAACATCGATGCTAAAGAAAACTTGTTTTTTTTTTTTCAAAAAATCGATGTTAAAACATATTATTTTTTCTCTTAAACAAATTTCTTTTCCTTTAAAACATCGATGTTATAGTCAAAACATCAATGTTAAAGTATACTTGTTTTGTCCAAAATGTCGATGTTAAAACATATTTGCCTTTCTCCAAAACATCGTTGCTAAAGAAAACTTGTTTTTCTTTTTTTTTCAAAAAATCGATGTTAAAATATATTATTTTTTCTCTTTAACATATTTCTTTTTCTTTAAAACATCGATGTTACAGTGAAAACATCAATGTTAAAGTATATTTGTTTTGTCCAAAACGTCGAAGTTAAAACATATTTGCCTTCTCTAAAACATCGATGTTAAAGAATACATGTTTTTGTTTAAAACGTCGATGTTACAAAATGTTTGTTTTTCTCTAAATCATCCATGTTAAATTTAATTTTTTTTGTTTAAACCATCGATGTTAAAACATTTTTTGTTTCTCTAAAACATCGTTGCTAAAGTAAACTTGTTTTTTTTTTTTTAAAATCGATGTTAAAATATATTATTTTTTCTCTTAAACATATTTCTTTTTCTTTAACACATCGATGTTATAGTCAAATCATCAATGTTAAAGTTTACTTGTTCTTGTATAAAACATCAAAGTTAAACATATTTGTTTTTCTTTAAAACATCGATGTTATTGTCAAAATATCAATGTTAAATTATACTTGTTCTTGTTCAAAACATCGATATTAAATAATATTTCTTTTTCGCTAAAACATCGATGTTATAGTCAAAACATCAATGTTGAATTATACTTGTTCTTGTTCAAAACATCGATGTAAAAAATATTTTTTTTTCTTTAAAACATCATTGCTAAAGAAAACTTGCTTTTTTTTTTTCAAAACATCGATGTTAAAACATATTATTTTTTCTCTTAAACATATTTCTTTTTCTTTAAAACATCGATGTTATTGTCAAAACATCAATGTTAAATTATACTTGTTCTTGTTCAAAACCTCGATGTTAAATAATATTTCTTTTTCGCTAAAACATCGATGTTATAGTCAAAACATCAATGTTAAATTATACTTGTTTTGTCCAAAACGTCGATGTTAAAACATAATTGCTTTCCTCTAAAACATCGATGTTAAAGTATACATGTTTTTCTTCAAAACGTCGATGTTACAAAATGTTTGTTTTTCTCTAAATCATCCATGTTAAATTTACTTTTTTTTGTTTAAACCATCGATGTTCAAACATTTTTTTTTATATTACTTATATTACTTTTATATTTATATATTACTTTTTTTGTTTAAACCGTCGATGTTAAAACATTATTTTTTCTCTAAAACATCGATGCTAAAGAAAACTTGTTTTTTTTTTTTCAAAAAATCGATGTTAAAACATATTATTTTTTCTCTTAAACAAATTTCTTTTCCTTTAAAACATCGATGTTATAGTCAAAACATCAATGTTAAAGTATACTTGTTTTGTCCAAAATGTCGATGTTAAAACATATTTGCCTTTCTCCAAAACATCGTTGCTAAAGAAAACTTGTTTTTCTTTTTTTTTCAAAAAATCGATGTTAAAATATATTATTTTTTCTCTTTAACATATTTCTTTTTCTTTAAAACATCGATGTTACAGTGAAAACATCAATGTTAAAGTATATTTGTTTTGTCGAAAACGTCGAAGTTAAAACATATTTGCCTTCTCTAAAACATCGATGTTATAGTCAAAACATCAATGTTAAATTATACTTGTTTTGTCCAAAACGTCGATGTTAAAACATAATTGCTTTCCTCTAAAACATCGATGTTAAAGTATACATGTTTTTCTTCAAAACGTCGATGTTACAAAATGTTTGTTTTTCTCTAAATCATCCATGTTAAATTTACTTTTTTTTGTTTAAACCATCGATGTTAAAACATTTTTTTTTATATTACTTATATTACTTTTATATTTATATATTACTTTTTTTGTTTAAACCGTCGATGTTAAAACATTTTTTTTTCTCTAAAACATCGATGCTAAAGAAAACTTGTTTTTTTTTTTTCAAAAAATCGATGTTAAAACATATTATTTTTTCTCTTAAACAAATTTCTTTTCCTTTAAAACATCGATGTTATAGTCAAAACATCAATGTTAAAGTATACTTGTTTTGTCCAAAATGTCGATGTTAAAACATATTTGCCTTTCTCCAAAACATCGTTGCTAAAGAAAACTTGTTTTTCTTTTTTTTTCAAAAAATCGATGTTAAAATATATTATTTTTTCTCTTTAACATATTTCTTTTTCTTTAAAACATCGATGTTACAGTGAAAACATCAATGTTAAAGTATATTTGTTTTGTCGAAAACGTCGAAGTTAAAACATATTTGCCTTCTCTAAAACATCGATGTTATAGTCAAAACATCAATGTTAAATTATACTTGTTTTGTCCAAAACGTCGATGTTAAAACATAATTGCTTTCCTCTAAAACATCGATGTTAAAGTATACATGTTTTTCTTCAAAACGTCGATGTTACAAAATGTTTGTTTTTCTCTAAATCATCCATGTTAAATTTACTTTTTTTTGTTTAAACCATCGATGTTAAAACATTTTTTTTTATATTACTTATATTACTTTTATATTTATATATTACTTTTTTTGTTTAAACCGTCGATGTTAAAACATTTTTTTTTCTCTAAAACATCGATGCTAAAGAAAACTTGTTTTTTTTTTTTCAAAAAATCGATGTTAAAACATATTATTTTTTCTCTTAAACAAATTTCTTTTCCTTTAAAACATCGATGTTATAGTCAAAACATCAATGTTAAAGTATACTTGTTTTGTCCAAAATGTCGATGTTAAAACATATTTGCCTTTCTCCAAAACATCGTTGCTAAAGAAAACTTGTTTTTCTTTTTTTTTCAAAAAATCGATGTTAAAATATATTATTTTTTCTCTTTAACATATTTCTTTTTCTTTAAAACATCGATGTTACAGTGAAAACATCAATGTTAAAGTATATTTGTTTTGTCGAAAACGTCGAAGTTAAAACATATTTGCCTTCTCTAAAACATCGATGTTATAGTCAAAACATCAATGTTAAATTATACTTGTTTTGTCCAAAACGTCGATGTTAAAACATAATTGCTTTCCTCTAAAACATCGATGTTAAAGTATACATGTTTTTCTTCAAAACGTCGATGTTACAAAATGTTTGTTTTTCTCTAAATCATCCATGTTAAATTTACTTTTTTTTGTTTAAACCATCGATGTTAAAACATTTTTTTTTATATTACTTATATTACTTTTATATTTATATATTACTTTTTTTGTTTAAACCGTCGATGTTAAAACATTTTTTTTTCTCTAAAACATCGATGCTAAAGAAAACTTGTTTTTTTTTTTTCAAAAAATCGATGTTAAAACATATTATTTTTTCTCTTAAACAAATTTCTTTTCCTTTAAAACATCGATGTTATAGTCAAAACATCAATGTTAAAGTATACTTGTTTTGTCCAAAATGTCGATGTTAAAACATATTTGCCTTTCTCCAAAACATCGTTGCTAAAGAAAACTTGTTTTTCTTTTTTTTTCAAAAAATCGATGTTAAAATATATTATTTTTTCTCTTTAACATATTTCTTTTTCTTTAAAACATCGATGTTACAGTGAAAACATCAATGTTAAAGTATATTTGTTTTGTCCAAAACGTCGAAGTTAAAACATATTTGCCTTCTCTAAAACATCGATGTTAAAGAATACATGTTTTTGTTTAAAACGTCGATGTTACAAAATGTTTGTTTTTCTCTAAATCATCCATGTTAAATTTAATTTTTTTTGTTTAAACCATCGATGTTAAAACATTTTTTGTTTCTCTAAAACATCGTTGCTAAAGTAAACTTGTTTTTTTTTTTTTAAAATCGATGTTAAAATATATTATTTTTTCTCTTAAACATATTTCTTTTTCTTTAACACATCGATGTTATAGTCAAATCATCAATGTTAAAGTTTACTTGTTCTTGTATAAAACATCAAAGTTAAACATATTTGTTTTTCTTTAAAACATCGATGTTATTGTCAAAATATCAATGTTAAATTATACTTGTTCTTGTTCAAAACATCGATATTAAATAATATTTCTTTTTCGCTAAAACATCGATGTTATAGTCAAAACATCAATGTTGAATTATACTTGTTCTTGTTCAAAACATCGATGTAAAAAATATTTTTTTTTCTTTAAAACATCATTGCTAAAGAAAACTTGCTTTTTTTTTTTCAAAACATCGATGTTAAAACATATTATTTTTTCTCTTAAACATATTTCTTTTTCTTTAAAACATCGATGTTATTGTCAAAACATCAATGTTAAATTATACTTGTTCTTGTTCAAAACCTCGATGTTAAATAATATTTCTTTTTCGCTAAAACATCGATGTTATAGTCAAAACATCAATGTTAAATTATACTTGTTTTGTCCAAAACGTCGATGTTAAAGCATAATTGCTTTCCTCTAAAACATCGATGTTAAAGTATACATGTTTTTCTTCAAAACGTCGATGTTACAAAATGTTTGTTTTTCTCTAAATCATCCATGTTAAATTTACTTTTTTTTGTTTAAACCATCGATGTTCAAACATTTTTTTTTATATTACTTATATTACTTTTATATTTATATATTACTTTTTTTGTTTAAACCGTCGATGTTAAAACATTATTTTTTCTCTAAAACATCGATGCTAAAGAAAACTTGTTTTTTTTTTTTCAAAAAATCGATGTTAAAACATATTATTTTTTCTCTTAAACAAATTTCTTTTCCTTTAAAACATCGATGTTATAGTCAAAACATCAATGTTAAAGTATACTTGTTTTGTCCAAAATGTCGATGTTAAAACATATTTGCCTTTCTCCAAAACATCGTTGCTAAAGAAAACTTGTTTTTCTTTTTTTTTCAAAAAATCGATGTTAAAATATATTATTTTTTCTCTTTAACATATTTCTTTTTCTTTAAAACATCGATGTTACAGTGAAAACATCAATGTTAAAGTATATTTGTTTTGTCGAAAACGTCGAAGTTAAAACATATTTGCCTTCTCTAAAACATCGATGTTATAGTCAAAACATCAATGTTAAATTATACTTGTTTTGTCCAAAACGTCGATGTTAAAACATAATTGCTTTCCTCTAAAACATCGATGTTAAAGTATACATGTTTTTCTTCAAAACGTCGATGTTACAAAATGTTTGTTTTTCTCTAAATCATCCATGTTAAATTTACTTTTTTTTGTTTAAACCATCGATGTTAAAACATTTTTTTTTATATTACTTATATTACTTTTATATTTATATATTACTTTTTTTGTTTAAACCGTCGATGTTAAAACATTTTTTTTTCTCTAAAACATCGATGCTAAAGAAAACTTGTTTTTTTTTTTTCAAAAAATCGATGTTAAAACATATTATTTTTTCTCTTAAACAAATTTCTTTTCCTTTAAAACATCGATGTTATAGTCAAAACATCAATGTTAAAGTATACTTGTTTTGTCCAAAATGTCGATGTTAAAACATATTTGCCTTTCTCCAAAACATCGTTGCTAAAGAAAACTTGTTTTTCTTTTTTTTTCAAAAAATCGATGTTAAAATATATTATTTTTTCTCTTTAACATATTTCTTTTTCTTTAAAACATCGATGTTACAGTGAAAACATCAATGTTAAAGTATATTTGTTTTGTCCAAAACGTCGAAGTTAAAACATATTTGCCTTCTCTAAAACATCGATGTTAAAGAATACATGTTTTTGTTTAAAACGTCGATGTTACAAAATGTTTGTTTTTCTCTAAATCATCCATGTTAAATTTAATTTTTTTTGTTTAAACCATCGATGTTAAAACATTTTTTGTTTCTCTAAAACATCGTTGCTAAAGTAAACTTGTTTTTTTTTTTTTTAAAATCGATGTTAAAATATATTATTTTTTCTCTTAAACATATTTCTTTTTCTTTAACACATCGATGTTATAGTCAAAACATCAATGTTAAAGTTTACTTGTTCTTGTATAAAACATCAAAGTTAAAACATATTTGTTTTTCTGTAAAACATCGATGTTATTGTCAAAACATCAATGTTAAATTATACTTGTTCTTGTTCAAAACATCGATGTTAAATAATATTTCTTTTTCGCTAAAACATTGATGTTATAGTCAAAACATCAATGTTAAATTATACTTGTTCTTGTTCAAAACATCGATGTTAAAAATATTTTTTTTTCTTTAAAACATCATTGCTAAAGAAAACTTGTTTTTTTTTTTCAAAACATCGATGTTAAAACATATTATTTTTCTCTGAAACATATATCTTTTTCTCTAAAACATCGATATTAAGGTCAAATCATCAATGTTAAAGTTTACTTGTTCTTGTATAAAACATCAAAGTTAAACATATTTGTTTTTCTTTAAAACATCGATGTTATTGTCAAAATATCAATGTTAAATTATACTTGTTCTTGTTCAAAACATCGATATTAAATAATATTTCTTTTTCGCTAAAACATCGATGTTATAGTCAAAACATCAATGTTGAATTATACTTGTTCTTGTTCAAAAGATCGATGTTAAAACATATTTATTTTTCTCTAAAACATATTTCTCCCTTCAAAAATCGATGTTATTGTTAAAACATCAATGTTAAAGTATACTTGCTATTGTTTCAACATCATACTTGGTATTTTCCAAAACATCGATGTTTTAACATATTGGTTTTTGTCCGAAACATGGATGCTAAAACATATTTCTTTTTCCTAAAAACATAAATGTTATATTCAAAACATCAATAAAAATGTTTACTTGTTTTTGTTTAAACAAAACATATTTCTATTTCTCTAAAACATCGATGTTAAAACATATTATTTTTTCTCTTAAACATATTTCTTTTTCTTTAAAACATCGATGTTATTGTCAAAACATCAATGTTAAATTATACTTGTTCTTGTTCAAAACCTCGATGTTAAATAATATTTCTTTTTCGCTAAAACATCGATGTTATAGTCAAAACATCAATGTTAAATTATACTTGTTTTGTCCAAAACGTCGATGTTAAAACATAATTGCTTTCCTCTAAAACATCGATGTTAAAGTATACATGTTTTTCTTCAAAACGTCGATGTTACAAAATGTTTGTTTTTCTCTAAATCATCCATGTTAAATTTACTTTTTTTTGTTTAAACCATCGATGTTCAAACATTTTTTTTTATATTACTTATATTACTTTTATATTTATATATTACTTTTTTTGTTTAAACCGTCGATGTTAAAACATTATTTTTTCTCTAAAACATCGATGCTAAAGAAAACTTGTTTTTTTTTTTTCAAAAAATCGATGTTAAAACATATTATTTTTTCTCTTAAACAAATTTCTTTTCCTTTAAAACATCGATGTTATAGTCAAAACATCAATGTTAAAGTATACTTGTTTTGTCCAAAATGTCGATGTTAAAACATATTTGCCTTTCTCCAAAACATCGTTGCTAAAAAAAACTTGTTTTTCTTTTTTTTTCAAAAAATCGATGTTAAAATATATTATTTTTTCTCTTTAACATATTTCTTTTTCTTTAAAACATCGATGTTATAGTCAAAACATCAATGTTAAATTATACTTGTTTTGTCCAAAACGTCGATGTTAAAACATAATTGCTTTCCTCTAAAACATCGATGTTAAAGTATACATGTTTTTCTTCAAAACGTCGATGTTACAAAATGTTTGTTTTTCTCTAAATCATCCATGTTAAATTTACTTTTTTTTGTTTAAACCATCGATGTTAAAACATTTTTTTTTATATTACTTATATTACTTTTATATTTATATATTACTTTTTTTGTTTAAACCGTCGATGTTAAAACATTTTTTTTTCTCTAAAACATCGATGCTAAAGAAAACTTGTTTTTTTTTTTTCAAAAAATCGATGTTAAAACATATTATTTTTTCTCTTAAACAAATTTCTTTTCCTTTAAAACATCGATGTTATAGTCAAAACATCAATGTTAAAGTATACTTGTTTTGTCCAAAATGTCGATGTTAAAACATATTTGCCTTTCTCCAAAACATCGTTGCTAAAGAAAACTTGTTTTTCTTTTTTTTTCAAAAAATCGATGTTAAAATATATTATTTTTTCTCTTTAACATATTTCTTTTTCTTTAAAACATCGATGTTACAGTGAAAACATCAATGTTAAAGTATATTTGTTTTGTCCAAAACGTCGAAGTTAAAACATATTTGCCTTCTCTAAAACATCGATGTTAAAGAATACATGTTTTTGTTTAAAACGTCGATGTTACAAAATGTTTGTTTTTCTCTAAATCATCCATGTTAAATTTAATTTTTTTTGTTTAAACCATCGATGTTAAAACATTTTTTGTTTCTCTAAAACATCGTTGCTAAAGTAAACTTGTTTTTTTTTTTTTTAAAATCGATGTTAAAATATATTATTTTTTCTCTTAAACATATTTCTTTTTCTTTAACACATCGATGTTATAGTCAAATCATCAATGTTAAAGTTTACTTGTTCTTGTATAAAACATCAAAGTTAAACATATTTGTTTTTCTTTAAAACATCGATGTTATTGTCAAAATATCAATGTTAAATTATACTTGTTCTTGTTCAAAACATCGATATTAAATAATATTTCTTTTTCGCTAAAACATCGATGTTATAGTCAAAACATCAATGTTGAATTATACTTGTTCTTGTTCAAAACATCGATGTAAAAAATATTTTTTTTTCTTTAAAACATCATTGCTAAAGAAAACTTGCTTTTTTTTTTTCAAAACATCGATGTTAAAACATATTATTTTTTCTCTTAAACATATTTCTTTTTCTTTAAAACATCGATGTTATTGTCAAAACATCAATGTTAAATTATACTTGTTCTTGTTCAAAACCTCGATGTTAAATAATATTTCTTTTTCGCTAAAACATCGATGTTATAGTCAAAACATCAATATTAAATTATACTTGTTTTGTCCAAAACGTCGATGTTAAAACATAATTGCTTTCCTCTAAAACATCGATGTTAAAGTATACATGTTTTTCTTCAAAACGTCGATGTTACAAAATGTTTGTTTTTCTCTAAATCATCCATGTTAAATTTACTTTTTTTTGTTTAAACCATCGATGTTCAAACATTTTTTTTTATATTACTTATATTACTTTTATATTTATATATTACTTTTTTTGTTTAAACCGTCGATGTTAAAACATTATTTTTTCTCTAAAACATCGATGCTAAAGAAAACTTGTTTTTTTTTTTTCAAAAAATCGATGTTAAAACATATTATTTTTTCTCTTAAACAAATTTCTTTTCTTTTAAAACATCGATGTTATAGTCAAAACATCAATGTTAAAGTATACTTGTTTTGTCCAAAATGTCGATGTTAAAACATATTTGCCTTTCTCCAAAACATCGTTGCTAAAGAAAACTTGTTTTTCTTTTTTTTTCAAAAAATCGATGTTAAAATATATTATTTTTTCTCTTTAACATATTTCTTTTTCTTTAAAACATCGATGTTACAGTGAAAACATCAATGTTAAAGTATATTTGTTTTGTCGAAAACGTCGAAGTTAAAACATATTTGCCTTCTCTAAAACATCGATGTTATAGTCAAAACATCAATATTAAATTATACTTGTTTTGTCCAAAACGTCGATGTTAAAACATAATTGCTTTCCTCTAAAACATCGATGTTAAAGTATACATGTTTTTCTTCAAAACGTCGATGTTACAAAATGTTTGTTTTTCTCTAAATCATCCATGTTAAATTTACTTTTTTTTGTTTAAACCATCGATGTTAAAACATTTTTTTTTATATTACTTATATTACTTTTATATTTATATATTACTTTTTTTGTTTAAACCGTCGATGTTAAAACATTTTTTTTTCTCTAAAACATCGATGCTAAAGAAAACTTGTTTTTTTTTTTTCAAAAAATCGATGTTAAAACATATTATTTTTTCTCTTAAACAAATTTCTTTTCCTTTAAAACATCGATGTTATAGTCAAAACATCAATGTTAAAGTATACTTGTTTTGTCCAAAATGTCGATGTTAAAACATATTTGCCTTTCTCCAAAACATCGTTGCTAAAGAAAACTTGTTTTTCTTTTTTTTTCAAAAAATCGATGTTAAAATATATTATTTTTTCTCTTTAACATATTTCTTTTTCTTTAAAACATCGATGTTACAGTGAAAACATCAATGTTAAAGTATATTTGTTTTGTCCAAAACGTCGAAGTTAAAACATATTTGCCTTCTCTAAAACATCGATGTTAAAGAATACATGTTTTTGTTTAAAACGTCGATGTTACAAAATGTTTGTTTTTCTCTAAATCATCCATGTTAAATTTAATTTTTTTTGTTTAAACCATCGATGTTAAAACATTTTTTGTTTCTCTAAAACATCGTTGCTAAAGTAAACTTGTTTTTTTTTTTTTTTAAAATCGATGTTAAAATATATTATTTTTTCTCTTAAACATATTTCTTTTTCTTTAACACATCGATGTTATAGTCAAAACATCAATGTTAAAGTTTACTTGTTCTTGTATAAAACATCAAAGTTAAAACATATTTGTTTTTCTGTAAAACATCGATGTTATTGTCAAAACATCAATGTTAAATTATACTTGTTCTTGTTCAAAACATCGATGTTAAATAATATTTCTTTTTCGCTAAAACATTGATGTTATAGTCAAAACATCAATGTTAAATTATACTTGTTCTTGTTCAAAACATCGATGTTAAAAATATTTTTTTTTCTTTAAAACATCATTGCTAAAGAAAACTTGTTTTTTTTTTTCAAAACATCGATGTTAAAACATATTATTTTTCTCTGAAACATATATCTTTTTCTCTAAAACATCGATATTAAGGTCAAATCATCAATGTTAAAGTTTACTTGTTCTTGTATAAAACATCAAAGTTAAACATATTTGTTTTTCTTTAAAACATCGATGTTATTGTCAAAATATCAATGTTAAATTATACTTGTTCTTGTTCAAAACATCGATATTAAATAATATTTCTTTTTCGCTAAAACATCGATGTTATAGTCAAAACATCAATGTTGAATTATACTTGTTCTTGTTCAAAAGATCGATGTTAAAACATATTTATTTTTCTCTAAAACATATTTCTCCCTTCAAAAATCGATGTTATTGTTAAAACATCAATGTTAAAGTATACTTGCTATTGTTTCAACATCATACTTGGTATTTTCCAAAACATCGATGTTTTAACATATTGGTTTTTGTCCGAAACATGGATGCTAAAACATATTTCTTTTTCCTAAAAACATAAATGTTATATTCAAAACATCAATAAAAATGTTTACTTGTTTTTGTTTAAACAAAACATATTTCTATTTCTCTAAAACATCGATGTTAAAGTATACTTGTTTTTTTTTTAAACATCATAGTTTAAACATATTTGGTTTTCTTTAAAACATTGATGTTATTGTCAAAACATCTATGTTAAAGTATACATGTTTTTTTTTAGCACGTCGATGTTACAAAATGTTTGTTTTTCTTTAAATCATCCATTTTAAATTTACTTTTTTTGTTTAAAACATCGATGTTAAAACATATTTTTTTTCTCTAAAACATCGTTGCTAAAGTAAACATGTATTTTTTTTTTTTCCAAAAATCGATGTTAAAACATATTATTTTTTCTCTTGAACATATTTCTTTTTCTTTAAAACATCGATGTTATAGTCAAAACATCAATGTTAAAGTATACTGGTTTTGTCCAAAAAGTCGATGTTAAAACATATTTGCCTTTCTCTAAAACGTCGATGTTAAAGTATACGTGTTTTTGTTCAAAACGTCGATGTTACAAAATGTTTGTTTTTCTTTAAAACATTGATGTTATTGTCTTAACATCAATGTTTAAATTTACTTTTTTTTGTTCATAACAGCGATGTTAAAAAATATTTGTTTTTCTCTAAAACATCGTTGCTAAAGTATACTTGTTTTTTTTTTTCATAAAATCGATGTTAAAACATATTATTTTTTCTCTTAAACAAATTTCTTTTCCTTTAAAACATCGATGTTATAGTCAAAACATCAATGTTAAAGTATACTTGTTTTGTCCAAAATGTCGATGTTAAAACATATTTGCCTATCTCCAAAACATCGCTGCTAAAGAAAACTTGTTTTTCTTTTTTTTCAAAAAATCGATGTTAAAATATATTATTTTTTCTCTTTAACATATTTCTTTTTCTTTAAAACATCGATGTTACAGTGAAAACATCAATGTTAAAGTATATTTGTTTTGTCCAAAACGTCGAAGTTAAAACATATTTGCCTTCTCTAAAACATCGATGTTAAAGTATACATGTTTTTGTTTAAAACGTCGATGTTACAAAATGTTTGTTTTTCTCTAAATCATCCATGTTAAATTTACTTTTTTTTGTTTAAACCATCGATGTTAAAACATTTTTTGTTTCTCTAAAACATCGTTGCTAAAGTAAACTTGTTTTTTTTTTTTAAAAATCGATGTTAAAATATATTATTTTTTCTCTTAAACATATTTCTTTTTCTTTAAAACATCGATGTTATAGTCAAAACATCAATGGTTAAGTATACTTGTTTTGTCCAAACCATCGATGTTAAAACATTTTTTTTTCTCTAAAACATCGTTGCGAAAGAAAACTTGTTTTTTTTTTTTTTTTCAAATAATCGATGTTAAAACATATTATTTTTTCTCTTAAACATATTTCTTTTTCTTTAAAACATCGATGTTATAGTGAAAACATCAATGGTTAAGTATACTTGTTTTGTCCAAAACGTCGATGTTAAAACATATTTGCCTTTCTCTAAAACATCGATGTTAAAGTTTACTTGTTTATTGTCAAAACATCGATGTTAAAACATATTTGTTTTTCTTTAAAACATCGATGTTATTTTCAAAACATCAATGTTAAAGTATACTTGTTTTGTCCAAAATGTCGATGTTAAAACATATTTGCCTTTCTCTAAAACATCGTTGCCAAAGAAAACTTGTTTTTTTTTTTTTTTTTTAAATCGATGTTAAAATATATTATTTTTTCTCTTAAACATATTTCTTCTTCTTTAAATTATCGATGTTATAGTCAAAACATCAATGTTAAAGTATACTTGTTTTGTCCGAATCGTCGATGTTAAAACATATTTGCCTTTCTCTAAAACATCGATGTTAAAGTATACTTGTTTATGGTCAAAACAACGATGTTAAAACATATTTGTTTTTCTTTAAGACATTGATGTTATTGTCTAAACATCAATGCTTAAATTTACTTTTTTTTGTTCATAACTGCGATGTTAAAACATATTTGTTTTTCTCTAAAACATCGTTGCTAAAGTATACATGTTTTTTTTTGTTTTTTTTTCAAAAAATCGATGTTAAAACATATTATTTTTTCTCTTAAACATATTTCTTTTTCTTTAACACATCGATGTTATAGTCAAAACATCAATGTTAAAGTTTACTTGTTCTTGTATAAAACATCAAAGTTAAAACATATTTGTTTTTCTGTAAAACATCGATGTTATTGTCAAAACATCAATGTTAAATTATACTTGTTCTTGTTCAAAACATCGATGTTAAATAATATTTCTTCTTCGCTAAAACATCGATGTTATAGTCAAAATATCAATGTTAAATTATACTTGTTCTTGTTCAAAACATCGATGTTAAAAATATTTTTTTTTCTTTAAAACATCATTGCTAAAGAAAACTTGTTTTTTTTTTTTCAAAACATCGATGTTAAAACATATTATTTTTTCTCTGAAACATATTTCTTTTTCTCTAAAACATCGATATTAAGGTCAAATCATCAAAGTTAAAGTTTACTTGTTCTTGTATAAAACATCAAAGTTAAACATATTTGTTTTTCTTTAAAACATCGATGTTATTGTCAAAATATCAATGTTAAATTATACTTGTTCTTGTTCAAAACATCGATATTAAATAATATTTCTTTTTCGCTAAAACATCGATGTTATAGTCAAAACATCAATGTTGAATTATACTTGTTCTTGTTCAAAAGATCGATGTTAAAACATATTTATTTTTCTCTAAAACATATTTCTCCCTTCAAAAATCGATGTTATTGTTAAAACATCAATGTTAAAGTATACTTGCTATTGTTTCAACATCATACTTGGTATTTTCCAAAACATCGATGTTTTAAATATTGGTTTTTGTCCGAAACATGGATGCTAAAACGTATTTCTTTTTTCTAAAAACATCGATGTTATTGTCAAAACATCAATAAAAATGTTTACTTGTTTTTGTTTAAACAAAACATATTTCCATTTCTCTACATATACTTGTTTTGTCCAAAACGTCGATGTTAAAACATATTTGCTTTTCTCTAAAACATCGATGTTAACGTATACTTGTTTATGGTCAAAACATCGATGTTAAAACATATTTGTTTTTCTTTAAAACATTGATGTTATTGTCAAAACATCTATGCTAAAGTATACTTGTTTTGTCCAAATCGTTGATTTTAAAACATATGAGCCTTTCTCTAAAACATCGATGTTGAAGTATACTTGTTTATGGTCAAAACATCGATGTTAAAACATATTTTTTTTTCTTTAAGTCGTTGATGTTATTGTCTAAACATCAATGCTTAAATTTACTTTTTTTTGTTCATAACTGCGATGTTAAAACATATTTGTTTTTCTCTAAAACATCGTTGCTAAAGTATACATGTTTTTTTTTGTTTTTTTTTCAAAAAATCGATGTTAAAACATATTATTTTTTCTCTTAAACATATTTCTTTTTCTTTAACACATCGATGTTATAGTCAAAACATCAATGTTAAAGTTTACTTGTTCTTGTATAAAACATCAAAGTTAAAACATATTTGTTTTTCTGTAAAACATCGATGTTATTGTCAAAACATCAATGTTAAATTATACTTGTTCTTGTTCAAAACATCGATGTTAAATAATATTTCTTTTTCGCTAAAACATCGATGTTATAGTCAAAACATCAATGTTAAATTATACTTGTTCTTGTTCAAAACATCGATGTTAAAAAATTTTTTTTTTCTTTAAAACATCGTTGCTAAAGAAAACTTGTTTTTTTTTTTCAAAACATTGATGTTAAAGCATATTATTTTTTCTCTGAAACATATTTCTTTTTCTCTAAAACATCAATATTAAGGTCAAATTATCAATGTTAAAGTTTACTTGTTCTTGTATAAAACATCAAAGTTAAACATATTTGTTTTTCTTTAAAACATCGATGTTATTGTCAAAATATCAATGTTAAATTATACTTGTTCTTGTTCAAAACATCGATATTAAATAATATTTCTTTTTCGCTAAAACATCGATGTTATAGTCAAAACATCAATGTTGAATTATACTTGTTCTTGTTCAAAAGATCGATGTTAAAACATATTTATTTTTCTCTAAAACATATTTCTCTCTTCAAAAATCGATGTTATTGTTAAAACATCAATGTTAAAGTATACTTGTTATTGTTTCAACATCATACTTGATATTTTCCAAAACATCGATGTTTTAACATATTGGTTTTAGTCCGAAACATAGATGCAAAACATATTTCTTTTTCCTAAAAACATAAATGTTATATTCAAAACATCAATAAAAATGTTTACTTGTTTTTGTTTAAACAAAATATATTTCTATTTCTCTAAAACATCGATGTTAAAGTATACTTGTCATCAATCATACATCATCAACATCATAGTTTAAACATATTTGTTTTTCTTTAAAACATTGATGTTATATTCAAAACATCTATGTTAAAGTATACATGTTTTTTTTTAGCACGTCGATGTTACAAAATGTTTGTTTTTCTTTAAATCATCCATTTTAAATTTACTTTTTTTGTTTAAAACATCGATGTTAAAACATATTTTTTTTCTCTAAAACATCGTTGCTAAAGTAAACATGTATTTTTTTTTTTTTCCAAAAATCGATGTTAAAACATACTTTTTTTTCTGTTAAACATATTTCTTTTTCTTTAAAACATCGATGTTATAGTCAAAACATCAATGTTAAAGTATACTGGTTTTGTCCAAAACGTCGATGTTAAAACATATTTGCCTTTCTCTAAAACGTCGATGTTAAAGTATACATGTTTTTGTTCAAAACGTCGATGTTACAAAATGTTTGTTTTTCTTTAAAACATTAATGTTATTGTCTAAACATCAATGTTTAAATTTACTTTTTTTTTTTCATAACAGCGATGTTAAAAAATATTTGTTTTTCTCTAAAACATCGATGTTATTGTCAAAATATCAATGTTAAATTATACTTGTTCTTGTTCAAAACATCGATATTAAATAATGTTTCTTTTTCGCTAAAACATCGATGTTATAGTCAAAACATCAGTGTTGAATTATACTTGTTCTTGTTCAAAAGATCGATGTTAAATCATATTTTTTTTTCTCTAAAACATATTTCTCTCTTCAAAACATCGATGTTATTGTTAAAACATCAATGTTAAAGTATACTTGTTATTGTTTCAACATCATACTTGATATTTTCCAAAACATCGATGTTTTAACATATTGGTTTTTGTCCGAAACAGGGATGCTAAAACATATTTCTTTTTTCTAGAAACATCGATGTTATTGTCAAAACATCAATAAAAATGTTTACTTATTTTTGTTTAAACAAAACATATTTCTATTTCTCTACATATACTTGTTTTGTCAAAAACGTCGATGTTAAAACATATTTGTTTTTCTTTAAAACATTGATGTTAGTGTCAAAACATCTATGTTAAAGTATACTTGTTTTGTCCAAATCGTCGATGTTAAAACATATGTGCCTTTCTCTAAAACATCGATGTTGAAGTATACTTGTTTATGGTCAAAACATCGATGTTAAAACATATTTGTTTTTCTTTAAGACATTGATGTTATTGTCTAAACATCAATGCTTAAATTTACTTTTTTTTGTTCATAACTGCGATGTTAAAACATATTTGTTTTTCTATAAAACCTCGTTGCTAAAGTATCTTTGTTTTTTTTTTTTTTCAAAAAATCGATGTTAAAACATATTATTTTTTCTCTTAAACATATTTCTTTTTTTTTAACACATCGATGTTATAGTCAAAACATCAATGCTAAAGTTTACTTGTTCTTGTATAAAACATCAAAGTTAAAACATATTTGTTTTTCTGTAAAACATCGATGTTATTGTCAAAACATCGATGTTGAAGTATACTTGTTTATGGTCAAAACACCGATGTTAAAACATATTTGTTTTTCTTTAAGTTGTAGTGATATTACTACATAAAGTTAAATAATTCTTTATTTAACATAGATAACAGACATTACAACAATATGTTAATTAAATTTAATCACCATCTGAGAGGTTACACTATTTTTATCCGGCTATATCGCCTAAGCAGTGTTGCCGCCACAATACTCCCCCTCCGAATGAAAACGTGCTGGAAGGCGAACTGTTCGATCACGTCGAGTTGTTGGTAAAACTGGCTGGTCCTCAGCAGAAGGGTAGGTGTTTGGGATATAATCGAGTTTGGGGTTTACTAAGAACGCAGGTTTTAGCCTATCGATTGATATATTGTCTTCTTTTCCATGCCGGTCAATGGTGAAGTATTTGGTGTTTCTTGCAATCACTCGAAAAGGACCTTGGTAGGGCTGCTGCAGTGGTTTTCGTACAGTGTCATCTCTGACGAAAACATGAGAAGCAGTTGGGAGGTCGTGATGGATGAAGAATTTGCGGGAATCTGATTTCTGTACATAAGTTGGTCTATATTTATGAAGCGTTGACCTTAGGTGCGTAATAAACGATGACTTATCATTACTGGTTTCTTCGGTGGACTCCAGGAATTCCCCGGGAAGACGGATGTTGACACCGTAGAGAAGTTCGGCTGCAGAATATCCATTTTCGGGGACAACAGTCCTTAAACCTAACAACACAATAGGTAACGTGGCAACCCAATTAGCGGAATTGTGACATTTTAGCGAGGTCTTTAAGGAGCGGTGCCATCTCTCAATTTTGCCGTTTGATTGTGGGTGGTAAGCTGTTGTTCTGAAGTGCTTTGTGCCGAGTAAGGTATTCAATTCCCGAAACAGATTCGATTCGAACTGCCGACCTCTATCAGTGGTAACGCTGGTAGGCACACCATATCGTGAAATCCAGTCTCTAACAAACACTTTAGCTATAGTTTCGGCGGTGATGTCTTCAATAGGTATTGCTTCTGGCCACGAGCTAAAGCGATCTATTAATGTTAGGCAATACCGTTGACCTTGTGAAATAGGAAATGGTCCAATGATGTCTAGGTGCACTTGGTCAAACCTCTTATCCGTGTGTGGAAATTGTCCTTGTGGACTACGCGTGTGTCTACTAGTTTTAGATAGTTGACAATTGGTACATTCCTTTGACCACTGACGAATATCTTTATCTACAGAAGGCCAAACAAAACGATCTTTGACCATTTTTGCAGTTCTTTTAGGTGAAGGGTGAGATAGGTTATGTATTAGATTAAAAACTGTTCGACGGCTGGCTAAAGGAACAAATGGGCGATTTCTGTCATCACAGTAAATCATGATTCCAAGTCCAGGAACTGGTTTTTCTGAAAGTTTTATGGAAAATTTGTCAGGGTTTCGCAAAATTTCCTGTAATTCTGGGTCGGTAGTTTGCTGATGAGCGACGTCAGCTAAATTGAAAGTGGAAATTTCTTCAAGTCGTGATAAGTAGTCGGCAATCACGTTCTCATTGCCAGGAACATGTCTGATGTCCGTTGTAAATTGGGATATGAAATCCAGATGCCTTAATTGCCTTGGTGACGCTTTTTCAGGCTTTTGGGCAAAAGCGTAAACAAGAGGCTTGTGATCTGTATAAACCACAATTTCACGACCTTCAACGAGATAACGGAAATGTTTAACAGCTGAATAAATAGCCAACAGTTCTCGATCATAGGTACTGTAGCGAGCTTCAGTGTCACTTAATTTCCGTGAAAAGAACGCCAATGGTTGGGGTGCATCATCCTGTATTTGCTGTAACACTCCACCGATGGCAACATCAGAGGCATCTACCTGAAGTAAGAGTGGTGCATCTGGGTGAGGGTGGCTGAGCAAGGTTGCTTCTTTTAGACAAGTGACACAGCGTTCGTAGGCGTCTGCTAGTTCCGCAGTCCATTGGATTGTATTATCCTCTTTATCCCGTATTTTCAATGCATTGTTCAGGATAACTTGAGGCCAGGCTGCACGAGGCATGAATCGCCGATAGTAATTTATAGCTCCAAGGAAACGACGTAAGGCGCGGTACGTTGTCGGGCGTTCAGCAGTAGTTAAAGCTAAAACTCTATCCGGCAGTGGTGCTGTACCAGCAGAATTAATTCGATGTCCTAAGAAATCTAATTCTGTTGCTCCAAAAACACATTTAGCGAGGTTAATGCTGATTCCATATTGTGAAAGGCGCTGAAATACGATGTTTAGGTGGCGCAGATGTTCTTCCATTGATGTAGACGCTATCAACACATCGTCAATGTAAATGAAACAGAAGTCGAACTCATCTAAAATTTCATTCATCCATCTTTGGAATGTTTGGCCAGCATTTCTCATGCCAAACATCATTACTGTGAATTCGAACAAACCAAACGGGGTGATAATTGCTGTTTTCTCAATATCTTGAGGGGCAACGGGTATCTGGTTGTACGCTCGGAGCAGATCGATTTTAGAAAATATTTTCTTTCCTGCTAGGGAGTTTCCAAAATCATGTAAATGTGGTAAGGGGTATCTGTCGGGCTTGGTAATTGCGTTCAATTGACGATAATCACCGCAGGGGCGCCACCCGCCGTCTTTCTTCTTAGTTAGATGTAAGGGACTAGCCCAACACGATTTAGATGGACGGCAGATGCCTAGGTCCAACATTACTTGAAATTCATTTTTGGCTACCTTTAGCTTCTCTGGAGGCAACCTACGAAAACGGCAATGAACGGGAGGCCCTGAGGTTTCTATGACATGAACAGTCTTGTGTGGGATACTGCTCTTGAGAAAATTAGGTGGGCGAGTTAGCTCTGGGTATCGCTGGAGTAAATTTTTGAATTGATCAGGTACGTTTGTATTAAGTGTCAGTACACCTAAAGTACCTGCTGCGTTGAAGTGAGACAGTGCTGCGGTAGCAAGGTTTGTTTTGCCGTCAATAAGACGCCTACGCTGCAAATCAACAATTAAATTATGATGTTTAAGAAAGTCTGCTCCTATAATAGGGTGAGTGACTGTGGTCAAAATAAATGGCCATTGAAAATTTCTGCGAAGGCCCAATGATAATGAAATTAACTTTTCACCGTATGTAGGTATTGGTGTTCCATTAGCGGTAAAAAGGTTATATTTTGAGGGACCTATCTTTTTATCAGGAGGTTTAGCCGGTAAAACAGAAACATCAGCGCCAGTGTCAATGAGAAATTTTATTTTTGATGTTGGATCAACGATAAATAGGCGGTTTGTTGCGCCCCGAGCACATTCCGCCATTTGTGACCGGGGAGCTAGTTTGACGAACCTGATTGTTGGTAATTACATGGTTGTTCACATTTTTTAGCTTTTTCAGCATATCTGCTGTGGTAATAACAGAATTCCGGGTTTCTAGAGACACTACGGTTCTTGGATCGAGATCTAGACTTGTTGTATTTAATAGATGTTTCTAACCTTTCAACTCTTGCAGTGAGATCTTTAATCTGAGACTCTATGTTAGAAACAGTATTAACTCCGTAGCTCTCATTTGGTTGTTTAGAACTAACTTCTATGATCCTATCCGCTAATAATGCTAACTTATCTAATGCTTCATCACTAACTGCTAATACGGTTTGGCAGGGAACAGGTAAGCGTTGAAACCATAATGATTTCAAAACTTCATCAGTTATTTTATTGCGCGCAAGGTTTCTCATATTTCTAAGTAATTGAGATGGTTTGGTATCACCTAACTCAACTTCATTTAAAAGTTTACGTAATTTGAGATCTTCACTGTCTGCGTAAATTGCTATGAGTTTATTTTTAATGGCGTTAAACCTATCGGTGTCTGGTGGAGAACTGATAATATCGCAGACTTGTTCCATAATATCACTTTCGAGGTTAGCAATGACATAGTTGTATTTAGTATGATCATTAACTATATTGGCAATTGCGAAATTGGCTTCTATTTGAGTGAACCACAAGTCAGGCCTATTACGCCAGAAAGGTGGTATTTTAACTGATAAACGATGAACTTCCTGTCTAATAACAGAATCTTGTTTTTCGATATCAGATGGCATCTTCTGGCGGGAAGGTATTTTAAGTATTTTTTAAAAGCAAGGGTGTTTACTTACGTGGAAGCAGTTTCAAAAGGGATCACGTCGGGGTCACCAATATGTAGTGATATTACTACATAAAGTTAAATAATTCTTTATTTAACATAGATAACAGACATTACAGCAATATGTTAATTAAATTTAATCACCATCTGAGAGGTTACACTATTTTTATCCGGCTATATCGCCTAAGCAGTGTTGCCGCCACAAAGTCATTGATGTTATGGTCTAAACATCAATGCTTAAATTATACTTGTTCTTGTTCAAAACATCGATGTTAAAACATTTTTTTTTCTTTAAAACATCGTTGCTAAAGAAAACTTGTTTTTTTTTTCAAAACATCGATGTTAAAACATATTATTTTTTCTCTGAAACATATTTCTTTTTCTCTAAAACATCGATATTAAGGTCAAATCATCAATGTTAAAGTTTACTTGTTCTTGTATAAAACATCAAAGTTAAACATATTTGATTTTCTTTAAAACATCGATGTTATTGTCAAAATATCAATGTTAAATTATACTTGTTCTTGTTCAAAACATCGATATTAAATAATATTTCTTTTTCGCTAAAAAATCGATGTTATAGTCAAAACATCAGTGTTGAATTATACTTGTTCTTGTTCGAAAGATCGATGTTAAAACATATTTATTTTTCTCTAAAACATATTTCTCTCTTCAAAAATCGATGTTATTGTTAAAACATCAATGTTAAAGTATACTGGTTTTGTCCAAAACGTCGATGTTAAAACATATTTGCCTTTCTCTAAAACGTCAATGTTAAAGTATACATGTTTTTGTTCAAAACGTCGATGTTACAAAATGTTTGTTTTTCGTTAAAACATTGATGTTATTGTCTAAACATCAATGTTTAAATTTACTTTTTTTTGTTCATAACAGCGATGTTAAAAAATATTTGTTTTTCTCTAAAACATCGATGTTATTGTCAAAATATCAATGTTAAATTATACTTGTTCTTGTTCAAAACATCGATATTAATTAATATTTCTTTTTCGCTAAAACATCGATGTTATAGTCAAAACATCAGTGTTGAATTATACTTGTTCTTGTTCAAAAGATCGATGTTAAATCATATTTATTTTTCTCTAAAACATATTTCTCTCTTCAAAACATCGATGTTATTGTTAAAACATCAATGTTAAAGTATACTTGTTATTGTTTCAACATCATACTTGATATTTTCCAAAACATCGATGTTTTAACATATTGGTTTTTGTCCGAAACATGGATGCTAAAACATATTTCTTTTTTCTAGAAACATCGATGTTATTGTCAAAACATCAATAAAAATGTTTACTTATTTTTGTTTAAACAAAACATATTTCTATTTCTCTACATATACTTGTTTTGTCCAAAACGTCGATGTTAAAACATATTTGTTTTTCTTTAAAACATTGATGTTATTGTCAAAACATCTATGTTAAAGTATACTTGTTTTGTCCAAATCGTCGATGTTAAAACATATGTGCCTTTCTCTAAAACATCGATGTTGAAGTATACTTTTTTATGGTCAAAACATCGATGTTAAAACATATTTGTTTTTCTTTAAGACATTGATGTTATTGTCTAAACATCAATTCTTAAATTTACTTTTTTTTGTTCATAATTGCGATGTTAAAACATATTTGTTTTTCTATAAAACCTCGTTGCTAAAGTATCTTTGTTTTTTTTTTTTAAAAAATCGATGTTAAAACATATTATTTTTTCTCTTAAACATATTTCTTTTTTTTTAACACATCGATGTTATAGTCAAAACATCAATGTTAAAGTTTACTTGTTCTTGTATAAAACATCAAAGTTAAAACATATTTGTTTTTCTGTAAAACATCGATGTTATTGTCAAAACATCGATGTTGAAGTATACTTGTTTATGGTCAAAACATCGATGTTAAAACATATTTGTTTTTCTTTAAGACATTGATGTTATTGTCTAAACATCAATGCTTAAATTATACTTGTTCTTGTTCAAAACATCGATGTTAAAACATTTTTTTTTCTTTAAAACATCGTTGCTAAAGAAAACTTGTTTTTTTTTTTCAAAACATCGATGTTAAAACATATTATTTTTTCTCTGAAACATATTTCTTTTTCTCTAAAACATCGATATTAAGGTCAAATCATCAATGTTAAAGTTTACTTGTTCTTGTATAAAACATCAAAGTTAAACATATTTGTTTTTCTTTAAAACATCTATGTTATTGTCAAAATATCAATGTTAAATTATACTTGTTCTTGTTCAAAACATCGATATTAAATAATATTTCTTTTGCGCTAAAACATCGATGTTATAGTCAAAACATCAATGTTGAATTATACTTGTTCTTGTTCGAAAGATCGAAGTTAAAACATATTTATTTTTCTCTAAAACATATTTCTCTCTTCAAAAATCGATGTTATTGTTAAAACATCAATGTTAAAGTATACTGCTTTTGTCCAAAACGTCGATGTTAAAACATATTTGCCTTTCTCTAAAACGTCGATGTTATTGTCTAAACATCAATGTTTAAATTTACTTTTTTTTGTTCATAACAGCGATGTTAAAAAATATTTGTTTTTCTCTAAAAATCGATGTTATTGTCAAAATATCAATGTTAAATTATACTTGTTCTTGTATAAAACATCAAAGTTAAAACATATTTGTTTTTCTGTAAAACATCGATGTTATTGTCAAAACATCGATGTTGAAGTATACATGTTTTTGTTCAAAACGTCGATGTTACAAAATGTTTGTTTTTCTTTAAAACATTGATGTTATTGTCTAAACATCAATGTTTAAATTTACTTTTTTTTGTTCATAACAGCGATGTTAAAAAATATTTGTTTTTCTCTAAAAATCGATGTTATTGTCAAAATATCAATGTTAAATTATACTTGTTCTTGTTCAAAACATCGATATTAAATAATGTTTCTTTTTCGCTAAAACATCGATGTTATAGTCAAAACATCAATGTTGAATTATACTTGTTCTTGTTCGAAAGATCGATGTTAAAACATATTTATTTTTCTCTAAAACATATTTCTCTCTTCAAAAATCGATGTTATTGTTAAAACATCAATGTTCAAGTATACTTGTTATTGTTTCAACATCATACTTGGTATTTTCCAAAACATCGATGTTTTAACATATTGGTTTTTGTCCGAAACATGGATGCTAAAACATATTTCTTTTTTCTAAAAACATCGATGTTATTGTCAAAACATCAAAAAAAATGTTTACTTGTTTTTGTTTAAACAAAACATATTTCTATTCCTCTACATATACTTGTTTTGTCCAAAACGTCGATGTTTGTTTTAAGTATACTTGTTTTTTTTTAAAACATCGATGTTAAAACATATTTGTTTTTCTTTAAAACATTGATGTTATTGTCAAAACATCTATGTTAAAGTATACTTGTTTTGTCCAAATCGTCGATGTTAAAACATATGTGCCTTTCTCTAAAACATCGATGTTGATGTATACTTGTTTATGGTCAAAACATCGATGTTAAAACATATTTGTTTTTCTTTAAGACATTGATGTTATTGTCTAAACATCAATGCTTAAATTTACTTTTTTTTGTTCATAACTGCGATGTTAAAACATATTTGTTTTTCTATAAAACCTCGTTGCTAAAGTATCTTTGTTTTTATTTGTTTTTTCAAAAAATCGATGTTAAAACATATTATTTTTTCTCTTAAACATATTTCTTTTTCTTTAACACATCGATGTTATAGTCAAAACATCAATGTTAAAGTTTACTTGTTCTTGTATAAAACATCAAAGTTAAAACATATTTGTTTTTCTGTAAAACATCGATGTTATTGTCAAAACATCAATGTTAAATTATACTTGTTCTTGTTCAAAACATCGATGTTAAATAATATTTCTTTTTCGCTAAAACATCGATGTTATAGTCAAAACATCAATGTTAAATTATACTTGTTCTTGTTCAAAACATCGATGTTAAAAAATTTTTTTTTTCTTTAAAACATCGTTGCTAAAGAAAACTTGTTTTTTTTTTTTCAAAACATTGATGTTAAAGCATATTATTTTTTCTCTGAAACATATTTCTTTTTCTCTAAAACATCGATATTAAGGTCAAATTATCAATGTTAAAGTTTACTTGTTCTTGTATAAAACATCAAAGTTAAACATATTTGTTTTTCTTTAAAACATCGATGTTATTGTCAAAATATCAATGTTAAATTATACTTGTTCTTGTTCAAAACATCGATATTAAATAATATTTCTTTTTCGCTAAAACATCGATGTTATAGTCAAAACATCAATGTTGAATTATACTTGTTCTTGTTCAAAAGATCGATGTTAAAACATATTTATTTTTCTCTAAAACATATTTCTCTCTTCAAAAATCGATGTTATTGTTAAAACATCAATGTTAAAGTATACTTGTTATTGTTTCAACATCATACTTGGTATTTTCCAAAACATCGATGTTTTAACATATTGGTTTTTGTCCGAAATATGGATGCTAAAACATATTTCTTTTTTCTAAAAACATCGATGTTATTGTCAAAACATCAATAAAAATGTTTACTTGTTTTTGTTTGAACAAAACATATTTCTATTTCTCTACATATACTTGTTTTGTCCAAAACGTCGATGTCTGTTTAAAGTATACTTGTTTTTTTTTAAAAAATCGATGTTAAAACATATTTGTTTTTCTTTAAAACATTGATTTTATTGTCAAAACATCTATGTTAAAGTATACTTGTTTTGTCCAAATCGTCGATGTTAAAACATATTTGTTTTTCTATAAAACATCGTTGCTAAAGTATCTTTGTTTTTTTTTTTCAAAACATCGATGTTAAAACATATTATTTTTTCTCTTAAACATATTTCTTTTTCTTTAACACATCGATGTTATAGTCAAAACATCAATGTTAAAGTTTACTTGTTCTTGTATAAAACATCAAAGTTAAAACATATTTGTTTTTCTGTAAAACATCGATGTTATTGTCAAAACATCAATGTTAAATTATACTTGTTCTTGTTCAAAACATCGATGTTAAATAATATTTCTTTTTCGCTAAAACATCGATGTTATAGTCAAAACATCAATGTTAAATTATACTTGTTCTTGTTCAAAACATCGATGTTAAAAAATTTTTTTTTTCTTTAAAACATCGTTGCTAAAGAAAACTTGTTTTTTTTTTTCAAAACATTGATGTTAAAACATATTATTTTTTCTCTGAAACATATTTCTTTTTCTCTAAAACATCGATATTAAGGTCAAATTATCAATGTTAAAGTTTACTTGTTCTTGTATAAAACATCAAAGTTAAACATATTTGTTTTTCTTTAAAACATCGATGTTATTGTCAAAATATCAATGTTAAATTATACTTGTTCTTGTTCAAAACATCGATATTAAATAATATTTCTTTTTCGCTAAAACATCGATGTTATAGTCAAAACATCAATGTTGAATTATACTTGTTCTTGTTCAAAAGATCGATGTTAAAACATATTTATTTTTCTCTAAAACATATTTCTCTCTTCAAAAATCGATGTTATTGTTAAAACATCAATGTTAAAGTATACTTGTTATTGTTTCAACATCATACTTGGTATTTTCCAAAACATCGATGTTTTAACATATTGGTTTTTGTCCGAAATATGGATGCTAAAACATATTTCTTTTTTCTAAAAACATCGATGTTATTGTCAAAACATCAATAAAAATGTTTACTTGTTTTTGTTTGAACAAAACATATTTCTATTTCTCTACATATACTTGTTTTGTCCAAAACGTCGATGTCTGTTTAAAGTATACTTGTTTTTTTTTAAAAAATCGATGTTAAAACATATTTGTTTTTCTTTAAAACATTGATTTTATTGTCAAAACATCTATGTTAAAGTATACTTGTTTTGTCCAAATCGTCGATGTTAAAACATATTTGTTTTTCTATAAAACATCGTTGCTAAAGTATCTTTGTTTTTTTTTTTCAAAACATCGATGTTAAAACATATTATTTTTTCTCTTAAACATATTTCTTTTTCTTTAACACATCGATGTTATAGTCAAAACATCAATGTTAAAGTTTACTTGTTCTTGTATAAAACATCAAAGTTAAAACATATTTGTTTTTCTGTAAAACATCGATGTTATTGTCAAAACATCAATGTTAAATTATACTTGTTCTTGTTCAAAACATCGATGTTAAATAATATTTCTTTTTCGCTAAAACATCGATGTTATAGTCAAAACATCAATGTTAAATTATACTTGTTCTTGTTCAAAACATCGATGTTAAAAAATTTTTTTTTTCTTTAAAACATCGTTGCTAAAGAAAACTTGTTTTTTTTTTTCAAAACATTGATGTTAAAACATATTATTTTTTCTCTGAAACATATTTCTTTTTCTCTAAAACATCGATATTAAGGTCAAATTATCAATGTTAAAGTTTACTTGTTCTTGTATAAAACATCAAAGTTAAACATATTTGTTTTTCTTTAAAACATCGATGTTATTGTCAAAATATCAATGTTAAATTATACTTGTTCTTGTTCAAAACATCGATATTAAATAATATTTCTTTTTCGCTAAAACATCGATGTTATAGTCAAAACATCAATGTTGAATTATACTTGTTCTTGTTCAAAAGATCGATGTTAAAACATATTTATTTTTCTCTAAAACATATTTCTCTCTTCAAAAATCGATGTTATTGTTAAAACATCAATGTTAAAGTATACTTGTTATTGTTTCAACATCATACTTGGTATTTTCCAAAACATCGATGTTTTAACATATTGGTTTTTGTCCGAAATATGGATGCTAAAACATATTTCTTTTTTCTAAAAACATCGATGTTATTGTCAAAACATCAATAAAAATGTTTACTTGTTTTTGTTTGAACAAAACATATTTCTATTTCTCTACATATACTTGTTTTGTCCAAAACGTCGATGTCTGTTTAAAGTATACTTGTTTTTTTTTAAAAAATCGATGTTAAAACATATTTGTTTTTCTTTAAAACATTGATTTTATTGTCAAAACATCTATGTTAAAGTATACTTGTTTTGTCCAAATCGTCGATGTTAAAACATATTTGTTTTTCTATAAAACATCGTTGCTAAAGTATCTTTGTTTTTTTTTTTTCAAAACATCGATGTTAAAACATATTATTTTTTCTCTTAAACATATTTCTTTTTCTTTAACACATCGATGTTATAGTCAAAACATCAATGTTAAAGTTTACTTGTTCTTGTATAAAACATCAAAGTTAAAACATATTTGTTTTTCTGTAAAACATCGATGTTATTGTCAAAACATCAATGTTAAATTATACTTGTTCTTGTTCAAAACATCGATGTTAAATAATATTTCTTTTTCGCTAAAACATCGATGTTATAGTCAAAACATCAATGTTAAATTATACTTGTTCTTGTTCAAAACATCGATGTTAAAAAATTTTTTTTTTCTTTAAAACATCGTTGCTAAAGAAAACTTGTTTTTTTTTTTCAAAACATTGATGTTAAAACATATTATTTTTTCTCTGAAACATATTTCTTTTTCTCTAAAACATCGATATTAAGGTCAAATTATCAATGTTAAAGTTTACTTGTTCTTGTATAAAACATCAAAGTTAAACATATTTGTTTTTCTTTAAAACATCGATGTTATTGTCAAAATATCAATGTTAAATTATACTTGTTCTTGTTCAAAACATCGATATTAAATAATATTTCTTTTTCGCTAAAACATCGATGTTATAGTCAAAACATCAATGTTGAATTATACTTGTTCTTGTTCAAAAGATCGATGTTAAAACATATTTATTTTTCTCTAAAACATATTTCTCTCTTCAAAAATCGATGTTATTGTTAAAACATCAATGTTAAAGTATACTTGTTATTGTTTCAACATCATACTTGGTATTTTCCAAAACATCGATGTTTTAACATATTGGTTTTTGTCCGAAATATGGATGCTAAAACATATTTCTTTTTTCTAAAAACATCGATGTTATTGTCAAAACATCAATAAAAATGTTTACTTGTTTTTGTTTGAACAAAACATATTTCTATTTCTCTACATATACTTGTTTTGTCCAAAACGTCGATGTCTGTTTAAAGTATACTTGTTTTTTTTTAAAACATCGATGTTAAAACATATTTGTTTTTCTTTAAAACATTGATTTTATTGTCAAAACATCTATGTTAAAGTATACTTGTTTTGTCCAAATCGTCGATGTTAAAACATATTTGTTTTTCTATAAAACATCGTTGCTAAAGTATCTTTGTTTTTTTTTTTCAAAACATCGATGTTAAAACATATTATTTTTTCTCTGAAACATATTTCTTTTTCTCTAAAACATCGATATTAAGGTCAAATCATCAATGTTAAAGTTTACTTGTTCTTGTATAAAACATCAAAGTTAAACATATTTGTTTTTCTTTAAAACATCGATGAGTAGTATAGAAAGGCCGGTTCTGGCACAGGAGGGGCCCCTCCTGTGCCAGAACCGGCCTTTCTTTGCTACTACGGGAGGGGCCCTCATGGCCCCTAGTGTGCCCAGAAGCGGCCTTTCTTTTGTTAGTTGAAACCATTTTTAATTACAACTTTAATTTTAAGTTTTAGCTTATGTTTTAGGTTTAAGTTTAAGTTTTAGGTTTAACTTTAAGTTTTAAGTTTAAGTTGTAGTTTATGTTTTAGGTTTAGTTTAAGTTTATGTTTTAGGTTTAGTTTAAGTTAAGTTTTAAGTTTAAGTTTTAAGTTGTAGTTTATGTTTAAGGTTTAAGTTTAAGTTTTAGCAGCAGGCGGGGTCGCTATCGGGCAAATCAGTAATCATGCTCCAAGTCTATTTTTGTTTGTTTCAGAATAGCATTCGTGATTTTTAGGATAATTCGAAGTGTCGAAATAATTAAGCATACCTTTCATATCTTTATAAAGATCTTCAGTTTTTATGTGATATATAAGAGAATCTGTATCTGTGTATAATAGCTGTAAATTTTTGTCGTATTTTTTAAGCATTACATTATAGTGAAAATCGTAAATAAACGTTTTTGAAATATCTAAAATAGACATGCCGACATAAATTGGTTTATTAAAAAATAATTTGGTTTTGGCCATATGCACGGCAACTAAATTTTCATTTATTATCGTGGAGTCTAAAAAATTGGGTTTAGCTACAAGTTTTCTTAATTTATTCATATCAGTGACTAATTGAATGTTTATTCGATTTCTGATATTTTCCATAGTTTTTCCAAAGACAGCATTACACATCAATTTGTAAAAATCTTTTTCGAAAGGATTTTTTGCTTCCCTTCGTAAATTCGTATTGAAGGAAATGTACTTTTCCAACCATTTTGATTGGTGGAATCGTAACACCCTGTAAATCTTTTCTATTTGAATTCCGTTTTCTAACGCTTGTTTTAAGGCGAGATAATGGACTACATATCTTTTTCTATCCCCTAAATGAGGAATTAGCTTCTTATGTGCTGAACGGTTAATGGGGGGAATAATAACTTCCGGAAGAAAAGGTAAATCGCGATGTGCATCGTGGTAATTTTTAGGATGAGTAAGGTCCACCTCTAATATGTAACCAATGTCATCAGTCTCTGATAAATTCATAATGATGTCTTGATTTATAGTGTCAGGCTTAGGAAACCATTCGATGTTTCCATAGGGTAGAGGCATCGACATTGCAGTGGCATATAATCCGTTAGCGTCAAGATATTCGATATAAGATGAAGGTTTATTCGAATCGTAATTTGTAGCTTTCATATATTTATTATTCGCTTGAGCAAACTTTTTACTAACTTGGCATAGGCCTCCTCGAATACCTCTTTCGATAAATAAAATTTGATCATAATCGGTGAGTAATTGTAAACGTATTCCGGTAAACTTCAACATGATATCCCAAGCCATACCAGGTGTGGTGAAAAAATGTGCTGGATCTATCAAATAATTACTTAGGGTTATGTCTCTGAAGGCTTCGAAACAATCGCATAGAAGTAATACATCAATTTTTAAATAGAGATCACTGTAATCTCCCAACGTTGAACACTGAAATTGCTTCCAAACCCTTTGCGCATGCTCATATTCATCGTCAGTTATATCACTACCAGTTAATTTACTGTGAAAAGCTTCCTTATTAGGAAGAGTTCTTTCATCGAGTTTATCCCAATCATCAACGAATTCATACGGAAATACACCTTTTCGTTTAACCAAATGGATTAAGGAAGATGGAAAATGTTGTGAAATTGTTGTAAATTTGGTATCGGGTAGATTAGACACTATTACAGCTAAACTTCTATCGATAAAGCGATAACTATCGATGAAACGAAATCTTAATCCTAATATATTTTTCGTGAAAGAAATATATTTTTCTTGAGTATTGGGAATAACAGTTATATCACCAGGCGTTTCACCTAATAAACGAACGATAAAGTGAGCATCGTATGAAGATAAATTATGAAATAAAACGGGGACAAAAAGTTTTTTTCTCTGCTTTTGTAAACAGCTTGATTCGTCATCGCTTGATTGTTTTTAGTAATATTTTAAAATTTTTGAAGAAAACGATTGTAATGTCTTTATAAAATGGGAACCGACGTCTCTCCCCCTATAGATGTAAACTTTGTTGAAACGTAAAGGGGAATTATCATCTTCCTCTATAATGGGACCATCAGTTTTAACAATCAAACCGTATGACATAAGATCGTGTTTTTGATATGCCACAGTCCAGGAAACGAGGGGCGAAGGTCTATTTCCCGAAATTGGTGTTAGTATGGTTTCAAAATCACCGTAAATGACAAACTTTACTCTCGATCCTCGTTCCGGATTTTTGAATTTTAAGTACGGTTCATCCACAGGTAGCACGATTCGAGCTGGACTGTTGACGTCGCAGAGTAACGTATGATTTTTTAACTGCATTTCCGCATCACTTTTTCGATTGTCAAATTTTGTGAAACATCTTTTACAAATTATAATTTTTTTTTCATGTTTATTTATCTGTTTACTAATGAGTCGAGACAATGATTTTATATAAACATAATGGTTACCATGATTTTGTTTGTCATCACCTTTAATTAATAAATCTCTATGGTCGGGTAATATTTGTTTAGCAACTTTTAACGGATAGACCTCTGTATGATTTTCATCTAAAGCGTACAAATTGATTGAAATGTTATTAATTTTTTCAAACCGTTTAATGTCTCTCAAATTAACTGGATAATTTAAACATGAAAAATCGTATTTTGACTTCAAGCTGCAATATTTTGACATTCTTTGAGGATTTTTTGCAACAAATTTAGCTAATATTGCATAAATAAAACACTTATTGTCATTATTTCTGACATTTATACAACATTTTTTTTGTTAACCGAGTTTGGTAAAACTATGCAACATCCACGTGATGCTGATAATGGTGAATATTTATTAATTTTGAGTCTAAGACCGTCTATACCATTTAAGGTCCACCCGGATTTTTTTAATTGTGACTCTTCAAATTCATTGGTAAGCTTGTCAATGACACTAGAAATAAACTCATCTAAATTGCTCGAAATATATAGTTCTTTGTTTTTAGTTTTAAAGGCTCTATCACATATCTCGCCGCTAACGTTTATAAACTGGGTCTCCAAAACGAAATTTACCTTAATACTTTTAAAAGGGTTTAAATAATTGTTTAAAATTTTTTTAATTTTATCCTTTAAATGCTCCATAAAGGACTTTAAATCCATAATTTTATTTCGTTTTGACGACCGTAAGTAATAGGAGACTATTCGGTTTTCGAATGCTGTCTCGTAACTAACCACATTTTCATCGTCATCATCCAAAAAAGAAAATAATTTTAAAATATCTTTTTTTGATGGTTCGGATGAAAAAATTTTTTTTTTGTCTTTTTAGTAATTGGTGGAGAAAGATTTTGTTCCGGTGAGCTAATACCACTGGAACCAGCAGTATTTAAATTCTTGTTTTTAGTTGTATCATGTCCTTGGATGGAACTATGATAAATATCAGAAAAGGTACGTTTACCTAATTTACTTATATTTTGTGATTTATTAAATTTACTACAGTATTTTTCATGCGTGAATTGATTAGACATTGTAGCGAACCCTTTTCCACATATTCTACAAATGTAACGGGGTTGAATTTTGTGCTCAACTGCTAAATGAATGTTCAAATCTCTCTTAGAATCATAGGTAGAGTTACACATATTACAACAGAACATTATTAATGATATAAAAATAATTCTCTTAAAAAAAAAAAATAATTGTTTGTTATACACTTACGCAATTTGATCGTATGATGTAGCATAAAAAGAAAGGACAGAATGAACTGCACAAGTGCAGTCTACATTTATATATCCTCAATGTTTTCCTTTTTTAGAAACCGGACCAGCTAACCTTTTTGATTCAACATATTTCGGTGAATAAATAAATTGAAATTTCAAATTATTCTGTGGGAGGGGGTGTAAAGTATATAAACCTCAAAGAAACATCATATTGTACAGACAAAGTTTTACTTTCAAAAACATCAGCTCTACAAGCAAACGTGAGTATTATTGTTTAACATTTTTAAAAAGTTTAAAGTTTAAAACATCATATGAATATTAACAATTTATGACAATTTTTTATTTAGATGTCTTCATTAGTGGAAAAGTTAAACCATGCCATAGTAAAAGAATATTATAGGATAGATGAGTTAAACATAGGCCAAAAATATAAGATTTTGGATTTAAAAAAAGTTGTGACCAAATATGGACCGACTCTTCTTGCAACGATAGAAGAGTGGGTAGATTTCGATATCCATTCACAACCAATATCATTGAACAATATACATATGGTATTTTTACCAAATAGATTTACTAATATCTTTACGGATGAGGAACTAGAAAATTATAATGTTAATTATAGTTTAAAGTGCAAACAAATTTTCTGCTATTATCAAATAATCCTTTACTGATAGAATTATTTTTTAGGAAACATTGTAATGATATATGAAGGCAGGGGAGCTAGAAACTCTTTTAAATTAAGATTTGATCTTATTGAAACATGGTAAAATAAAAGACATTTTTAAAAGTATGAAGTTTTTTTTTTTTTTAAATATAATTATCCCTTCTTATCCTTTAATATATATATACAAAACACAATCCTTCTTCCTTTTTCATGCATTGTGTCTTTAACCATGGATGTGTTAAGAACTTTAGAAGGTTCACCATATTACAAACGTTACCTCCTTGAATATCCATCTATCACTCTCGACAATCAAAATGTTTTAACATTCATGAAGATTCGAAGACTTATAGATGAACTGAACCATTACGCAAAGCTTATTGGAACAGATAAACAATCAAACGGACATTACATCACTTGTCATTGGAGTGATCCTGAAGCTAGAGATGGGCCTGACACATGTCTATGCTTTATGATAGTTTCAAGTAGTTTTGAGATAAAAAAACTGTTGAGGAAACTGTATCATGTAAGAGATAACACTGATAGTGAAGAAAAAAAATGATGAAAGTTTTAGTGATGAATCCGAGATTGATTACTGACACGAAAAAAAAAAAAATAACCCCCCACTTTCAACATTATAAAAAAATATTTTAATTGTGAATAATAATCAGTTGTACCACGATGATGGTCCAATACACAACAGAGTTAGCATTAGCAACTATCTACCCACTCAATAATTCATTAAAAAAATGTATAAAAGTGGGACTATGTGCTGGTGTGCCAATGGTAGCTCTGGTCGACAAGAAATCTACAATTTACCTAGACAAGGAAGAATGGGGTGAATTAAGAGCCAGGTATTCAAACATCTTGGGTCATTTCAAAAAGAAAAAACTGATAAAACCTGATGCTGCGAACGATGCAGAGAAAGGAAATGATCAGATTCAATTAAAAAGAAATATCAACATCTCGCTAACGAAAAGAGGTACAGTAAGATGTTTGAAAATTGAACATGTTTATCCCTGGACAATATTATTGAATGAAAACGTTACACCATATATAAAGTTAATATCACCAAATATTATTTTGAAAAAATGTGAATGTATCAAATTGTGTGAACTGTTTGATTCTGTTTCAAAATCTTTGGATTTTTTGTACAATGTTATTGAAAAATGTGAGTACAATCAATAAAAATAACTATTCACAACAAATTGTTTTATTTTTTTTTTATCCCATTTTTAAAAAAAAATGTATTTATCAATTTAAGGTTGGTAAAAAACAAAAAAAAAACAAATATGTATTTTAACATTTTTTAATTAAATAATAAAACAAGATAAAAAAATAATTAAGTAACAATACAAGATAAAAACAATTAATTCGATTTATCTAAAAACCACTGACATTGAGGATCATTAGTTTTATGATAACTGTAAGGAGAAATTGCACATGTTGATAAAGTTTTAAATTTCAAATTACAAAAGTAGCAAGTAGCAGTGTTTTTCCATCCTCTGATAAAACCGTTGAAGGCCAGCAGCATATGTTCAGGTTTCATATTTATTGTCTTGTTAGTGAATGTATTACGCCTTACTGATTCGATAGAAAGATCCACATTTTTCGGATTCATTCTCATCCAGTGAGCCAAATTGTGAGCTTGATTGAGGGAACATACATATTTGTTCCAGGATCTGTCGCGATGATATCGACATTTAATCGTGGTATCTGTCAATTTCTTTAGAGATGGACAGGAAAAGTTGTGAAGGTCATAGACAGGTCTCTTCAATATATCTTCTAAAAATATACACTTTTCACAACCCTTGGCGTATAAAAAGTCATATTGTTCCGTTGCTGTTGTAATAGTGATCGTCAACTTGTCATATTCTATTTCACCATAATCCCAGGAAATTCCATGAAGATTTTGCATTGCCCATAGATTTTCAGATAATTGATCTTCTTGATGGGGAGGTTTGAAGAACCAGTGTTGCGCTGTCGATTGTTTTACATCTGCTATCGAAAGCTCTTTTATTATAAAATCACGATGTCCGTTAGCCACATCGAGGTAAGCTTGAAAATCGATGACTGCAACGCGATGAGTGGCAGGCTTAGACATGGTGTTCGCCATCTATCGTTTCAACTCGGATACTGAAGTAAATTCCGTACTTGTCCGGGTATTTAATACAACTTTCTTACCAAACCAGTCCCCGCCTCGTATTCGACGATCCGGTCGTGTATCGTGAGACAGTAGGCTCTCGTATCACTAACAAAATTTTTATTCATTTCGAATTCGAGTCTCATGTCTACTGTTGCATTTTTAATTGCTTCGCTTTGTTTAGAACAATCGATGACTACGATGGGGGCGAGCTCCATAAAATCTTGTCTATTCAATAGCGGTTCAGGATTGTCTTTTCCGTAATAGCTGACTTGAAACCTGCAATACATTTCGTAGAGAAGAGCCGTTTTTCTCTTGTCCCAATCCAAGTTGAGATCGTCATAAGGATACTGTTCCGAATTGAGGAATAACTTTACATTTCTTAAATCACAGTGATCAAAGTTACTACAATCCTTATCTCTTCGTTTGAGTCTTCCGGTTTGGAAGGCGACGATCACGTAACGTGGTTTTTCCAATTGCGATGATGTTTTTACAGCCCAAGTTTCGTTTGACGTTCCTGTTGGTAGGGCCGGGTGCTCATTCAAATCCCACGATCTGAAGGATATCGGAAGTTTCTGATTCTTGTCTATTACTTTAAGAATTCTTAATCGCTGTTCATCGGAAAGCTTGACATGCGGTACTTTCCATATCACCTTATCTAATTTAATATCGACATTGTCAGTAGTACTGACTCCAAAAACTGAGTTATAATCAGTATTTGATCTGATAAATATCAATTCCGGCTTTACATTTAGAAGTATGCGTTTGAAATCTTCGGCAAATCCGAGAAGGACATGAAGAGGTATGCAAACGTTAAAATTACCATTTTTTACAATAGATAGCGTTTGATTTTTGCTAGGCATAATCCATCCTCCATTTTCTAATCCTTTGATGGTGTTGGGAGTTTGCGATACGTAACCTTTTAATGTGCTGGTTATTCCAGGATTGCGAACTTTATCTATCTCTATACCGTTTAATTCGTAGCGTATCTCATCAAAGAGGAATGCAAAACCGTTGTTTGATATAGAAGTTTCGGCACTAGGAGTCCCGTCAACTTTCGTCACTGCGATCGATCCCTCCAAATAGATAAAACTATGAGCCGGTAGGGTGTATAGGTCTTGTTGTTGAATCGGGATTCTTATTTCATCCGATTTATTCAGTGTCGATGAGGCGTAAGGTTGATGCGTATGATACTCGAAAGTACTAATGTTCTCATCGAAAAGAATATCAGAAGAAATATTTAAAATATTATACATTTTTTTTTTTTCAACCGAAATCCTAAGCGTCGTAAAAATAATTTGTTCTCTGGTGTTAACACTATCAAACGTTTCTTTAAACTAGTCGAGTAGGAAGGTCTTTCTTCTCTTTTATAGGTACAAATGTTCTTGGGAAAACTGTGATTAGTAAAATCTATAGCCATATTTTTTTCTTATATGCAATCTTGCCGTTATGGTCTCTCCACGAAAATTTATCAGTTGACCGTTTTGGTCTAATATCCTCAGAGTGATGTTTTCAATCGTTCTCACGTTGATCGGGTGATAAATGACAGGAGAAGGACTTTCGACGATCTTATATCCCGGATCTACGGTCGGAAAGAATTGATGAATGATGTGATTCGGTTCACCGTTCAGATAAGAACCAGCAGCTATGTTGCAGTGTATTGATATTACGTTAATCTTCATAATTTCCACAATATCATCAGAGACGTGATAACCCTGTTTAGGTTCTAATACGGTATTCGGTCTATTGAATCCCAAAAGCGGTCCGATGGAATTTGGCTTGCCGGTAACATTGAAGTATACCTTTTGAGTTGAGCGTAATTCCGTCTTTAGAGTATTGTTATTTCCTCTGAGAATAATACCATCATTTTGTTGAATATCTTCTTCGAGGTATGTGGAAATAGACTCGATGTCATAAGATCCTTCAGGTATCTGAATCTTTTGATCGCCAAAGTAAAACATATCACATTCATTTTTAATTATGTTTGGTATAGTGTTGTAAGTTTCAAAAGAGAGGAGACCTATCTCGTAATCATCGTCACTCAAATCTATAAATGGAAAAAAGTTTGCGGATAAAACGTTTGATTTACCCGACAGCGTTACCGTCAGACTCATTTTTGATATCTTAAACAGATTTTCATCCGTATTTATACAGAAATTGCAGACACAAATGTCCGCAGTATGGTGTGTTCCATTTTTGATAATTGGTTCTGTTATAATATATCCTAGTGTTGGAGGAGGTACCTTTCAAATAATTCAACAACTCGGGTTGGGGTCTCAAATTACCGAATGGATCGAAATATAAAACATTATCACCTTTTTTGACGTAACATACCCAATGAGAGCCGAGACGATCACTCGTATCGAGATTAACAATTGCACTTTCATTCAGTCTGATTTTATTTGGTAGCGTATCAATCATGAACACTCCTCTAAAATAAGGAACTCCTATCGCATATTTTTTCAACTCTACATCCGTTAAAGCCCTTTGCGGTAATAAGGATAGTCAAATACCCTCCTCTTTAAGATATAATCCGTAACCTTTTCGATAAGGTTTTAAGTATAAGCCACTACCTATTTTCTGGTCTTCCATTTTGAGGTAATGTCTTTTCATCTCTTCGAGTCTTTCTTTCGCATCTTTTGCTTCGTTTACCGCTTTGGCTATAGCAGACGCGCCTCCGGCCAGAGAGCCGATCGCCGATAGCCCCGCCATTATGGGTACCAGAAGTGGTAAGAATCCTCCGCTTTTTGGTAATGGTAAAATTCTAGGTGAGCGAGGAATGGCACCGTATTTTTTCAAAAAACCTTTGGCTCTTGTCAGGGCTAATCGCGATGCTCTGCTTAGAGACGATACGTCCTTTACACGCGCAGCATCGATTAAATTTCGAAACTTAAGACTCTTTTTTCTTTTCAGCAAGACATCTGACTCTTTTTTTCTTCCAATTTTTGATTTTTTTATTAATCCAGCTCCTAATTTAACTTTAGCTTTCATTGCGTTCGTTATTGCCCAGGCGGCTGCTTTTTCACTTAAACTCGAATCTTTAGCTCGTACTCTTTGCCAAGCCTTTTCAGCGAGTATCCGATCTGCCACAGACCTTTTATCGCTATCAGTGAATTTATGATAAGCAAGATCGTGTTCTTTGCACGCTTCGTCCAAAAGATTGATTCCTTCGTCTCCTCTAGCTAAACGTTTTTTCAATTTCGTACCAGGAGCGCAGAAATGATAACCAGGTAGGTGAGCTTCAAAGGGGAGTCGATCTATAAGTTTATTAATTAAACTTCTTCCTGTTTTAATCGCTTTAGTCATACTGAAGTGAGCTTTTCATCGTCCGCTACTATTTATACCGTGGACTTGAGTTCTTTTTGATACAAAAGAAGAAACGATGCGATTAGAACAGCAAAAAGAAAAAATTCAAATACTAGACGTCGTCCCGAAAGATTTGATAAAACGAAACGAGACTAAACGTCATGGTCCTTTATTACCCGATAGTATAAGGGCGATAATTTGTGGACCGAGCGGATGTGGAAAAACCAATCTTATGATAAGCCTTTTATTAGACCCGAAAGGACTCAAATTTGAAAATATTTACTTATACGGTAAAATGTTGGATCAACCCAAATATGATTACTTACGTTTAGTATTGGAAAGAGTACCACAGATTGGTTATAATACTTTTACCGCTAATGAGCACGTAATCGACCCTGAAGAAGCAAATGAAAATTCCGTCTTTATTTTTGACGATGTAGCTTTGGAGAATCAGGATATTATACGCAAGTTTTTCTGCATGGGAAGACACAAACACCTCGATTGTTTTTATCTTACACAAACGTATACGAGAATACCAAAACATCTCATTAGGGATAACGTTAATCTTGTTATACTTTTTAATCAAGACGATCTTAATTTAAAACATGTTTATAACGATCATCTAAGCTCACCTGATATTCCATTCCAGACATTTAAAGACATGTGTTACTTGTGTTGGAAGGATGATCCTCACGGATTCATTGTAATAGATAAGACATCACACAATTCCTCAGGACGATACAGAAAGGGTTTCGATACGTTTATAATTTTATAAAAAGAAGAGTGACATTAAGATAAAACTCAGTTTTAAATATGAAGCGTTCGATACTACAAGATATTGTTACAACAAGTAAACATTTGCGAAAAAAATTCAAAGATCTCCGTGAAGAACTCAACCGATCTGACGAAGAGCTTAAGAGGACTTTGAAACCCATAACTGAACCTCTTTATCAGTTAACTTCTCATTTAATGAAACCAAAGAAAGATGAGGCACAAGAGGAGGATTTCACTAGGAAAAGTGTAAAAAAAGAATATGAAGATAAATTCACAAACGGAACTGATGAAACTTCTTACGTCGAACAGGAGCAAGGTCCTTCTTCATCGACTCCTCTTCGTCATAAACAGCCATTAATAGAAAAAAAATTTGGATCTGATGACGATGATGATAGCGAAGAATCAAAAGAGGAGAAAACAAAGTTAACTACCTCTCGAATGCAGGAAATATTAAAATCAACTCCAGAAGGTAGGAAAATATTACAATCGCGATTACAACTCTTCCAGTTAGGCTCACTGATATCTCCTTATATGGAAAAATATATTACCGGTGATACCGAGGATATGGATACCAGGTACGGCATCAGGATGCTACCTCAAGGCGGTATGGCCATCGGAAATTCAAAAGTAACTGTTACAAAAGACGTCATCACTATTGGTGGTGAAAAAAAGAAACAATATAAGGGTACCCCAGTTCTATACCAATTATTATTTATGAAAGAACCGAAAGGTTATAATCAGAAGGATTTAGACGATTATAAGGAAATTGTAGATTTGACGAATACTCACAGACAACATTACAGCAAAGAAAAACCTTTAGCAGGTAATCGAGGATTAAAATATAAGAATATCATATCTCCATTATTTAAACCTAAGGAATCATTATCATCTGGAGACAAATCGGGAAAAGGTTATCACTGGATGCAAGAAGGTGAAACTGTGTACGAACATTGGGATGATCCGAACGAATTAGTAGATCGTTTGAGACTTTTGATTGCATCGACATCGAGCGGTCACAGCGGACATCAAAATGAGATTAATTCTATAATAGAGGAGCTCAGAGAAGCTAATATAATTTACTAGCATTTTGATTGTACACGATAGTAACGCTATGTCCACTAACAAGTTCGGATCTCACATTCAGAAAAAACAACACGTCCGACTTAAAAAAATCGAAGAAAAATTGAATCTTTTGAAGGGGGAAGCGAGATTTCAATTACTTCTCAAGGACTCTAATACTCTAGATGTAGGAAAAAGACGGATAGTTAATATATCAACAGGTGTAGCGGGGAACGATGTGCCCAGTAAATTTTATGTCGACACACTCGCAGCGTTTTATACAGATTTAAAAAACTGGCCTGGGAACTGGATTAATGGTAATCGTAAGCGATTAGTGAATTTCGCAGACCCCGTTGATGACAGAGACTTGGCAACTAGAGGATTTGTTGAAAATACAGCACTGTGCATCACCAAAAACAAATTTGGTGAAGTAACACACAATAAATACGATGCTGAATGTAGAACTATTTCAAACGTATCAGATCCTAAAGAGGAACAGGATGTCGTCACTTTGGCCTACGCTCTGAAAAATTTTGTAGCGAAGGATGGAAGGAGTAAAGGAAGCGATAGTAACTGAGTTACATAAACCGACTCGTAAAAATTATCCCAGGAGAAAAACAATCTTAAAAGGTATCGATGATTTATGGCAAATCGATTTGGTAGAAGTTCAACCATTAGCGAGATTCAATAGAGGTTTCAAATACCTATTAACAGTCATCGATTGTTTTTCAAAATACGCTTGGGTTGAACCGGTAAAAAACAAAACCGGACAATCTGTTTCCACAGCTTTGAATAACATTTTCAAAAAGAGTTCCAGAAGTCCGAAAAATATTCAAAGCGATAACGGAAAAGAGTTTTATAATTCATTTTTTCAAAATCTTATGAAAAAAAGAGGTATTAATCACTACAGCACCTATACAACAAAAAAAGCTGCTATAGTCGAACGATTTAATCGTACCCTCAAAACAATGATGTGGCGTATGTTCAGTCTCCGAGGAAATTACAAATACCTAGATATCTTACCGACTATTTTAGAAAAGTACAATTATTCAGTTCACAGGACAACGGGTCATAGACCAATTGACGTCAAGTCTTCACAAGATGAGAAGGTAATTACAGATAAATTATATTCTTCAAATAATATTATAAATATGAAAAAATATAAATATAAGGCGGGGGACTTTGTAAGAATATCAAAACATAAAAGTATATTTGCGAAAGGCTACACACCAAACTGGTCTGCTGAGATATTTAAAAATGTAAAGGTTAATAAGACAAGACCTGTTACTTACATCCTTGAAGACATGAAAGGTCAACCTATTTTAGGATCCTTTTACGAACAAGAGATAAACAAGACGAAACATCCTAACGTTTATTTAGTAGAAAAAGTATTAAAAAAGAAAGGAAATAAATTATATGTCAAATGGCTGGGCTTAAATGAAAAAAATTGGATTAATACATATGATATACTATAAAGGAGTTAACAAAAATATATCCGATAAAACCGGTTAAAATTTCGGGTATTTTCAACTAATTTCGGTTCTAAAGTTATTTTACATAATCATTCCAGCGAAGATTACCACATTAAGAGAGGAGACAAAATCGCTCAACTCATTTTACAAAAATTTTATTTCCATATATCAGTGCATCGTATCGACTTCAACGAAAAACTAACACCAGACCTCGACGTCGTCTTTAACAATCCGAACAACCAAAGAAACGAAGGAGGGTTCGGATCGACAGGAAATTAAAATATTTCTACTACATTTATAGAAATAAATATACACGATAGTAAATCATTAAATTTTTTTTATTTCAATTATTCCTAACTTACAGCTTAACATTAACTATTATTTTTAGTAGAAAAAGTAGTACATAAGGAGATAAATTATATGTCAAATGGTTGGAATTAAAGGAAAAAACTTGGACCCGTAGAGACGATGTTCTTTAACAAGTATAATAAAAATTCATTTATAATCATTGTTATAACAAGGTTTATAATTAAAACCTGATTAACATTGTTATTGAACTCTATTATTGAGCTACAAATCCACAGCTGAACTTGAAAAAACAAAAAAGAAAACACCGAGGACGCTAAGCATTACGATATAGGTCATCAAGGAAGGAAGGGGGCAAACGGAGGGGGGAAAGTGGAAGGGATCAGGGGTATATAAAAGATGCAACATTAGGACGGTATGGGTTGGAATTGACCGTTCTTCCTGTACACACATTCCCGAGTTTGGAATACATTGCCAAGTTTGCACGAATTTACGACTTTGGTACTTTTATTTACTTCTTTGCCCGATAGCGACCCCGCCTACACGCATTTACAAGTTTTCACACATTTACGACTTTGGTACTTTTATTTACTGATTTGCCCGATAGCGACCCCGCCTGCTGCTAAAACTTAAACTTAAACCTTAAACATAAACTACAACTTAAAACTTAAACTTAAAACTTAACTTAAACTAAACCTAAAACATAAACTTAAACTAAACCTAAAACATAAACTACAACTTAAACTTAAAACTTAAAGTTAAACCTAAAACTTAAACTTAAACCTAAAACATAAGCTAAAACTTAAAATTAAAGTTATAATTAAAAATGGTTTCAACTAACAAAAGAAAGGCCGCTTCTGGGCACACTAGGGGCCATGAGGGCCCCTCCCGTAGTAGCACAGAAAGGCCGGTTCTGGACAAAGGAGGGGCCCCAAGGGGCCCCTCCTGTGCCAGAACCGCCTTTCTATACTACTTCGATGTTATTGTCAAAATATCAATGTTAAATTATACTTGTTCTTGTTCAAAACATCGATATTAAATAATATTTCTTTTTCTCTAAAACATCGATGTTATAGTCAAAACATCAATGTTTCAATTTACTTTTTTTTGTTCATAACAGCGATGTTAAAAAATATTTGTTTTTCTCTAAAACATCGTTGCTAAAGTATACTTGTTTTCTTTTTTTTTTCAAAATATCGATGTAAAAACATATTATTTTTTCTCTGAAACATATTTCTTTCTCTCTAAAACATCGATATTAAGGTCAAATCATCAATGTTAACGTTTACTTGTTCTTGTATAAAACATCAAAGTTAAACATATTTGTTTTTCTTTAAAACATCGATGTTAAAACATTTTTTTTTCTTTAAAACATCGTTGCTAAAGAAAACTTGTTTTTTTTTTTTCAAAACATCGATGTTAAAACATATTATTTTTTCTATGAAACATATTTCTTTTTCTCTAAAACATCGATATTAAGGTCAAATCATCAATGTTAAAGTTTACTTGTTCTTGTATAAATTATCAAAGTTAAACATATTTGTTTTTCTTTAAAACATCGATGTTATTGTCAAAATATCAATGTTAAATTATACTTGTTCTTGTTCAAAAGATCGATGTTAAAACATATTTATTTTTCTCTAAAATATATTTCTCTCTTCAAAAATCGATGTTATTGTTAAAACATCAATGTTAAAGTATACTTGTTATTGTTTCAACATCATACTTGGTATTTTCCAAAACATCGATGTTTTAACATATTGGTTTTTGTCCGAAACATGGATGCTAAAAAATATTTCTTTTTTCTAAAAACATCGATGTTATTGTCAAAACATCAATAAAAATGTTTACTTGTTTTTGTTTAAACAAAACATATTTCTATTTCTCTACATATACTTGTTTTGTCCAAAACGTCGATGTTTGTTTTAAGTATACTTGTTTTTTTTAAAAACATCGATGTTAAAACATATTTCTTTTTCTTTAAAACATTGATGTTATTGTCAAAACATCTATGTTAAAGTATACTTGTTTTGTCCAAATCGTCGATTTTAAAACATATGTGCCTTTCTCTAAAACATCGATGTTGAAGTATACTTGTTTATGGTCAAAACATTGATGTTAAAACATATTTGTTTTTCTTTAAGACATTGATGTTATTGTCTAAACATCAATGCTTAAATTTACTTTTTTTTTTTCATAACTGCGATGTTAAAACATATTTGTATTTCTATAAAACATCGTTGCTAAAGTATCTTTGTTTTTTTTTTTTCAAAAAATCGATGTTAAAACATATTATTTTTTCTCTTACACATATTTCTTTTTCTTTAACACATCGATGTTATAGTCAAAACATCAATGTTAAAGTTTACTTGGTCTTGTATAAAACATCAAAGTTAAAACATATTTGTTTTTCTGTAAAACATCGATGTTATTGTCAAAACATCAATGTTAAATTATACTTGTTCTTGTTCAAAACATCGATGTTAAATAATATTTCTTTTTCGCTAAAACATCGATGTTATAGTCAAAACAACAATGTTAAATTATACTTGTTCTTGTTCAAAACATCGATGTTAAAAAAAATTTTTTTTCTTTAAAACATCGTTGCTAAAGAAAACTTGTTTTTTTTTTTCAAAACATCGATGTTAAAACATATTATTTTTTCTCTGAAACATATTTCTTTTTCTCTAAAACATCGATATTATGGTCAAATCATCAATGTTAAAGTTTACTTGTTCTTGTATAAAACATCAAAGTTAAACATATTTGTTTTTCTTTAAAACATCGATGTTATTGTCAAAATTTCAATGTTAAATTATACTTGTTCTTGTTCAAAACATCAATAATAAATAATATTTCTTTTTCGCTAAAACATCGATGTAATAGTCAAAACATCAATGTTGAATTATACTTGTTCTTGTTCTAAAGATCGATGTTAAAACATATTTATTTTTTTCTAAAACATATTTCTCTCTTCAAAAATCGATGTTATTGTTAAAACATCAATAAAAATGTTTACTTGTTTTTGTTTAAACAAAACATATTTCTATTTCTCTACATATACTTGTTTTGTCCAAAACGTCGATGTTAAAACATATTTGCTTTTCTCTAAAACATCGATGTTAACGCATACTTGTTTATGATCAAAACATCGATGTTAAAACATATTTATTTTTCTTTAAGACATTGATGTTATTGTCTAAACATCAATGCTTAAATTTACTTTTTTTTTGTTCATAACTGCGATGTTAAAACATATTTGTTTTTCTATAAAACCTCGTTGCTAAAGTATCTTTGTTTTTTTTTTCAAAAAATCGATGTTAAAACATATTATTTTTTCTCTTAAACATATTTCTTTTTCTTTAACACATCGATGTTAAAGTATACTTGTTATTGTTTCAACATCATACTTGGTATTTTCCAAAACATCGATGTTTTAACATATTGGTTTTTGTCCGAAACATGGATGCTAAAACATATTTCTTTTTTCTAAAAACATCGATGTTATTGTCAAAATATCAATGTTAAATTATACTTGTTCTTGTTTAAAACATCGATATTAAATAATATTTCTTTTTCGCTAAAACATCGATGTTATAGTCAAAACATCAATGTTGAATTATACTTGTTCTTGTTCAAAAGATCGATGTTAAAACATATTTATTTTTCTCTAAAACATATTTCTCCCTTCAAAAATCGATGTTATTGTTAAAACATCAATGTTAAAGTATACTTGCTATTGTTTCAACATCATACTTGGTATTTTCCAAAACATCGATGTTTTAACATATTGGTTTTTGTCCGAAACATGGATGCTAAAACGTATTTCTTTTTTCTAAAAACATCGATGTTATTGTCAAAACATCAATAAAAATGTTTACTTGTTTTTGTTTAAACAAAACATTTTTCTATTTCTCTACATATACTTGTTTTGTCCAAAACGTCGATGTTAAAACATATTTGCTTTTCTCTAAAACATCGATGTTAACGCATACTTGTTTATGATCAAAACATCGATGTTAAAACATATTTGTTTTTCTTTAAAACATTGATGTTATTGTCTAAACATCAATGCTTAAATTTACTTTTTTTTTGTTCATAACTGCGATGTTAAAACATATTTGTTTTTCTATAAAACCTCGTTGCTAAAGTATCTTTGTTTTTTTTTTTCAAAAAATCGATGTTAAAACATATTATTTTTTCTCTTAAACATATTTCTTTTTCTTTAACACATCGATGTTAAAGTATACTTGTTATTGTTTCAACATCATACTTGGTATTTTCCAAAACATCGATGTTTTAACATATTGGTTTTTGTCCGAAACATGGATGCTAAAACATATTTCTTTTTTCTAAAAACATCGATGTTATTGTCAAAATATCAATGTTAAATTATACTTGTTCTTGTTTAAAACATCGATATTAAATAATATTTCTTTTTCGCTAAAACATCGATGTTATAGTCAAAACATCAATGTTGAATTATACTTGTTCTTGTTCAAAAGATCGATGTTAAAACATATTTATTTTTCTCTAAAACATATTTCTCCCTTCAAAAATCGATGTTATTGTTAAAACATCAATGTTAAAGTATACTTGCTATTGTTTCAACATCATACTTGGTATTTTCCAAAACATCGATGTTTTAACATATTGGTTTTTGTCCGAAACATGGATGCTAAAACGTATTTCTTTTTTCTAAAAACATCGATGTTATTGTCAAAACATCAATAAAAATGTTTACTTGTTTTTGTTTAAACAAAACATATTTCTATTTCTCTACATATACTTGTTTTGTCCAAAACGTCGATGTTAAAACATATTTGCTTTTCTCTAAAACATCGATGTTAACGCATACTTGTTTATGATCAAAACATCGATGTTAAAACATATTTGTTTTTCTTTAAAACATTGATGTTATTGTCAAAACATCTATGTTAAAGTATACTTGTTTTGTCCAAATCGTCGATGTTAAAACATATGTGCCTTTCTCTAAAACATCGATGTTGAAGTATACTTGTTTATGGTCAAAACATCGATGTTAAAACATATTTGTTTTTCTTTAAGACATTGATGTTATTGTCTAAACATCAATGCTTAAATTTACTTTTTTTTGTTCATAACTGCGATGTTGAAACATATTTGTTTTTCTATAAAACCTCGTTGCTAAAGTCTCTTTGTTTTTTTTTTTTTCAAAAAATCGATGTTAAAACATATTATTTTTTCTCTTAAACATATTTCTTTTTCTTTAACACATCGATGTTATAGTCAAAACATCAATTTTAAAGTTTACTTGTTCTTGTATAAAACAACAAAGTTAAAACATATTTGTTTTTCTGTAAAACATCGATGTTATTGTCAAAACATCAATGTTAAATTATACTTGTTCTTGTTCAAAACATCGATGTTAAATAATATTTCTTTTTCGCTAAAACATCGATGTTATAGTCAAAAATTCAATGTTAAATTATACTTGTTCTTGTTCAAAACATCGATGTTAAAACATTTTTTTTTCTAAAACATATTTCTCTCTTCAAAAATCGATGTTATTGTTAAAACATCAATGTTAAAGTATACTTGTTATTGTTTCAACATCATACTTGGTATTTTCCAAAACATCCATGTTTTAACATATTGGTTTTTGTCCGAAACATGGATGCTAAAACATATTTCTTTTTTTAAAAACATCGATGTTATTGTCAAAACATCAATAAAAATGTTTACTTGTTTTTGTTTAAACAAAACATATTTCTATTTCTCTACATATACTTGTGTTGTCCAAAACGTCGATGTTTGTTTAAAGTATACTTGTTTTTTTTTAAAACATCGATGTTAAAACATATTTGTTTTTCTTTAAAACATTGATGTTATTGTCAAAACATCTATGTTAAAGTATACTTGTTTTGTCCAAATCGTCGATGTTAAAACATATTTGTTTTTCTATAAAACATCGTTGCTAAAGTATCTTTGTTTTTTTTTTTTTTTTCAAAAAATCGATGTTAAAACATATTATTTTTTCTCTTAAACATATTTCTTTTTCTTTAACACATCGATGTTATAGTCAAAACATCAATTTTAAAGTTCACTTGTTCTTGTATAAAACAACAAAGTTAAAACATATTTGTTTTTCTGTAAAACATCGATGTTATTGTCAAAACATCAATGTTAAATTATACTTGTTCTTGTTCAAAACATCGATGTTAAATAATATTTCTTTTTCGCTAAAACATCGATGTTATAGTCAAAACATCAATGTTAAATTATACTTGTTCTTGTTCAAAACATCGATGTTAAAACATTTTTTTTTCTAAAACATATTTCTCTCTTCAAAAATTGATGTTATTGTCTAAACATCAATGTTAAAATTTACTTTTTTTTGTTCATAACAGCGATGTTAAAACATATTTGTTTTTCTATAAAACCTCGTTGCTAAAGTATCTTTGTTTTCTTTTCTTCAAAAAATCGATGTTAAAACATTATTTTTTTCCTAAACATATTTCTTTTTCTTTAAAACATCGATGTTATAGTCAAAACATCAATGTTAAAGTTTACTTGTTCTTGAATAAAACATCGATGTTAAAAGATTTGTTTTTCTATAAAACCTCGTTGCTAAAGTATCTTTGTTTTCTTTTCTTCAAAAAATCGATGTTAAAACATTATTTTTTTCCTAAACATATTTCTTTTTCTTTAAAACATCGATGTTATAGTCAAAACATCAATGTTAAAGTTTACTTGTTCTTGAATAAAACATCGATGTTAAAAGATTTTTTTTTCTATAAAACCTCGTTGCTAAAGTATCTTTGTTTTCTTTTCTTCAAACAATCGATGTTAAAACATTATTTTTTTCCTAAACATATTTCTTTTTCTTTAAAACATCGATGTTATAGTCAAAACATCAATGTTAAAGTTTACTTGTTCTTGTATAAAACATCAAAGTTAAAACATATTTGTTTTTCTGTAAAACATCGATGTTATTGTCAAAACATCAATGTTAAATTATACTTGTTCTTGTTCAAAACATCGATTTTAAATAATATTTCTTTTTCGCTAAAACATCGATGTTATAGTCAAAACCTTAAGTTTAAATTATACTTGTTCTTGTTCAAAACATCGATGTTAAAACTTTTTTTTTTCTTTAAAACATCGTTGCTAAAGAAAACTTGTTTTTTTTTTTCTAAACATCGATGTTAAAACATATTTATTTTTCTCTAAAACATATTTCTCTCTTCAACACATGATGTTATTGTTAAAACATAATTGTTAAAGTATACTTGTTATTGTTTTAACATCATACTTAGTATTTTCCAAAACATCGATGTTTTAACATATCGGTTTTTGTCCGAAACGGATGCTAAAACATATTTCTTTTTCCTAAAAACATCGATGTTATTGTCAAAACATCAATAAAAATGTTTACTTGTTTTTTTTTAAACAAAACATATTTCTATTTCTCTAAGTATACTTGTTTTGTCCAAAACGTCGATGTTAAAACATATTTTCTTTTCTCTAAAACATCGATGTTAAAGTATACTTGTTTTTTTTTAAAACATCAAAGTTTAAACATATTTGTTTTTCTTTAAAACATTGATGTTATTGTCAAAAGATCTATGTTAAAGTATACATGTTTTTTTTTCAAAACGTCGATGTTAAGAAATGTTTGTTTTTCTCTAAATCATCCATTATAAATTTACTTTTCTTGTTTAAAACATCGATGTTAAAACATATTTCTTTTCTCTAAAACATCGTTGCTAAAGTAAACATGTATTTTTTTTTTCAAAAAATCGATGTTCAAACATATTATTTTTTCTCTTAAACATATTTCTCTTTCTTTAAAACATTGATGTTATAGTCAAAACATCAATGTTAAAGTATACTTGTTTTGTCCAAAACGTCGATGTCAAAACATATTTGCCTTTCTCTAAAACATCGATGTTAAAGTATACTTGTTTATTGTCAAAACATCGATGTTAAAACATATTTGATTTTCTTTAAAACATCGATGTTATTGTCAAAACATCAATCTTAATGTATACATGTTTTTGTTCAAAACGTCGATGTTATAAAATGTTTGTTTTTCTCTAAGAAAATATTCCTTTTTCTCTAAACCATCGATGTTAGAGTCAAATCATCAATGTTAAAGTTTACTTGTTTTTGTCCAAAACATTGATGATAAAACATATTTATTTTTCTTTAAAACGACGATGTTATTGTCAAAACATCAATGTTAAAGTATACTTTTTTTTTTTCTCAAAACTTCGATGTTAAAAATATTTTTTTTCTTTAAAAAATAGTTTTTTTTATCTATAACATCGTTGTTATATGCAAAATATTTATGTTAAAGTTTACCTATTTTTTTTTAAGACATTAATGTTAAAACATATTTGTGTTGCTCTAAAACATCAATGTAAAAGTATACTTGTTTTTTTTTTTCTAAACATCGATGTTAAAGATTATTAGTTTTTCTTTAAAAAATATTTCTTTTTGTTTAAAACATCGATGTTATAGTCAAATCATCAATGTTAAAGTTTACTTGTTTTTTTCAAAACAGTGATATTTACCAATGTTATGGACAATGGATTTGATTATAACATCGATGTTTTGAGAGAAACAGAAATATGTTTTAGAAAAAAATAATATGTTTTAACAACGATGTTTTTAACAAAAACAAGTATGTTAAAACATATTTTTTTTTTGTAAAATATTAATGTTAAAGTATACTTGTTTTTTTTTTTCAAAACATCGATGTTAAAAGTTATTAGTTTTTCTCTAAAACATATTTGTTTTTCTCAAAACATAGATGTTATAGTCAAATCATCAATGTTAAATTTTACTTGTTTTTGTCCAAAACAATGATATTAAGACATATTTGTTTTTCTTTAAAACATCGAAGTTATTGTCTAAACATTATTGTGAAAGTATACCTACTTTAACATTGATGTTGTTTTAGAGAAAAACAATTCGGTTTTACATCTATGTCTTAAACAAAAACATTTAAACTTTAACATTGATGTTTTAGATAAAAATGAATATGTATTAACACTAATGTTTTGGACAAAAAAAAGTAAACTTTAATATTGATGATTTGACTATAACGTCGATGTTTTAGCGAAACAGAAATATGTTTTAGAGAAATACAAATATTTTTTTACATCAATGTTTTAAACATAAACAACATTCATTTTTTGAACAAAACAAACACCTATACTAATAATTTTTCAAAACATCTATGTTAAAACAAATTAGTTTTTCTCTAAAAAAATATTCCTTTTTCTCTAAAACACCAACGTTAGAGTCAAATCATCAATGTTAAAGTTTACTTTTTTTGTCCAAAACATTGATGATAAAACATACTTATTTTTCTTTTAAACATCGATGTTATTGTCAAAGCATCAATGTTAAAGTATACTTGTTTTTGTTTAAAACATCGATGTTAAAATATATTATTTTTCCTTAAACATCGATGTTATTGTCAAAACATCAATGTTATAGTGTACTTATTTTGCCAAAACATTGATGATAAAACATATTTATTTTGTTTTAAAACAACAATGTTATAGTATACTTGTTTTGTCGATTTATTTATTTATCTCTAAAACATCGATGTTATTTTTAAAACATCGATGTTAAAGCATACTTGTTTTTGTTCAAAACATTGATGTTAAAAACTATTTGGTTTTTTTTTTTTTACATCGATGTTATTGTCAAAGCATCATTGTTAAAGTATACTTGTTTTGTCCAAAACATCTATGTTATTGTGAATATATAAATATTAAAGTATATTTGTTTTTGTTTAAAACATTGATGTTAAAACATATTTGTTTTTCTTTAAAACATCGATATTATCGACAAAACATCAATGGTAAAGTATACTTGTTTTGTCCAAAACTTTTATGTTATTGTGAAAATATCAATATTAAAGTATACTTGTTTTTGTCTAAAACATTGATGTTAAAACCTATTTGTTTTTCTCCAAACCATCAATGTTAAAGTATACTTTTTTTTTCAAAACTTCGATGTTAAAAATTATTATTTTTTCTCTAAAACATAATTCTTTTTATCTATAACATCGTTGTTATATTCAAAACATTAATGTTAAAGTTTACTTGTTTTTGTTTAAGACATCAATGTTAAAACATTTGTTTTTCTCTAAAACATCAATGTTAAAGTTTACTTGTTTTTGACCATAACATCGATGTTAAAACATATTAGTTTTTCTCTAAAACAAACTCCTTTTTCTCTAAAACATCGATGTTATAGTCATTCATCAATGTTAAAGTTTACTTGTTTTTGTCCAAAACATTGATAATAAAACATATTTATTTTTCTCTAAAACATCGATGTTATAGTCAAAACATCAATGTTAAATTATACTTGTTCTTGTTCAAAACATCGATGTTAAAACATTTTTTTTTCTTTAAAACATTGTTACTAAAGAAAACTTGTTTTTTTTTTTTCAAAACATCGATGTTAAAACATATTTATTTTTCTCTAAAACATATTTCTCTCTTCAACACATGATGTTATTGTTAAAACATCAATGTTAAAGTATATTTGTTATTGTTTTAACATCATACTTGGTATTTTCCTAAAAACATCGATGTTATTGTCAAAACATCAATAAAAATGTTTACTTGTTTTTGTTTAAACAAAATATATTTCTATTTCTCTAAGTATACTTGTTTTGTCTAAAACGTCGATGTTAAAACATTTTTTCTTTTCTCTAAAACATTGATGTTAAAATAAACTTGTTCTTGAATAAAAGATCAAAGTTAAAACATAGTTGTTTTTCTTAAAAACATTGATGTTATTGTCAAAACATCTATGTTAAAGTATACATGTTTTTTTTTTCAGTTCGTCGATGTTACAAAATGTTTGTTTTTCTCTAAATCATCCATTTTAAATTTACTTTTTATGTTTAAAACATCGATGTTAAAACATTTTTTTTCTCTAAAACATTGTTGCTAAAGTAAACATGTATTTTTTTTTTCAAAAAATCGATGTTCAAACATCTTATTTTTTCTCTTAAACATATTTCTTTTTCTTTAAAACATCGTTGTTATTATAGTCAAAACATCCATGTTAAAGTATACTGGTTTTGTCCAAAACGTCGATGTTAAAACATATTTGCCTTTCTCTAAAACATCGATATTAAAGTATACATGTTTTTGTTCAAAACGTCGATGTTACAAAATGTTTGTTTTTCTCTAAATCATCCATGTTAAATTTACTTTTTTTTTTTTTTAAACCATCGATGTTAAAACATTTTTTTTTCTCTAAAACATCGTTGCTAAAGGGACATTGTTTTTTTTATAAAAACATATTTGTCTTTCACTAAAATATCGATGTTATTGTCAAAACATCAATCTTAATGTATACATGTTTTTGTTCAAAACGTCGATGTTATAAAATGTTTGTTTTTCTTTAAAACATCGATGTTATTGTCAAAACATCAATCTTAATGTATACATGTTTTTGTTCAAAACGTCGATGTTATAAAATGTTTGTTTTTCTCTAAAAAAATATTCCTTTTTCTCTAAACCATCGATGTTAGAGTCAAATCATCAATTGTCTAAACATCAATGTTTAAATTTACTTTTTTTTCTTTAAACCATCGATGTTAAAACATTTTTTTTTTCTCTAAAACATCGTTGCTAGAGAAAACTTTTTTTTTTCCAAAAATTCGATGATAAAACATATTATTTTTTCTCTTAAACATATTTCTTTTTCTTTCAAACATCGATGTTATAGTCAAAACATCAATGTTAAAGTATACTTGTTTCGTCCAAAACGTCGATGTTAAAACATATTTGCCTTTCTCTAAAACATCGATGTTAAAGTATACTTGTTTACGTTCAAAACATCGTAAAGTAAACTTTAACATTGATGTTTTAGATAAAAATGAATATGTATTAACACTAATGTTTTGGACAAAAAAAAGTAAACTTTAATATTGATGATTTGACTATAACATCGATGTTTTAGAGAAACAGAAAAATGTTTTAGAGAAATACTAATATGTTTTTACATCAATGTTTTAAACAAAAACAACATTGATATTTTGAACAAAACAAGCACCTATACTAAAAATTTTTTAAAACATCTATGTTAAAATCTATGTTAAGTCAAATCATCAATGTTAAAGTTTACTTGTTTTTGTCAAAAACATTGATGATAAAACATATTTATTTTTCTTTTAAACATCGATGTTATTGTCAAAGCATCAATGTTAAAGTATACTTGTTTTTGTTTAAAACATCGATGTTAAAACATATTTGTTTTTCTCTAAAACATCGTTAAAATAAACTTGTTCTTGTATAAAACATCAAAGTTAAAACATAGTTGTTTTTCTTTAAAACATCGATGTTATTGTCTAAACATTATAACTTTAACACTGATGTATTAGATAAAAATTAATATGTTTTAACACCAATGTTTTGGACAAAAAAAAGTAAACTTTAACATTGATGTTTTAGAGAAATACAAATATGTTTTAACCTCAATGTTTTAAAGAGAAACAAGTATACTTTAACATTGATATTTTGACAATAGCATCGATGTTTTAGACAAAACAAACACCTATACATTTTTTTTATTTTTTTAAAACATCTATGTTAAAAAATATTAGTTTTTCTCTAAAATATCTTTGTTTTTCTTTAAAACATGGATGTTATTGTCAAAACATCAATGTTTTAGGATAGCTGTTTTGTCCAAAACATCGATGTTAGTACATATTCGTTTTTCCTAAAAAACATCGATGTTATTGTCAAATGATCAATGCTCAAGAATACCTTTTTTTGTTTGAAGCATGGATGTTAGAACATAATTCTTTTTATTTATAACTTTAATGTTATATTCAAAACATTAATGTTAAAGTTTACTTGTTTATTTTTAAGACATCGATGGTAAAACATATTTTTTTTTTTCTAAAACATCAATGTTAAAGTATACTTGTTTTTTTTTTTTCACAACATCGATGTTAAAAAATATTAGTTTTTCTCTAAAAAATATATTTATTTTTCTCTAAAACATCAATGATATTGTCAAACATCAATGTTAAAGTATACTTGTTAAATTATTAAAATATACTCTCCGAAACATCGATGTTAGTACATATTCGTTTTTCCTAAAAAACATCGATGTTATTGTCAAAAGATCAATGCTCAGGTATACCTTTTTTTGTTTGAAGCATGGATGTTAGAACAGAAATCGTTTCATATATAACTTTAATGTTATATTCAAAACATTAATGTTAAAGTTTACTTGTTTTTTTTTAATACATCGATGTTAAAACATATTTCTTTTTTCTAAAACATCAATGTTAAAGTATTACTTGTTTTTCAAAACATCGATGTTAAAAAATATTAGATTTTCTCTAAAACATATTTCTTTTTCTTTAAAACATCGATGTTATAGTCAAATCATCAACGTTAAAATAAACTTGTTCTTGTATAAAACATCAAAGTTAAAAAATAGTTGTTTTTCTTTAAAACATGGATATTATGGTCTAAACATTATAACTTGAACACTGATGTATTAGATAAAAATAAATATGTTTTAACACCAATGTTTCGGACAAAAAAAAGTAAACTTTAACATTAATGTTTTAGAGAAATACAAATATATTTTAACCTCAATGTTTTAAACAGAAACAAGTATACTTTAACATGGATATTTTGACAATAACATCGAAGTTTTGGACAAAGCAAACACCTATATATTTTTTTAAAACATCGATGTTATAAAATATTAGTTTTTTTCTAAAACATATTTATTTATCTCTAAAACATCGATGTTATTTACAAAACATCAATGTTAAAGCATACTTGTTTTTGTTCAAAACATCGATGTTAAAACATATTTGTTTTTCTTTAAAACATCAATGTTATAGTATACTTGTTTTGTCCAAAACATCGATGTTATTGTCAAAACAAATATTAAAGTTTACTTGTTTTTGTTTAAGACATCGATGTTAAAACATTTTTGTTTTTCTAAAACATCAATGTTAAAGTTTACTTGTTTTTTTTTTTCAAAACATCGATGTTAAAAGTTATTAGTTTTTTCTCTAAAACATGTTTGTTTTTCTCTAAAACATCGATGTTATAGTCAAAACATCTATGTTATTGTCAAAATATCAATGTTAAAGTATACTTGTTTTTGTTCGTACATCGATGTTAAAAAATATTTTTTTTTTTTTTTTTAAACATCGATGTTATTGTAAAGCATCAATGTTAAAGTATACTTGTTTTGTCCAAAACATCGATGTTATTGTCAAAACAAATATTAAAGTTTACTTGTTTTTGTTTAAAACATCGATGTTAAAACTTATTTTTTTTTCTATAACATTAATGTTAACGTTTACTTCTTTTTGTTCAAAACATCGATCTCTAAACATATTTGTTTTTCTAAAACATCAATTTTAAAGTATACTTGTTTTTTTTTTTCAAAACATCGATGTTAAAAGTTATTAGTTTTTCTCTAAAACATATTTGTTTTTTTCTAAAACATCGATGTTATAGTCAAATCATCATGTTAAATTTTACTTGTTTTTGTCCAAAACATTGATATTAAAACATATTTGTTTTTCTTTAAAACATCGAAGTTATTGTCTGAACATTATTGTGAAAGTATACCTACTTTAAGATTGATGTTTTAGAGAAAAACAAATCGGTTTTACATCTATTTCTTAAACAAAAACAAGTAAACTTTAACATTAATGTTTTAGATAAAAATAATTATGTATTAACACTAATGTTTTGGACAAAAAAACTAAACTTTAATATTGATGATTTGACTATATTATCGATGTTTTAGAGAAACAGAAATATGTTTTTACATCAATGTTTTAAACAAAAACAAGTATACTTCACATTGATATTTTGGACAAAACAAACACCTAAACTAATAATTTTTCAAAACATCTATGTTAAAACATATTAGTTTTTCTCTTAAAAAATATTCCTTTTTCTCTAAAACATCAATGTTAAAGTTTACTTGTTTTTGTCCAAAACATTGATGATAAAACATATTTATTTTTATTTTAAACATCGATGTTATTGTCAAAGCATCAATGTTAAAGTATACTTGTTTTTGTTTAAAACATAGATGTTAAAAGTTATTAGTTTTTCTCTAAAACATCGTTAAAATAAACTTGTTCTTGTATAAAAGATCAAAGTTAAAACATAGTTGTTTTTCTTTAAAACATCGATGTTATTGTCTAAACATTTTAACTTTAACACTGATGTATTAGATAAAAATAAATATGTTTTAACACCAATGTTTTGAACAAAAAAAAGTAAACATTGACATTGATGTTTTGGAGAAATACAAATATGTTTTAACCTCAATGTTTTAAACAGAAGTATACTTTAACATTGATATATTGACAATAACATCGATGTTTTGGACAAAACAAACACCTATACATTTTTTTATTTTTTTAAAACATCGATGTTAAAAAATATTAATTTTTCTCTAAAAAACATCTATGTTATTGTCAAAAGATCGATGCTCAAGTATACCTTTTTTTGTTTGAAGCATGGATGTTAGAATATAATTCTTTATATCTTTAACTTTAATGTTATATTCAAAACATTAATGTTAAAGTTTACTTGTTTTTGTTTAAGACATCGATGTTAAAACATATTTCTTTTTTCTAAAACATCAATGTTAAAGTATTACTTGTTTTTGAACAAAACATTGATATTAAAACATATTTGTTTTTCTCTAAAACATCAATGTTAAAATATATTTGTTTTTCTTTAAAACATCGATGTTATTGTCAAAACATTATTGTGAAAGTATACCTACTTTAACATTGATGTTTTAGAGAAAAACAAATCAGTTTTACACCTATGTCTTTAACAAAAACACACTGACTTTATCTAACTTTATCTAACACTGATGTTTTAGATAAAAATGAATATGTATTAACACTAATGTTTTGGACAAAAAAAAGTAAACTTTAATATTGATGATTTAACTATAACATTGATGTTTTAGAGAAACAGAAAAATGTTCTTGAGAAAAACTAATATGTTTTAACAACGATGTTTTATACAAAAACAAGTATACTTTAACATTGATGTTTTAGAGAAATACAAATATTTTTTAACATCAATGTTTTAAACATAAACAAGTATACATCACATTGATATTTCCGACAAAACAAACACCTATATTTATTTTTTTTCAAAACATCGATGTTAAAACATATTAGTTTTTCTATAAAACATATTACTTTTCTCTAAAACATCGATGTTATAGTCAAATCATCAATGTTAAAGTTTACTTGTTTTTGTCCCAAACATTGATGATAAAATATATTTATTTTTTTTTAAAACATCGATGTTATTGTCGAAAAATCAATGTTAAAGTATACTTGTTTTTGTTCAAACATGGATGTTAAAAAATATTTGTTTTTTTTCTCTAAAACATCGATGTTATAGTCATTCATCAATGTTAAAGTTTACTTATTTTTGTCCAAAACATTGATAATAAAACATATTCCTCTTTCTCTAAAACATCGTTGTTATAGTCAAATCATAATTGTTAAAGTTTACTAGTTTTTGTCCAAAACATTGATGATATAACATATTTATTTTTCTTTAAAACATCGATGTAATTGTCAAAACATCAATGTTAAAGTATACTTGTTTTGTTCAAAACATCGATGTTAAAACATATTTGTTTTTCTTTAAAACATCGATGTTATTGTCAAAACATCAATGTTATAGTATACATGTATTGTCCAAAATATTGATGATAAAACATATTTATTTTTCTTTAAAACATCAATGTTTTAGTATACTTGTTTTGTCCAAAACATCGATGTTATTGTCAATACAAATATTAAAGTTTACTTATTTTTTTTTCAAAACATCGATGTTCAAAAATATTAGTTTTTCTCTAAATCATATTTCTTTTTCTCTAAAACATCGATGTTATAGTCAAATCGTAAATGTTAAAGTAAACTTGTTCTTATTTAAAACATCAAAGTTAAAACATAATTGTTTTTCTTTAAAACATTGCTGATATATTTACAACATCAATGGTTAATTATACTTGTTTTTGTTCAAAACATCGATGTTTATTCATATTTGTTTTCTTTAAAACATCGATTTTAAAGTATAGTTGTTTTTGACCAAAACATCGATGTTAAAAGTTTTTAGTTTTTCTCTAAAACATATTTCTTTTTCTCTAAAACATCGATGTTATAGTCAAACAGAAACAAGTATACTTTAACATTGATATTTTGACAATAACATCGATGTTTTGGACAAAACAAACACCTATACATTTTTTTATTTTTTTAAAACATCGATGTTAGTACATATTCGTTTTTCCTAAAAAACATCGATGTTATTGTCAAAAGATCAATGCTCAGGTATACCTTTTTTTGTTTGAAGCATGGATGTTAGAACAGAAATCGTTTCATATATAACTTTAATGTTATATTCAAAACATTAATGTTAAAGTTTACTTGTTTTTTTTTAATACATCGATGTTAAAACATATTTCTTTTTTCTAAAACATCAATGTTAAAGTATTACTTGTTTTTCAAAACATCGATGTTAAAAAATATTAGATTTTCTCTAAAACATATTTCTTTTTCTTTAAAACATCGATGTTATAGTCAAATCATCAACGTTAAAATAAACTTGTTCTTGTATAAAACATCAAAGTTAAAAAATAGTTGTTTTTCTTTAAAACATGGATATTATGGTCTAAACATTATAACTTGAACACTGATGTATTAGATAAAAATAAATATGTTTTAACACCAATGTTTCGGACAAAAAAAAGTAAACTTTAACATTAATGTTTTAGAGAAATACAAATATATTTTAACCTCAATGTTTTAAACAGAAACAAGTATACTTTAACATGGATATTTTGACAATAACATCGAAGTTTTGGACAAAGCAAACACCTATATATTTTTTTAAAACATCGATGTTATAAAATATTAGTTTTTTTCTAAAACATATTTATTTATCTCTAAAACATCGATGTTATTTACAAAACATCAATGTTAAAGCATACTTGTTTTTGTTCAAAACATCGATGTTAAAACATATTTGTTTTTCTTTAAAACATCAATGTTATAGTATACTTGTTTTGTCCAAAACATCGATGTTATTGTCAAAACAAATATTAAAGTTTACTTGTTTTTGTTTAAGACATCGATGTTAAAACATTTTTGTTTTTCTAAAACATCAATGTTAAAGTTTACTTGTTTTTTTTTTTCAAAACATCGATGTTAAAAGTTATTAGTTTTTTCTCTAAAACATGTTTGTTTTTCTCTAAAACATCGATGTTATAGTCAAAACATCTATGTTATTGTCAAAATATCAATGTTAAAGTATACTTGTTTTTGTTCGTACATCGATGTTAAAAAATATTTTTTTTTTTTTTTTTAAACATCGATGTTATTGTAAAGCATCAATGTTAAAGTATACTTGTTTTGTCCAAAACATCGATGTTATTGTCAAAACAAATATTAAAGTTTACTTGTTTTTGTTTAAAACATCGATGTTAAAACTTATTTTTTTTTCTATAACATTAATGTTAACGTTTACTTCTTTTTGTTCAAAACATCGATCTCTAAACATATTTGTTTTTCTAAAACATCAATTTTAAAGTATACTTGTTTTTTTTTTTCAAAACATCGATGTTAAAAGTTATTAGTTTTTCTCTAAAACATATTTGTTTTTTTCTAAAACATCGATGTTATAGTCAAATCATCATGTTAAATTTTACTTGTTTTTGTCCAAAACATTGATATTAAAACATATTTGTTTTTCTTTAAAACATCGAAGTTATTGTCTGAACATTATTGTGAAAGTATACCTACTTTAAGATTGATGTTTTAGAGAAAAACAAATCGGTTTTACATCTATTTCTTAAACAAAAACAAGTAAACTTTAACATTAATGTTTTAGATAAAAATAATTATGTATTAACACTAATGTTTTGGACAAAAAAACTAAACTTTAATATTGATGATTTGACTATATTATCGATGTTTTAGAGAAACAGAAATATGTTTTTACATCAATGTTTTAAACAAAAACAAGTATACTTCACATTGATATTTTGGACAAAACAAACACCTAAACTAATAATTTTTCAAAACATCTATGTTAAAACATATTAGTTTTTCTCTTAAAAAATATTCCTTTTTCTCTAAAACATCAATGTTAAAGTTTACTTGTTTTTGTCCAAAACATTGATGATAAAACATATTTATTTTTATTTTAAACATCGATGTTATTGTCAAAGCATCAATGTTAAAGTATACTTGTTTTTGTTTAAAACATAGATGTTAAAAGTTATTAGTTTTTCTCTAAAACATCGTTAAAATAAACTTGTTCTTGTATAAAAGATCAAAGTTAAAACATAGTTGTTTTTCTTTAAAACATCGATGTTATTGTCTAAACATTTTAACTTTAACACTGATGTATTAGATAAAAATAAATATGTTTTAACACCAATGTTTTGAACAAAAAAAAGTAAACATTGACATTGATGTTTTGGAGAAATACAAATATGTTTTAACCTCAATGTTTTAAACAGAAGTATACTTTAACATTGATATATTGACAATAACATCGATGTTTTGGACAAAACAAACACCTATACATTTTTTTATTTTTTTAAAACATCGATGTTAAAAAATATTAATTTTTCTCTAAAAAACATCTATGTTATTGTCAAAAGATCGATGCTCAAGTATACCTTTTTTTGTTTGAAGCATGGATGTTAGAATATAATTCTTTATATCTTTAACTTTAATGTTATATTCAAAACATTAATGTTAAAGTTTACTTGTTTTTGTTTAAGACATCGATGTTAAAACATATTTCTTTTTTCTAAAACATCAATGTTAAAGTATTACTTGTTTTTGAACAAAACATTGATATTAAAACATATTTGTTTTTCTCTAAAACATCAATGTTAAAATATATTTGTTTTTCTTTAAAACATCGATGTTATTGTCAAAACATTATTGTGAAAGTATACCTACTTTAACATTGATGTTTTAGAGAAAAACAAATCAGTTTTACACCTATGTCTTTAACAAAAACACACTGACTTTATCTAACTTTATCTAACACTGATGTTTTAGATAAAAATGAATATGTATTAACACTAATGTTTTGGACAAAAAAAAGTAAACTTTAATATTGATGATTTAACTATAACATTGATGTTTTAGAGAAACAGAAAAATGTTCTTGAGAAAAACTAATATGTTTTAACAACGATGTTTTATACAAAAACAAGTATACTTTAACATTGATGTTTTAGAGAAATACAAATATTTTTTAACATCAATGTTTTAAACATAAACAAGTATACATCACATTGATATTTCCGACAAAACAAACACCTATATTTATTTTTTTTCAAAACATCGATGTTAAAACATATTAGTTTTTCTATAAAACATATTACTTTTCTCTAAAACATCGATGTTATAGTCAAATCATCAATGTTAAAGTTTACTTGTTTTTGTCCCAAACATTGATGATAAAATATATTTATTTTTTTTTAAAACATCGATGTTATTGTCGAAAAATCAATGTTAAAGTATACTTGTTTTTGTTCAAACATGGATGTTAAAAAATATTTGTTTTTTTTCTCTAAAACATCGATGTTATAGTCATTCATCAATGTTAAAGTTTACTTATTTTTGTCCAAAACATTGATAATAAAACATATTCCTCTTTCTCTAAAACATCGTTGTTATAGTCAAATCATAATTGTTAAAGTTTACTAGTTTTTGTCCAAAACATTGATGATATAACATATTTATTTTTCTTTAAAACATCGATGTAATTGTCAAAACATCAATGTTAAAGTATACTTGTTTTGTTCAAAACATCGATGTTAAAACATATTTGTTTTTCTTTAAAACATCGATGTTATTGTCAAAACATCAATGTTATAGTATACATGTATTGTCCAAAATATTGATGATAAAACATATTTATTTTTCTTTAAAACATCAATGTTTTAGTATACTTGTTTTGTCCAAAACATCGATGTTATTGTCAATACAAATATTAAAGTTTACTTATTTTTTTTTCAAAACATCGATGTTCAAAAATATTAGTTTTTCTCTAAATCATATTTCTTTTTCTCTAAAACATCGATGTTATAGTCAAATCGTAAATGTTAAAGTAAACTTGTTCTTATTTAAAACATCAAAGTTAAAACATAATTGTTTTTCTTTAAAACATTGCTGATATATTTACAACATCAATGGTTAATTATACTTGTTTTTGTTCAAAACATCGATGTTTATTCATATTTGTTTTCTTTAAAACATCGATTTTAAAGTATAGTTGTTTTTGACCAAAACATCGATGTTAAAAGTTTTTAGTTTTTCTCTAAAACATATTTCTTTTTCTCTAAAACATCGATGTTATAGTCAAACAGAAACAAGTATACTTTAACATTGATATTTTGACAATAACATCGATGTTTTGGACAAAACAAACACCTATACATTTTTTTATTTTTTTAAAACATCGATGTTAAAAAATATTAATTTTTCTCTAAAAAACATCTATGTTATTGTCAAAAGATCGATGCTCAAGTATACCTTTTTTTGTTTGAAGCATGGATGTTAGAATATAATTCTTTATATCTTTAACTTTAATGTTATATTCAAAACATTAATGTTAAAGTTTACTTGTTTTTGTTTAAGACATCGATGTTAAAACATATTTCTTTTTTCTAAAACATCAATGTTAAAGTATTACTTGTTTTTGAACAAAACATTGATATTAAAACATATTTGTTTTTCTCTAAAACATCAATGTTAAAATATACTTGTTCTTGTACAAAACATCAAAGTTAAAACATATTTAAATTAATCCAATCTTAAATTGTGGCTGACCACCAATTTTAAATTATTTTTAAATAATTTATTTTTTGAAGAGAAAAGATTTGGCTCCGCCGGGAGTCGAACCCGGGTCTCCTGCGTTACATGCGAGGAGGCTAACCGCTACACCACAGAGCTCGGCTCAAGGCAGAGCAAATCCTTCCTCTTCACTGATACCTACTCCCCATATCTCACAAGTTTTGCGAGTAGTAGCGGGAGGTGGACAAATTTTGTCCAATTTATAATATTTATTGACGTAAGTCAATTATTTAAATTATTTTAATTAATCCAATCTTAAATTGTGGCTGACCACCAATTTTAAATTATTTTTAAATAATTTATTTTTTGAAGAGAAAAGATTTGGCTCCGCCGGGAGTCGAACCCGGGTCTCCTGCGTTACATGCGAGGATGCTAACCGCTACACCACAGAGCTCGGCTCAAGGCAGAGCAAATCCTTCCTCTTCACTTCAATGTTCTTTGCTCTGCCTTGAGCCGAGCTCTGTGGTGTAGCGGTTAGCATCCTCGCATGTAACGCAGGAGACCCGGGTTCGACTCCCGGCGGAGCCAAATCTTTTCTCTTCAAAAAATAAATTATTTAAAACATATTTATTTTTCTTTAAAACATCGATGTTATTGTCAAAACATCAATGTTAAAGTTTACTTGTTTTTGTCCAAAACATTGATGATAAAACATATTTATTTTTTTTTAAAACATCGATGTTATTGTCGAAAAATGAATGTTAAAGTATACTTGTTTTTGTTCAAACATCGATGTTAAAAAAATTTGTTTTTTTTTTTTTTAAACATCGATGTTATTGTAAAGCGTCAATGTTAAAGTATACTTGTTATTGTTCAAAACATCGATGTTAAAACATATTTGTTTTTTTTCTAAAACAACAATGTTATAGTATAGTTATTTTGTCCAAAACATCGATGTTATTGTAAAAACAAATATTAAAGTTTACTTGTTTTTTTAATAACATCGATGTTCAAAAATATTAGTTTTTCTCTAAATCATATTTATTTTTCTCTAAAACATCGATGTTATAGTCAAATCATCAATGTTAAAGTAAACGTTCTTATTTAAAACATCAAAGTTAAAACATAATTGTTTTTCTTTAAAACATTGATGTTATAGTCAAAACATCAATGTTAAATTATACTTCTTTTTTGTCAAAACATCGATGTTAAAACATATTAGTTTTTCTCTAAAACATATTCCTTTTTCTCTAAAACATCGATGTTATAGTCATTCATTAATGTTAAAGTTTACTTGTTTTTGTCCAAAACATTGATAATAAAACATATTCCTCTTTCTCTAAAACATCGATGTTATTGTCAAAACATCAATGTTAAAGTTTACTTGTTTTTGTCCAAAACATTGATGATAAAACATATTTATTTTTCTTTAAAACATCGATGTTATTGTCAAAACATCGATGTTAAAGTATACTTTTTTTTTTTTTTTTAAACTTCGATGTTAAAATTTTTTTTTTTCTCTAGAACATAGTTCTTTTTATCTATAAAATCGATGTTATATTCAAAACATTAATGTTAATGTTTACCTATTTTTATTTAAGACATCAATGTTAAAACATATTTGTGTTTCTCTAAAACATCAATGTTAAAGTAACTTGTTTTTTTTTTTCTAAACATCGATGTTAAAAGTTATTAGTTTTTCACTAAAACATATTTGTTTTTCTCTAAACCATCGATGTTATAGTCAAATCATCAATGTTAAATTTTACTTGTTTTTGTCAAAAACATTGATATTAAAAAATATTTGTTTTTCTTTAAAACATCGAAGTTATTGTCTAAACATTATTGTGAAAGTATACCTACTTTAACATTGATGTTTTAGAGAAAAACAAATCGGTTTTACATCTGGCTTAAACAAAAACAGGTAAACTTTAATATTGATGATTTGACTATAACATCGATGTGTTAGAGAAACAGAAATATGTTTTAGAGAAAAGCTTATATGTTTAAACAACGTCGTTTTAAACAAAAACAAGTATACTTTAACATTGATGATTTGAATAAATACAAATATGTTTTTACATCAATGTTTTAAACAAAAACAAGTATACTTCACATTGATATTTTGACAATAACATCGGCGTTTTCGACAAAACAAACACCTATACTTATTTTTTTTCAAAACATCGATTTCAAAACATATAAGTTTTTCTCTAAAACATATTCCTTTTTTTTCTTAAACATCGATGTTATAGTCAAATCATCAATGTTAAAGTTTAATAGTTTCTGTCCAAAACATTGATGATAAAGCATATTTATTTATCTCTAAAATATCGATGTTATTTTAAATTTTACTTGTTTTGTCCAAAACATTGATATTAAAAAATATTTGTTTTTCTCTAAAACATCCATGTTATTGTCTAAACATTATTGTGAAAGTATACCTACTTTAACATTGATGTTTTAGAGAAAAACAAATCGGTTTTACATCTATGTCTCAAACAAAAACAAGTAAACTTTAACATTGATGTTTTAGATAAATACAAATATGTTTTAACATCAATGTTTTAAACATAAACAAGTATACTTCACATTGATATTTCGGACAAAACAAACTCCTATACTTATTTTTTTTTTCAAAATATCGATGTTAAAACCTATCAATTTTCTCTAAAAAAATATTCCTTTTTCCCTAAAACATTGATATTATAGTCAAATCATCAATGTTAAAGTTTACTTTTTTTTGATGATGAACATATTTATTTTTCTTTTAAACATCGATGTTATTGTCAAAGCATCAATGTTATAGTATACTTGTTTTTGTTTAAAACATTGATGTTAAAATATATATGTTTTTCTAAAACATCAATGTTAAAGTTTACTTGTTTTTTTTTTTTTCAAAACATCGATGTTAAAAGTTATTAGTTTTTCTCTAAAACATATTTGTTTTTCTCTAAAACATCTATGTTATTGTCAAAAAATCAATGTTAAAGTATACTTGTTTTTGTTCGTACATCGATGCTAAAAAATATTTTTTTTTTTTTTTTAAACATCGATGTTATTGTAAAGCATCAATGTTAAAGTATACTTGTTTTGTCCAAAACATCGATGTTATTGTCAAAACAAATATTAAAGTTTACTTGTTTTTGTTTAAGACATCGATGTTAAAACATATTTTTTTTTCTATAACATTAATGTTAACGTTTACTTCTTTTTGTTCAAAAAATCGATCTCTAAACATATTTGTTTTTCTAAAACATCAATTTTAAAGTATACTTGTTTTTTTTTCAAAACATCGATGTTAAAAGTTATTAGTTTTTCTCTAAAACATAAATTGTTTTTTTCTAAAACATCGATGTTCAAAAATATTAGTTTTTCTATAAATCATATTTCTTTTTCTCTATAACATCGATGTTATAGTCAAATCATCAATGTTAAATTTTACTTGTTTTGTCCAAAACATCAATGGTAAAGTATACTTGTTTTGTCCAAAACATCTATGTTATTGTGAAAATATCAATGTTAAAGTATACTTGTTTTTGTTTAAAAAATTGATGTTAAAACCTATTTGTTCTTCTCCATAACATCAATGTTAAAGTATACTTGTTATTTTTTTCATAACTTCGATGTTTAAAATTATTATTTTTTCTCTAAAACATAATTCTTTTTATCTATAACATCGTTGTTATATTCAAAACATTAATGTTAAAGTTTACTTGTTTTTGTTTAAGACATCAATGTTAAAACATTTGTTTTTCTCTAAAACATCAATGTTAAATATTACTTGTTTTTTTTATAACATCGATGTTCAAAAATATTAGTTTTTCTCTAAATCATATTTCTTTTTCTCTAAAACATCGATGTTATAGTCAAATCATCAATGTTAAATTTTACTTGTTTTGTCCAAAACATTGATATTAAAAAATATTTGTTTTTCTCTAAAACATCGATGTTATTGTCTAAACATTATTGTGAAAGTATACCTACTTTAACATTGATGTTTTAGAGAAAAACAAATCGGTTTTACATCTATGTCTTAAACAAAAACAAGTAAACTTTAACATTGATGTTTTAGATAAATAAAAATATGTTTTAACATCAATGTTTTAAACATAAACAAGTATACTTCACATTGATATTTCGGACAAAACAAACACCTATACTTATTTTTTTTCAAAATATCGATGTTAAAACATATTAGTTTTTCTCTAAAAAAATATTCCTTTTTCCCTAAAACATTGATATTATAGTCAAATCATCAATGTTAAACAAGCAAACAAAAAAAGAAGAATTGAAGAAATTCAACAACAATTGGATAAATTTCGATTTCGTTCCAAAAGCAACTCAATGTCATCTGCAAGCTAAGGACTACCTTCTCAAAAAAATGGTAAATAATTTTAATAGCAAAAATACAATAAGAGACTTTAAGTGTAGGCTAAATAATAACCTTAATATTTTAAGCTATAATATCGAGGGCCTTAATACTAAAATTAATGATCAAAATTTTATTAATTTCATTGAGCAACACGATATTTTTTTCTTACTAGAAACATTTATAGAGCTAAAAGATATAAAAAAATATGATAAATTCTTTACAGATTATATTGTAAAATGGATACCGGCAACACGTAATAAAAAATTAGGCAGGTCTATCGGTGGTGCATTATATGGTTTTAAAAAAAGCATAAACACAGTTAAAGCTTGTTCTTTTTGTGAATTATCAGAACGCTGGGTTGTAAACATTTCACTGAAGGATAATACTATATATGTAATACCGGCATATTTAAACTTCAATAACTGGGAATCAGACTTTAATAATTTATATCAAGTATTGAACGACCACTCTGATAAATTATTTATTTTGATTGGCGATCTGAATAGTAGAGTGGCTAATTTGCAAGAAGTAGCGGATGAAATAAGAGTAATAAATTCCAATATAACGGAAATAAGGCAATCTAAAGATCTGGTTGTAAACTCTAATGGTAAAAAATTATTGGATCTTATGGATTCTTTTGATTTGATTCTTCTTAATGGAAGAACAGAAAATGATTATTACGGAGAATTCACCTATATAAGAAAGGATTGTTGCTCTGTGATTGATCTATGCTGTATATCTAAAGATCTTCTGAAATATGTGGCTTCATTTAAAATTGAATCTCAAATATACTCTTTACATATGCCCATTGTATTAAAGTTTTATTTAGGAAAAAGTATTAAAAATGACAGTTTCTTACCGTTACTACCTAAACTAAATTGGAAAGCTCAAGAAAAAATAGTATATCAAAATAAAGTACAAAGTACAGTAGAAAAAATAGTAAATGATAGTAAAGAAAATACTGAAACTCCAAGTAGTGATTTGTTGTTAGATATTATAAATTGTGCTGCAAATAGACCTAGATCCAAACAACCTGTAAAATCTAATAGGAGTCAAAAATGGTTTAATAAGGAATGCGCTATAGCTAGAAAACAATCGTATGCAAATTTAAATATCTACAGAAAGACCAATGTCTTTGAAGACAAGCAAAAATATTTAAATTCAAATGCAATTTACAAAATGATATGCAAGAAGGCGCGTAGGATCTTTTATACATTACAGGTTGAAACTATAAGCAATAGTAAAAATACAAAAGAATTCTGGTATGCAGTTAGGAGTTTAAAGCGTAACCAATTATGGGCGTCAGATCCTGGAATAGATATGAAGGAATGGCTAACACACTTCAAAAATTTGTACAATCCACCGCTAAATGCTTATAGAGTACAATATGCAGAACCGTTTATCACAGATGAATTTCTTGATAATCGATTCACTATGGAAGAATTAAAATTAATTCTTGCTAAAGCAAAGGATAATAAAGCGCCGGGCATGGATCGTATCCCATACGAATTTTTTAAAAACGCCCCAGTAAATTTTTTGGAAATTCTTCTGAAGCACTATAATCATATATACTCATCAGGAATCGTCCCACGTAATTACAATCAGTCAATTATATTCCCTCTATATAAGAAAGAAGACAGGACATCAGTAGTTAACTACAGAGGAATATCATTTGAAAATACAATATCAAAAATTTATACCGGTCTACTACTAAACAGATTATCGGAATGGGTACAAAAGGAAAATGTTATGAAAGAGTTTCAAGCTGGGTTCAGGAAAGGCTACTCCACGATTGATAATTTATTTGTACTGGAAAACATTGTTAATATAAAACTTTCCAAGAAAAGAAGTAAAGTGTATGCTTTCTTTATAGATCTATCGGCAGCATTTGACAGGATAGATAGATATTCATTAATCTATAAACTAACACAAATAGGTCTGTCTACAAAATTTATAAAAACGATAAAGAAGTTACACGAAAATACTGAGGGCTATGTTTGGGGAAGAGAAGGTCTTTCAGAAACGTTTGATATAAGCATGGGCGTGAAACAAGGAGGCCTTCTTTCGCCTTTGCTTTTTTCCTTGTTCTTAAATGATATCGAGGATTGCCTCGATGGAGGTGTACTAATTATGAATACCAGAATAAAACTGCTTGCATTTGCGGATGATTTAGTCCTATTGGCTTCAGATCCGGTAACGCTCCAGCTAATGATTACTCAAATAGAAGCATATTTTCTGAAATGGAATCTTATAGTAAATCTAGTGAAATCCAAAATTATAATTTTTCGAAAGGGCGGAAGACCTGCAAAGAATGAAAAATGGTATTTTGCACAGTCTTCAGTAGAAGTTGTCAACAAATACAAATATCTTGGAATATTATATTCCTCCGGCATGTCACATGAAGAACATTTAAGAGAAAAACTACAAACTGCTAAAAATGGTTTAAACTCTTTATGGCAAAAACTTATAAAAAATAAGGACATCGCATATTCAGCAAAAATGCAGCTATTTAACACTGTATCCAGAACATTACTCTGTTACGGGGCTCAGGTCTGGGGTGGAAAAATGTACAACAAAGTTGAAACTCTTTTACCATTCTTCTTGAAAAAAATGTTTAATCTACCAATTAACACACCGAACTATATTCTATACTTGGAAACAGGATTAAAGCCCATATATTTACACACCTTAAAACTACATTTCAAATATATAATTAAAGTAATAAATTCCCCCAATAGACTCACAAATACTCTGGCATTGGAATGTATTAAAAAGAATGTAGGGTGGTATAAAGATGCAAATGAACTCGCCCAAATACATAATGCTCCTCAGATTAATCTTGATAATGTTTCGGAATGGTCCAATATATTTAAATTAATAGTTAAAAATTTAGATGAAGGAATAAAAAATAAATATATAGCTGCGGCTGTTAGTTCATGTAATAGTGTAACTTATAAATATCTCGAATATGACCTACCCGAAAATGCTCAGTACATGAACAATACATACAAAACGCATGAGATTCAATGGATATTGAAAATAAGAGGGGAACTGATGTACCTAAACTATAGTAGGCATTCAGGAAGATCTGAAACAACATGCACTATTTGTAACACTGGAGAAAATGAAGATATGATTCATTTTATTGCCACATGTCCGACTCTCTGTGATATAAGATCTAAATGGTTCGGGATTGAAACTTTAGAAATGGATGAATTATGCACTTTTCTAAATGGGAAGAATTGGAAAACTATTATTTCATATGCAAGGGAGGCGTGGAAATATAGGTGTCTGGTCAAATAATGGGCTGATATCCATTATTGTTTATTTATTTATTAATTGATTAATATTTGTAAATGGGACCAACATAATGTTTGATTATTTATTGATATAAATGTAACTGTTAATTAGGAAAAAAAAAAAAAAAAAAAAAAAAAAAAAAAAAAGTCATATATACCTATGTAAATATTTATATATATATATATATATATATATATATATATATATAATTTAAAAAAAAATGGTAGTAGTAACATCAAAAATAACAATAATAATTATAGGGTGATCAATAATAACAATTTTCTATTTAAAACAAATTTATATTTATAAGTCATGATATAAATACCATTTGATAATAATATTTATAAAAGATAATGGAGATAAGATTTGTTGGGTTCTATTTGTGTAATATAGTGTATGTTAAAATTAATATGTATACTTAAACATAGTGTAATGACTATTTGATATTTTCATCATATGTTTAGAATGTTACAAATTAAATTATAGGTTGTTGTATTTAATGTTGGTTGTTTCATATATCAAATGATAATGTTTTGGTTCTCTTACTTATTGTTTGTTCTCTTACTTATTTGTTGTTGTTATTTATTGTAATAACATTTATTTATTTATTGTAACTGATATCAACCAGTACTCACCTCTGATGGTCATTGACCAAGAGTATGTGTCAAAGAAATGTATATGTATTCTAATGTTTGAAAATAAAAGCACTTTAATAATAATAATAATAATCATCAATGTTAAAGTTTACTTGTTTTTGATGATGAGCATATTTATTTTTCTTTTAAACATCGATGTTATTGTCAAAGCATCAATGTTATAGTATACTTGTTTTTGTTTAAAACATTGATGTTAAAATATATTTGTTTTTCTAAAACATCAATGTTAAAGTTTACTTGTTTTTTTTTTTTTTCAAAACATCGATGTTAAAAGTTATTAGTTTTTCTCTAAAACATCGATGTTACAGTCAAAACATCTATTTTATTGTCAAAAAATCAATGTTAAAGTATACTTTTTTTTTGTTCGTACATCGATGTTAAAAAATATTTTTTTTTTTTTTTAACATCGATGTTATTGTAAAGCATCAATGTTAAAGTATACTTGTTTTGTCCAAAACATCGATGTTATTGTCAAAACAAATATTAAAGTTTACTTGTTTTTGTTTAAGACATCGATGTTAAAACATATTTTTTTTTCTATAACATTAATGTTAACGTTTACTTGTTTTTGTTCAAAACATCGATCACTAAACATATTTGTTTTTCTAAAACATCAATTTTTAAGTATACTTTTAGAGAAATACAAATATGTTTTAACATCAATGTTTTAAACATAAACAAGTATACTTCACATTGATATTTCGGACAAAACAAACACCTATCCTTATTTTTTTTCAAAATATCGATGTTAAAACATATTAGTTTTTCTATAAAACATATTACTTTTTCTCTAAAGTATCGATGTTATAGTCATTCATAAATGTTAAAGTTTACTTATTTTTGTCCAAAACATTGATAATAAAACATATTCCTCTTTCTCTAAAACATCGTTGTTATAGTCAAATCATCAATGTTAAAGTTTACTTGTTTTTGATGATGAACATATTTATGTTTCTTTTAAACATCGATGTTATTGTAAAGCATCAATGTTAAAGTATACTTGTTTTTGTTCAAAACATCGATGTTAAAACATATTTGTTTTTTTTCTAAAACATCGATGTTATACCATAGTCATTCATTAATGTTAAAGTTTACTTGTTTTTGTCCAAAACATTGATAATAAAACATATTCCTCTTTCTCTAAAACATCGATGTTATTGTCAAAACATCAATGTTAAAGTTTACTTGTTTTTGTCCAAAACATTGATGATAAAACATATTTATTTTTCTTTGAAACATCGATGTTATTGTCAAAACATCGATGTTAAAGTATACTTTTTTTTTTTTTTTAAAAACTTCGATGTTAAATTTTTTTTTTTTTCTCTAGAACATAGTTCTTTTTATCTATAAAATCGATGTTATATTCAAAACATTAATGTTAATGTTTACCTATTTTTATTTAAGACATCAATGTTAAAACATATTTGTGTTTCTCTAAAACATCAATGTTAAAGTAACTTGTTTTTTTTTTTCTAAACATCGATGTTAAAAGTTATTAGTTTTTCACTAAAACATATTTGTTTTTCTCTAAACCATCGATGTTATAGTCAAATCATCAATTTTAAATTTTACTTGTTTTTGTCCAAAACATTGATATTAAAAAATATTTGTTTTTCTTTAAAACATCGAAGTTATTGTCTAAACATTATTGTGAAAGTATACCTACTTTAACATTGATGTTTTAGAGAAAAACAAATCGGTTTTACATCTGGCTTAAACAAAAACAGGTAAACTTTAATATTGATGATTTGACTATAACATCGATGTGTTAGAGAAACAGAAATATGTTTTAGAGAAAAGCTTATATGTTTAAACAACGTCGTTTTAAACAAAAACAAGTATACTTTAACATTGATGATTTGGATAAATACAAATATGTTTTTACATCAATGTTTTAAACAAAAACAAGTATACTTCACATTGATATTTTGACAATAACATCGGTGTTTTCGACAAAACAAACACCTATACTTATTTTTTTTCAAAACATCGATTTCAAAACATATTAGTTTTTCTCTAAAACATATTCCTTTTTTTTCTTAAACATCGATGTTATAGTCAAATCATCAATGTTAAAGTTTAATAGTTTTTGTCCAAAACATTGATGATAAAGCATATTTATTTATCTCTAAAATATCGATGTTATTTTCAAAACATCAATGTATACTTTTTTTTTTTTTTAAAACTTCGATGTTAAAACATATTTGTTTTTCTTTAAAACATCGATGTTATGTCAAAACATCAATGTTATAGTATACTTGTTTTGTACAAAACATCTATGTTATTGTGAAAATATCAATGTTAAAGTATTCTTGTTTTTGTTTAAAACATTGAGGTTAAAACCTATTTGTTTTTCTCCAAAACATCAATGTTAAAGGATACTTGTTTTTGTTCAAAACATCGATGTTAAAACATATTAGTTTTTCTTTAAAACATCGATATTATCGTCAAAACATCAATGGTAAAGTATACTTGTTTTGTCCAAAACATCTATGTTATTGTGAAAATATTAATGTTAAAGTATACTTGTTTTTGTTTAAAACATTGATGTTAAAACCTATTTGTTCTTCTCCATAACATCAATGTTAAAGTATACTTGATATTTTTTTCATAACTTCGATGTTTAAAATTATTATTTTTTCTCTAAAACATAATTCTTTTTATCTATAACATCGTTGTTATATTCAAAACATTAATGTTAAAGTTTACTTGTTTTTGTTTAAGACATCAATGTTAAAACATTTGTTTTTCTCTAAAACATCAATGTTAAATATTACTTGTTTTTTTTATAACATCGATGTTCAAAAATATTAGTTTTTCTCTAAATCATATTTCTTTTTCTCTAAAACATCGATGTTATAGTCAAATCATCAATGTTAAATTTTACTTGTTTTGTCCAAAACATTGATATTAAAAAATATTTGTTTTTCTCTAAAACATCAATGTTAAAACAACCTTGTTCTTGTACAAAACATCATAGTTATAAAATATTAGTTTTTTTTTTAAACATCGATGTTATTGTCATAGCATCAATGTTTAAGTATACTTTTTTTTTTTAAAACTTCGATGTTAAAACATATTTGTTTTTCTTTAAAACATCGATGTTATTGTAAAGCATCAATGTTAAAGTATACTTGTTTTGTCCAAAACATCGATGTTATTGTCAAAACAAATATTAAAGTTTACTTGTTTTTGTTTAAGACATCGATGTTAAAACATATTTTTTTTCTATAACATTAATGTTAACGTTTACTTCTTTTTGTTCAAAACATCGATCTCTAAACATATTTGTTTTTCTAAAACATCAATTTTAAAGTATACTTGTTTTTTTTTTTCAAAACATCGATGTTAAAAGTTATTAGTTTTTCTCTAAAACATATTTGTTTTTTTCTAAAACATCGATGTTCAAAAATATTAGTTTTTCTCTAAATCATATTCCTTTTTCTCTAAAACATCGATGTTATAGTCAAATCATCAATGTTAAATTTTACTTGTTTTGTCCAAAACATTGATATTAAAAAATATTTGTTTTTCTCTAAAACATCAATGTTATTGTCTAAACATTATTGTGAAAGTATACCTACTTTAACATTGATGTTTTAGAGAAAAACAAATCGGTTTTACATCTATGTCTTAAACAAAAACAAGTAAACTTTAACATTGATGTTTTAGATAAATAAAAATATGTTTTAACATCAATGTTTTAAACATAAACAAGTATACTTCACATTGATATTTCGGACAAAACAAACACCTATACTTATTTTTTTTCAAAATATCGATGTTAAAACATATTAGTTTTGCTCTAAATCATATTTCTTTTTCTCTAAAACATCGATGTTATAGTCAAATCATCAATGTTAAATTTTACTTGTTTTGTCCAAAACATTGATATTTAAAAATATTTGTTTTTCTCTAAAACATCAATGTTAAAACAACCTTGTTCTTGTACAAAACATCATAGTTATAAAATATTAGTTTTTTTTTTAATCATCGATGTTATTGTCATAGCATCAATGTTTAAGTATACTTTTTTTTTTTAAAACTTCGATGTTAAAACATATTTGTTTTTCTTTAAAACATCGATGTTATGTCAAAACATCAATGTTCTAGTATACTTGTTTTGTACAAAACATCTATGTTATTGTGAAAATATCAATGTTAAAGTATACTTGTTTTTGTTTAAAACATTGAGGTTAAAACCTATTTGTTTTTCTCCAAAACATCAATGTTAAAGTATACTTGTTTTTGTTCAAAACATCGATGTTAAAACATATTAGTTTTTCTTTAAAACATCGATATTATCGTCAAAACATCAATGGTAAAGTATACTTGTTTTGTCCAAAACATCTATGTTATTGTGAAAATATCAATGGTAAAGTATACTTGTTTTTGTTTAAAACATTGATGTTAAAACCTATTTGATCTTCTCCATAACATCAATGTTAAAGTATACTTGTTATTTTTTTCATAACTTCGATGTTTAAAATTATTATTTTTTCTCTAAAACATAATTCTTTTTATCTATAACATCGTTGTTATATTCAAAACATTAATGTTAAAGTTTACTTGTTTTTGTTTAAGACATCAATGTTAAAACATTTGTTTTTCTCTAAAACATCAATGTTAAATATTACTTGTTTTTTTTATAACATCGATGTTCAAAAATATTAGTTTTTCTCTAAATCATATTTCTTTTTCTCTAAAACATCGATGTTATAGTCAAATCATCAATGTTAAATTTTACTTGTTTTGTCCAAAACATTGATATTAAAAAATATTTGTTTTTCTCTAAAACATCAATGTTAAAACAACCTTGTTCTTGTACAAAACATCATAGTTATAAAATATATATGTTATTGTCTAAACATTATTGTGAAAGTATACCTACTTTAACATTGATGTTTTAGAGAAAAACAAATCGGTTTTACATCTATGTCTTAAACAAAAACAAGTAAACTTTAACATTGATGTTTTAGATAAATAAAAATATGTTTTAACATCAATGTTTTAAACATAAACAAGTATACTTCACATTGATATTTCGGACAAAACAAACACCTATACTTTTTTTTTTTCATAATATCATTATTAAAACATATTAGTTTTTCTCTAAAAAAAATATTCCTTTTTCCCTAAAACATTGATATTATAGTCAAATCATCAATGTTAAAGTTTACTTGTTTTTAATGATGAACATATTTATTTTTCTTTTAAACATCGATGTTATTGTCAAAGCATCAATGTTATAGTATACTTGTTTTTGTTTAAAACATTGATGTTAAAATATATTTGTTTTTCTAAAACATCAATGTTAAAGTTTACTTGTTTTTTTTTTCAAAACATCGATGTTAAAAGTTATTAGTTTTTCTCTAAAACATATTTGTTTTTCTCTAAAACATCGATGTTACAGTCAAAACATCTATGTTAAATTTTACTTGTTTTTGTCCAAAACATCAATGTTAAAGTATACTTGTTTTTCTTTAAAACATCGATGTTAAAAAATATTTGTTTTTTTTTTTTTTTATACATCGATGTTATTGTAAAGCATCAATGTTTAAGTATACTTGTTTTTGTTCAAAACATCGATGTTAAAACAGATTTGTTTTTTTTTTCTAAAAATACAATGTTATAGTATAATTGTTTTGTCCAAAACATCGATGTTATTGTAAAAACAAATATTAAAGATTACTTGTTTTTTTTATAACATCGATGTTCAAAAATATTAGTTTTTCTCTAAATCATATTTATTTTTCTCTAAAACATCGATGTTATAGTCGAATCATCAATGTTAAAGTAAACGTTCTTATTTAAAACATCAAAGTTAAAACATAATTGTTTTTCTTTGAAACATTGATGTTATAGTCAAAACATCAATGTTAAATTATACATGTTTTTTTTCAAAACATCGATGTTAAAACATATTTGTTTTTCTTTAAAACATCAATTTTAAAGTATAGTTGTTTTTGTTTAAAACATCGATTTTAAAACATATTAGTTTTTCTCTAAAACATATTCCTTTTTCTCTAAAACATCGATGTTATAGTCATTCATCAATGTTAAAGTTTACTTATTTTTGTCCAAAACATTGATAATAAAACATATTCCTCTTTCTCTAAAACATCGTTATTATAGTCAAATCATTAATGTTAAAGTTTACTAGTTTTTGTCCAAAACATTGATGATAAAACATATTTATTTTTCTTTAAAGCATCGATGTAATTGTCAAAACATCAATGTTAAAGTATACTTGTTTTGTTCAAACATCGATGTTAAAAAATATTTATTTTGTTTTTTTTAATATCGATGTTATTGTCAAAGCATCAATGTTAAAGTATACTTGTTTTTGTTCAAAACATCGATGTTAAAACATATTTGTTTTTCTTTAAAACATCGATGTTATTGTCAAAACATCAATGTTATAGTATACATGTATTGTCCAAAATATTGATGATAAAACATATTTATTTTTCTTTAAAACATCAATGTTTTAGTATACTTGTTTTGTCCAAAACATCGATGTTATTGTCAAAACAAATATTAAAGTTTACTTTTTTTTTTTTAAAACATCGATGTTCAAAAATATTAGTTTTTCTCTAAATCATATTTCTTTTGCTCTAAAACATCGATGTTATAGTCAAATCGTAAATGTTAAAGTAAACTTGTTCTTATTTAAAACATAATTGTTTTTCTTTAACTGTTATATCTTTTTCTAAAACATCAATGTTAAAGTTTACTTGTTTTTTTTTTTTCAAAACATCGATGTTAAAAGTTATTAGTTTTTTCTCTAAAACATGTTTGTTTTTCTCTAAAACATCGATGTTATAGTCAAAACATCTATGTTATTGTCAAAATATCAATGTTAAAGTATACTTGTTTTTGTTCGTACATCGATGTTAAAAAATATTTTTTTTTTTTTTTTTAAACATCGATGTTATTGTAAAGCATCAATGTTAAAGTATACTTGTTTTGTCCAAAACATCGATGTTATTGTCAAAACAAATATTAAAGTTTACTTGTTTTTGTTTAAAACATCGATGTTAAAACTTATTTTTTTTTCTATAACATTAATGTTAACGTTTACTTCTTTTTGTTCAAAACATCGATCTCTAAACATATTTGTTTTTCTAAAACATCAATTTTAAAGTATACTTGTTTTTTTTTTTCAAAACATCGATGTTAAAAGTTATTAGTTTTTCTCTAAAACATATTTGTTTTTTTCTAAAACATCGATGTTATAGTCAAATCATCATGTTAAATTTTACTTGTTTTTGTCCAAAACATTGATATTAAAACATATTTGTTTTTCTTTAAAACATCGAAGTTATTGTCTGAACATTATTGTGAAAGTATACCTACTTTAAGATTGATGTTTTAGAGAAAAACAAATCGGTTTTACATCTATTTCTTAAACAAAAACAAGTAAACTTTAACATTAATGTTTTAGATAAAAATAATTATGTATTAACACTAATGTTTTGGACAAAAAAACTAAACTTTAATATTGATGATTTGACTATATTATCGATGTTTTAGAGAAACAGAAATATGTTTTTACATCAATGTTTTAAACAAAAACAAGTATACTTCACATTGATATTTTGGACAAAACAAACACCTAAACTAATAATTTTTCAAAACATCTATGTTAAAACATATTAGTTTTTCTCTTAAAAAATATTCCTTTTTCTCTAAAACATCAATGTTAAAGTTTACTTGTTTTTGTCCAAAACATTGATGTTAAAACATATTTATTTTTATCTAAAACATCGATGTTATTGTCAAAGCATCAATGTTAAAGTATACTTGTTTTTGTTTAAAACATAGATGTTAAAAGTTATTAGTTTTTCTCTAAAACATCGTTAAAATAAACTTGTTCTTGTATAAAAGATCAAAGTTAAAACATAGTTGTTTTTCTTTAAAACATCGATGTTATTGTCTAAACATTTTAACTTTAACACTGATGTATTAGATAAAAATAAATATGTTTTAACACCAATGTTTTGAACAAAAAAAAGTAAACATTGACATTGATGTTTTGGAGAAATACAAATATGTTTTAACCTCAATGTTTTAAACAGAAGTATACTTTAACATTGATATATTGACAATAACATCGATGTTTTGGACAAAACAAACACCTATACATTTTTTTATTTTTTTAAAACATCGATGTTAAAAAATATTAATTTTTCTCTAAAAAACATCTATGTTATTGTCAAAAGATCGATGCTCAAGTATACCTTTTTTTGTTTGAAGCATGGATGTTAGAATATAATTCTTTATATCTTTAACTTTAATGTTATATTCAAAACATTAATGTTAAAGTTTACTTGTTTTTGTTTAAGACATCGATGTTAAAACATATTTCTTTTTTCTAAAACATCAATGTTAAAGTATTACTTGTTTTTGAACAAAACATTGATATTAAAACATATTTGTTTTTCTCTAAAACATCAATGTTAAAATATATTTGTTTTTCTTTAAAACATCGATGTTATTGTCAAAACATTATTGTGAAAGTATACCTACTTTAACATTGATGTTTTAGAGAAAAACAAATCAGTTTTACACCTATGTCTTTAACAAAAACACACTGACTTTATCTAACTTTATCTAACACTGATGTTTTAGATAAAAATGAATATGTATTAACACTAATGTTTTGGACAAAAAAAAGTAAACTTTAATATTGATGATTTAACTATAACATTGATGTTTTAGAGAAACAGAAAAATGTTCTTGAGAAAAACTAATATGTTTTAACAACGATGTTTTATACAAAAACAAGTATACTTTAACATTGATGTTTTAGAGAAATACAAATATTTTTTAACATCAATGTTTTAAACATAAACAAGTATACATCACATTGATATTTCCGACAAAACAAACACCTATATTTATTTTTTTTCAAAACATCGATGTTAAAACATATTAGTTTTTCTATAAAACATATTACTTTTCTCTAAAACATCGATGTTATAGTCAAATCATCAATGTTAAAGTTTACTTGTTTTTGTCCCAAACATTGATGATAAAATATATTTATTTTTTTTTAAAACATCGATGTTATTGTCGAAAAATCAATGTTAAAGTATACTTGTTTTTGTTCAAACATGGATGTTAAAAAATATTTGTTTTTTTTCTCTAAAACATCGATGTTATAGTCATTCATCAATGTTAAAGTTTACTTATTTTTGTCCAAAACATTGATAATAAAACATATTCCTCTTTCTCTAAAACATCGTTGTTATAGTCAAATCATAATTGTTAAAGTTTACTAGTTTTTGTCCAAAACATTGATGATATAACATATTTATTTTTCTTTAAAACATCGATGTAATTGTCAAAACATCAATGTTAAAGTATACTTGTTTTGTTCAAAACATCGATGTTAAAACATATTTGTTTTTCTTTAAAACATCGATGTTATTGTCAAAACATCAATGTTATAGTATACATGTATTGTCCAAAATATTGATGATAAAACATATTTATTTTTCTTTAAAACATCAATGTTTTAGTATACTTGTTTTGTCCAAAACATCGATGTTATTGTCAATACAAATATTAAAGTTTACTTATTTTTTTTTCAAAACATCGATGTTCAAAAATATTAGTTTTTCTCTAAATCATATTTCTTTTTCTCTAAAACATCGATGTTATAGTCAAATCGTAAATGTTAAAGTAAACTTGTTCTTATTTAAAACATCAAAGTTAAAACATAATTGTTTTTCTTTAAAACATTGCTGATATATTTACAACATCAATGGTTAATTATACTTGTTTTTGTTCAAAACATCGATGTTTATTCATATTTGTTTTCTTTAAAACATCGATTTTAAAGTATAGTTGTTTTTGACCAAAACATCGATGTTAAAAGTTTTTAGTTTTTCTCTAAAACATATTTCTTTTTCTCTAAAACATCGATGTTATAGTCAAACAGAAACAAGTATACTTTAACATTGATATTTTGACAATAACATCGATGTTTTGGACAAAACAAACACCTATACATTTTTTTATTTTTTTAAAACATCGATGTTAAAAAATATTAATTTTTCTCTAAAAAACATCTATGTTATTGTCAAAAGATCGATGCTCAAGTATACCTTTTTTTGTTTGAAGCATGGATGTTAGAATATAATTCTTTATATCTTTAACTTTAATGTTATATTCAAAACATTAATGTTAAAGTTTACTTGTTTTTGTTTAAGACATCGATGTTAAAACATATTTCTTTTTTCTAAAACATCAATGTTAAAGTATTACTTGTTTTTGAACAAAACATTGATATTAAAACATATTTGTTTTTCTCTAAAACATCAATGTTAAAATATACTTGTTCTTGTACAAAACATCAAAGTTAAAACATATTTAAATTAATCCAATCTTAAATTGTGGCTGACCACCAATTTTAAATTATTTTTAAATAATTTATTTTTTGAAGAGAAAAGATTTGGCTCCGCCGGGAGTCGAACCCGGGTCTCCTGCGTTACATGCGAGGAGGCTAACCGCTACACCACAGAGCTCGGCTCAAGGCAGAGCAAATCCTTCCTCTTCACTGATACCTACTCCCCATATCTCACAAGTTTTGCGAGTAGTAGCGGGAGGTGGACAAATTTTGTCCAATTTATAATATTTATTGACGTAAGTCAATTATTTAAATTATTTTAATTAATCCAATCTTAAATTGTGGCTGACCACCAATTTTAAATTATTTTTAAATAATTTATTTTTTGAAGAGAAAAGATTTGGCTCCGCCGGGAGTCGAACCCGGGTCTCCTGCGTTACATGCGAGGATGCTAACCGCTACACCACAGAGCTCGGCTCAAGGCAGAGCAAATCCTTCCTCTTCACTTCAATGTTCTTTGCTCTGCCTTGAGCCGAGCTCTGTGGTGTAGCGGTTAGCATCCTCGCATGTAACGCAGGAGACCCGGGTTCGACTCCCGGCGGAGCCAAATCTTTTCTCTTCAAAAAATAAATTATTTAAAACATATTTATTTTTTTTTAAAACATCGATGTTATTGTCGAAAAATGAATGTTAAAGTATACTTGTTTTTGTTCAAACATCGATGTTAAAAAAATTTGTTTTTTTTTTTTTAAACATCGATGTTATTGTAAAGCGTCAATGTTAAAGTATACTTGTTATTGTTCAAAACATCGATGTTAAAACATATTTGTTTTTTTTCTAAAACAACAATGTTATAGTATAGTTATTTTGTCCAAAACATCGATGTTATTGTAAAAACAAATATTAAAGTTTACTTGTTTTTTTAATAACATCGATGTTCAAAAATATTAGTTTTTCTCTAAATCATATTTATTTTTCTCTAAAACATCGATGTTATAGTCAAATCATCAATGTTAAAGTAAACGTTCTTATTTAAAACATCAAAGTTAAAACATAATTGTTTTTCTTTAAAACATTGATGTTATAGTCAAAACATCAATGTTAAATTATACTTCTTTTTTGTCAAAACATCGATGTTAAAACATATTAGTTTTTCTCTAAAACATATTCCTTTTTCTCTAAAACATCGATGTTATAGTCATTCATTAATGTTAAAGTTTACTTGTTTTTGTCCAAAACATTGATAATAAAACATATTCCTCTTTCTCTAAAACATCGATGTTATTGTCAAAACATCAATGTTAAAGTTTACTTGTTTTTGTCCAAAACATTGATGATAAAACATATTTATTTTTCTTTAAAACATCGATGTTATTGTCAAAACATCGATGTTAAAGTATACTTTTTTTTTTTTTTTTAAACTTCGATGTTAAAATTTTTTTTTTTCTCTAGAACATAGTTCTTTTTATCTATAAAATCGATGTTATATTCAAAACATTAATGTTAATGTTTACCTATTTTTATTTAAGACATCAATGTTAAAACATATTTGTGTTTCTCTAAAACATCAATGTTAAAGTAACTTGTTTTTTTTTTTCTAAACATCGATGTTAAAAGTTATTAGTTTTTCACTAAAACATATTTGTTTTTCTCTAAACCATCGATGTTATAGTCAAATCATCAATGTTAAATTTTACTTGTTTTTGTCCAAAACATTGATATTAAAAAATATTTGTTTTTCTTTAAAACATCGAAGTTATTGTCTAAACATTATTGTGAAAGTATACCTACTTTAACATTGATGTTTTAGAGAAAAACAAATCGGTTTTACATCTGGCTTAAACAAAAACAGGTAAACTTTAATATTGATGATTTGACTATAACATCGATGTGTTAGAGAAACAGAAATATGTTTTAGAGAAAAGCTTATATGTTTAAACAACGTCGTTTTAAACAAAAACAAGTATACTTTAACATTGATGATTTGAATAAATACAAATATGTTTTTACATCAATGTTTTAAACAAAAACAAGTATACTTCACATTGATATTTTGACAATAACATCGGCGTTTTCGACAAAACAAACACCTATACTTATTTTTTTTCAAAACATCGATTTCAAAACATATAAGTTTTTCTCTAAAACATATTCCTTTTTTTTCTTAAACATCGATGTTATAGTCAAATCATCAATGTTAAAGTTTAATAGTTTCTGTCCAAAACATTGATGATAAAGCATATTTATTTATCTCTAAAATATCGATGTTATTTTAAATTTTACTTGTTTTGTCCAAAACATTGATATTAAAAAATATTTGTTTTTCTCTAAAACATCCATGTTATTGTCTAAACATTATTGTGAAAGTATACCTACTTTAACATTGATGTTTTAGAGAAAAACAAATTGGTTTTACATCTATGTCTCAAACAAAAACAAGTAAACTTTAACATTGATGTTTTAGATAAATACAAATATGTTTTAACATCAATGTTTTAAACATAAACAAGTATACTTCACATTGATATTTCGGACAAAACAAACTCCTATACTTATTTTTTTTTCAAAATATCGATGTTAAAACCTATCAATTTTCTCTAAAAAAATATTCCTTTTTCCCTAAAACATTGATATTATAGTCAAATCATCAATGTTAAAGTTTACTTTTTTTTGATGATGAACATATTTATTTTTCTTTTAAACATCGATGTTATTGTCAAAGCATCAATGTTATAGTATACTTGTTTTTGTTTAAAACATTGATGTTAAAATATATATGTTTTTCTAAAACATCAATGTTAAAGTTTACTTGTTTTTTTTTTTTTCAAAACATCGATGTTAAAAGTTATTAGTTTTTCTCTAAAACATATTTGTTTTTCTCTAAAACATCTATGTTATTGTCAAAAAATCAATGTTAAAGTATACTTGTTTTTGTTCGTACATCGATGCTAAAAAATATTTTTTTTTTTTTTTTAAACATCGATGTTATTGTAAAGCATCAATGTTAAAGTATACTTGTTTTGTCCAAAACATCGATGTTATTGTCAAAACAAATATTAAAGTTTACTTGTTTTTGTTTAAGACATCGATGTTAAAACATATTTTTTTTTCTATAACATTAATGTTAACGTTTACTTCTTTTTGTTCAAAAAATCGATCTCTAAACATATTTGTTTTTCTAAAACATCAATTTTAAAGTATACTTGTTTTTTTTTCAAAACATCGATGTTAAAAGTTATTAGTTTTTCTCTAAAACATAAATTGTTTTTTTCTAAAACATCGATGTTCAAAAATATTAGTTTTTCTATAAATCATATTTCTTTTTCTCTATAACATCGATGTTATAGTCAAATCATCAATGTTAAATTTTACTTGTTTTGTCCAAAACATCAATGGTAAAGTATACTTGTTTTGTCCAAAACATCTATGTTATTGTGAAAATATCAATGTTAAAGTATACTTGTTTTTGTTTAAAAAATTGATGTTAAAACCTATTTGTTCTTCTCCATAACATCAATGTTAAAGTATACTTGTTATTTTTTTCATAACTTCGATGTTTAAAATTATTATTTTTTCTCTAAAACATAATTCTTTTTATCTATAACATCGTTGTTATATTCAAAACATTAATGTTAAAGTTTACTTGTTTTTGTTTAAGACATCAATGTTAAAACATTTGTTTTTCTCTAAAACATCAATGTTAAATATTACTTGTTTTTTTTATAACATCGATGTTCAAAAATATTAGTTTTTCTCTAAATCATATTTCTTTTTCTCTAAAACATCGATGTTATAGTCAAATCATCAATGTTAAATTTTACTTGTTTTGTCCAAAACATTGATATTAAAAAATATTTGTTTTTCTCTAAAACATCGATGTTATTGTCTAAACATTATTGTGAAAGTATACCTACTTTAACATTGATGTTTTAGAGAAAAACAAATCGGTTTTACATCTATGTCTTAAACAAAAACAAGTAAACTTTAACATTGATGTTTTAGATAAATAAAAATATGTTTTAACATCAATGTTTTAAACATAAACAAGTATACTTCACATTGATATTTCGGACAAAACAAACACCTATACTTATTTTTTTTCAAAATATCGATGTTAAAACATATTAGTTTTTCTCTAAAAAAATATTCCTTTTTCCCTAAAACATTGATATTATAGTCAAATCATCAATGTTAAACAAGCAAACAAAAAAAGAAGAATTGAAGAAATTCAACAACAATTGGATAAATTTCGATTTCGTTCCAAAAGCAACTCAATGTCATCTGCAAGCTAAGGACTACCTTCTCAAAAAAATGGTAAATAATTTTAATAGCAAAAATACAATAAGAGACTTTAAGTGTAGGCTAAATAATAACCTTAATATTTTAAGCTATAATATCGAGGGCCTTAATACTAAAATTAATGATCAAAATTTTATTAATTTCATTGAGCAACACGATATTTTTTTCTTACTAGAAACATTTATAGAGCTAAAAGATATAAAAAAATATGATAAATTCTTTACAGATTATATTGTAAAATGGATACCGGCAACACGTAATAAAAAATTAGGCAGGTCTATCGGTGGTGCATTATATGGTTTTAAAAAAAGCATAAACACAGTTAAAGCTTGTTCTTTTTGTGAATTATCAGAACGCTGGGTTGTAAACATTTCACTGAAGGATAATACTATATATGTAATACCGGCATATTTAAACTTCAATAACTGGGAATCAGACTTTAATAATTTATATCAAGTATTGAACGACCACTCTGATAAATTATTTATTTTGATTGGCGATCTGAATAGTAGAGTGGCTAATTTGCAAGAAGTAGCGGATGAAATAAGAGTAATAAATTCCAATATAACGGAAATAAGGCAATCTAAAGATCTGGTTGTAAACTCTAATGGTAAAAAATTATTGGATCTTATGGATTCTTTTGATTTGATTCTTCTTAATGGAAGAACAGAAAATGATTATTACGGAGAATTCACCTATATAAGAAAGGATTGTTGCTCTGTGATTGATCTATGCTGTATATCTAAAGATCTTCTGAAATATGTGGCTTCATTTAAAATTGAATCTCAAATATACTCTTTACATATGCCCATTGTATTAAAGTTTTATTTAGGAAAAAGTATTAAAAATGACAGTTTCTTACCGTTACTACCTAAACTAAATTGGAAAGCTCAAGAAAAAATAGTATATCAAAATAAAGTACAAAGTACAGTAGAAAAAATAGTAAATGATAGTAAAGAAAATACTGAAACTCCAAGTAGTGATTTGTTGTTAGATATTATAAATTGTGCTGCAAATAGACCTAGATCCAAACAACCTGTAAAATCTAATAGGAGTCAAAAATGGTTTAATAAGGAATGCGCTATAGCTAGAAAACAATCGTATGCAAATTTAAATATCTACAGAAAGACCAATGTCTTTGAAGACAAGCAAAAATATTTAAATTCAAATGCAATTTACAAAATGATATGCAAGAAGGCGCGTAGGATCTTTTATACATTACAGGTTGAAACTATAAGCAATAGTAAAAATACAAAAGAATTCTGGTATGCAGTTAGGAGTTTAAAGCGTAACCAATTATGGGCGTCAGATCCTGGAATAGATATGAAGGAATGGCTAACACACTTCAAAAATTTGTACAATCCACCGCTAAATGCTTATAGAGTACAATATGCAGAACCGTTTATCACAGATGAATTTCTTGATAATCGATTCACTATGGAAGAATTAAAATTAATTCTTGCTAAAGCAAAGGATAATAAAGCGCCGGGCATGGATCGTATCCCATACGAATTTTTTAAAAACGCCCCAGTAAATTTTTTGGAAATTCTTCTGAAGCACTATAATCATATATACTCATCAGGAATCGTCCCACGTAATTACAATCAGTCAATTATATTCCCTCTATATAAGAAAGAAGACAGGACATCAGTAGTTAACTACAGAGGAATATCATTTGAAAATACAATATCAAAAATTTATACCGGTCTACTACTAAACAGATGATCGGAATGGGTACAAAAGGAAAATGTTATGAAAGAGTTTCAAGCTGGGTTCAGGAAAGGCTACTCCACGATTGATAATTTATTTGTACTGGAAAACATTGTTAATATAAAACTTTCCAAGAAAAGAAGTAAAGTGTATGCTTTCTTTATAGATCTATCGGCAGCATTTGACAGGATAGATAGATATTCATTAATCTATAAACTAACACAAATAGGTCTGTCTACAAAATTTATAAAAACGATAAAGAAGTTACACGAAAATACTGAGGGCTATGTTTGGGGAAGAGAAGGTCTTTCAGAAACGTTTGATATAAGCATGGGCGTGAAACAAGGAGGCCTTCTTTCGCCTTTGCTTTTTTCCTTGTTCTTAAATGATATCGAGGATTGCCTCGATGGAGGTGTACTAATTATGAATACCAGAATAAAACTGCTTGCATTTGCGGATGATTTAGTCCTATTGGCTTCAGATCCGGTAACGCTCCAGCTAATGATTACTCAAATAGAAGCATATTTTCTGAAATGGAATCTTATAGTAAATCTAGTGAAATCCAAAATTATAATTTTTCGAAAGGGCGGAAGACCTGCAAAGAATGAAAAATGGTATTTTGCACAGTCTTCAGTAGAAGTTGTCAACAAATACAAATATCTTGGAATATTATATTCCTCCGGCATGTCACATGAAGAACATTTAAGAGAAAAACTACAAACTGCTAAAAATGGTTTAAACTCTTTATGGCAAAAACTTATAAAAAATAAGGACATCGCATATTCAGCAAAAATGCAGCTATTTAACACTGTATCCAGAACATTACTCTGTTACGGGGCTCAGGTCTGGGGTGGAAAAATGTACAACAAAGTTGAAACTCTTTTACCATTCTTCTTGAAAAAAATGTTTAATCTACCAATTAACACACCGAACTATATTCTATACTTGGAAACAGGATTAAAGCCCATATATTTACACACCTTAAAACTACATTTCAAATATATAATTAAAGTAATAAATTCCCCCAATAGACTCACAAATACTCTGGCATTGGAATGTATTAAAAAGAATGTAGGGTGGTATAAAGATGCAAATGAACTCGCCCAAATACATAATGCTCCTCAGATTAATCTTGATAATGTTTCGGAATGGTCCAATATATTTAAATTAATATTTAAAAATTTAGATGAAGGAATAAAAAATAAATATATAGCTGCGGCTGTTAGTTCATGTAATAGTGTAACTTATAAATATCTCGAATATGACCTACCCGAAAATGCTCAGTACATGAACAATACATACAAAACGCATGAGATTCAATGGATATTGAAAATAAGAGGGGAACTGATGTACCTAAACTATAGTAGGCATTCAGGAAGATCTGAAACAACATGCACTATTTGTAACACTGGAGAAAATGAAGATATGATTCATTTTATTGCCACATGTCCGACTCTCTGTGATATAAGATCTAAATGGTTCGGGATTGAAACTTTAGAAATGGATGAATTATGCACTTTTCTAAATGGGAAGAATTGGAAAACTATTATTTCATATGCAAGGGAGGCGTGGAAATATAGGTGTCTGGTCAAATAATGGGCTGATATCCATTATTGTTTATTTATTTATTAATTGATTAATATTTGTAAATGGGACCAACATAATGTTTGATTATTTATTGATATAAATGTAACTGTTAATTAGGAAAAAAAAAAAAAAAAAAAAAAAAAAAAAAAAAAAAAAGTCATATATACCTATGTAAATATTTATATATATATATATATATATATATATATATATATATATATATATATATATAATTTAAAAAAAAATGGTAGTAGTAACATCAAAAATAACAATAATAATTATAGGGTGATCAATAATAACAATTTTCTATTTAAAACAAATTTATATTTATAAGTCATGATATAAATACCATTTGATAATAATATTTATAAAAGATAATGGAGATAAGATTTGTTGGGTTCTATTTGTGTAATATAGTGTATGTTAAAATTAATATGTATACTTAAACATAGTGTAATGACTATTTGATATTTTCATCATATGTTTAGAATGTTACAAATTAAATTATAGGTTGTTGTATTTAATGTTGGTTGTTTCATATATCAAATGATAATGTTTTGGTTCTCTTACTTATTGTTTGTTCTCTTACTTATTTGTTGTTGTTATTTATTGTAATAACATTTATTTATTTATTGTAACTGATATCAACCAGTACTCACCTCTGAAGGTCATTGACCAAGAGTATGTGTCAAAGAAATGTATATGTATTCTAATGTTTGAAAATAAAAGCACTTTAATAATAATAATAATAATCATCAATGTTAAAGTTTACTTGTTTTTGATGATGAGCATATTTATTTTTCTTTTAAACATCGATGTTATTGTCAAAGCATCAATGTTATAGTATACTTGTTTTTGTTTAAAACATTGATGTTAAAATATATTTGTTTTTCTAAAACATCAATGTTAAAGTTTACTTGTTTTTTTTTTTTTTTCAAAACATCGATGTTAAAAGTTATTAGTTTTTCTCTAAAACATCGATGTTACAGTCAAAACATCTATTTTATTGTCAAAAAATCAATGTTAAAGTATACTTTTTTTTTGTTCGTACATCGATGTTAAAAAATATTTTTTTTTTTTTTTTTAACATCGATGTTATTGTAAAGCATCAATGTTAAAGTATACTTGTTTTGTCCAAAACATCGATGTTATTGTCAAAACAAATATTAAAGTTTACTTGTTTTTGTTTAAGACATCGATGTTAAAACATATTTTTTTTTCTATAACATTAATGTTAACGTTTACTTGTTTTTGTTCAAAACATCGATCACTAAACATATTTGTTTTTCTAAAACATCAATTTTTAAGTATACTTTTAGAGAAATACAAATATGTTTTAACATCAATGTTTTAAACATAAACAAGTATACTTCACATTGATATTTCGGACAAAACAAACACCTATCCTTATTTTTTTTCAAAATATCGATGTTAAAACATATTAGTTTTTCTATAAAACATATTACTTTTTCTCTAAAGTATCGATGTTATAGTCATTCATAAATGTTAAAGTTTACTTATTTTTGTCCAAAACATTGATAATAAAACATATTCCTCTTTCTCTAAAACATCGTTGTTATAGTCAAATCATCAATGTTAAAGTTTACTTGTTTTTGATGATGAACATATTTATGTTTCTTTTAAACATCGATGTTATTGTAAAGCATCAATGTTAAAGTATACTTGTTTTTGTTCAAAACATCGATGTTAAAACATATTTGTTTTTTTTCTAAAACATCGATGTTATACCATAGTCATTCATTAATGTTAAAGTTTACTTGTTTTTGTCCAAAACATTGATAATAAAACATATTCCTCTTTCTCTAAAACATCGATGTTATTGTCAAAACATCAATGTTAAAGTTTACTTGTTTTTGTCCAAAACATTGATGATAAAACATATTTATTTTTCTTTGAAACATCGATGTTATTGTCAAAACATCGATGTTAAAGTATACTTTTTTTTTTTTTTTAAAAACTTCGATGTTAAATTTTTTTTTTTTTCTCTAGAACATAGTTCTTTTTATCTATAAAATCGATGTTATATTCAAAACATTAATGTTAATGTTTACCTATTTTTATTTAAGACATCAATGTTAAAACATATTTTTTTTTCTATAACATTAATGTTAACGTTTACTTGTTTTTGTTCAAAACATCGATCACTAAACATATTTGTTTTTCTAAAACATCAATTTTTAAGTATACTTTTAGAGAAATACAAATATGTTTTAACATCAATGTTTTAAACATAAACAAGTATACTTCACATTGATATTTCGGACAAAACAAACACCTATCCTTATTTTTTTTCAAAATATCGATGTTAAAACATATTAGTTTTTCTATAAAACATATTACTTTTTCTCTAAAGTATCGATGTTATAGTCATTCATAAATGTTAAAGTTTACTTATTTTTGTCCAAAACATTGATAATAAAACATATTCCTCTTTCTCTAAAACATCGTTGTTATAGTCAAATCATCAATGTTAAAGTTTACTTGTTTTTGATGATGAACATATTTATGTTTCTTTTAAACATCGATGTTATTGTAAAGCATCAATGTTAAAGTATACTTGTTTTTGTTCAAAACATCGATGTTAAAACATATTTGTTTTTTTTCTAAAACATCGATGTTATACCATAGTCATTCATTAATGTTAAAGTTTACTTGTTTTTGTCCAAAACATTGATAATAAAACATATTCCTCTTTCTCTAAAACATCGATGTTATTGTCAAAACATCAATGTTAAAGTTTACTTGTTTTTGTCCAAAACATTGATGATAAAACATATTTATTTTTCTTTGAAACATCGATGTTATTGTCAAAACATCGATGTTAAAGTATACTTTTTTTTTTTTTTTAAAAACTTCGATGTTAATTTTTTTTTTTTTTCTCTAGAACATAGTTCTTTTTATCTATAAAATCGATGTTATATTCAAAACATTAATGTTAATGTTTACCTATTTTTATTTAAGACATCAATGTTAAAACATATTTGTGTTTCTCTAAAACATCAATGTTAAAGTAACTTGTTTTTTTTTTTCTAAACATCGATGTTAAAAGTTATTAGTTTTTCACTAAAACATATTTGTTTTTCTCTAAACCATCGATGTTATAGTCAAATCATCAATTTTAAATTTTACTTGTTTTTGTCCAAAACATTGATATTAAAAAATATTTGTTTTTCTTTAAAACATCGAAGTTATTGTCTAAACATTATTGTGAAAGTATACCTACTTTAACATTGATGTTTTAGAGAAAAACAAATCGGTTTTACATCTGGCTTAAACAAAAACAGGTAAACTTTAATATTGATGATTTGACTATAACATCGATGTGTTAGAGAAACAGAAATATGTTTTAGAGAAAAGCTTATATGTTTAAACAACGTCGTTTTAAACAAAAACAAGTATACTTTAACATTGATGATTTGGATAAATACAAATATGTTTTTACATCAATGTTTTAAACAAAAACAAGTATACTTCACATTGATATTTTGACAATAACATCGGTGTTTTCGACAAAACAAACACCTATACTTATTTTTTTTCAAAACATCGATTTCAAAACATATTAGTTTTTCTCTAAAACATATTCCTTTTTTTCTTAAACATCGATGTTATAGTCAAATCATCAATGTTAAAGTTTAATAGTTTTTGTCCAAAACATTGATGATAAAGCATATTTATTTATCTCTAAAATATCGATGTTATTTTCAAAACATCAATGTATACTTTTTTTTTTTTTAAAACTTCGATGTTAAAACATATTTGTTTTTCTTTAAAACATCGATGTTATGTCAAAACATCAATGTTCTAGTATACTTGTTTTGTACAAAACATCTATGTTATTGTGAAAATATCAATGTTAAAGTATACTTGTTTTTGTTTAAAACATTGAGGTTAAAACCTATTTGTTTTTCTCCAAAACATCAATGTTAAAGTATACTTGTTTTTGTTCAAAACATCGATGTTAAAACATATTAGTTTTTCTTTAAAACATCGATATTATCGTCAAAACATCAATGGTAAAGTATACTTGTTTTGTCCAAAACATCTATGTTATTGTGAAAATATCAATGGTAAAGTATACTTGTTTTTGTTTAAAACATTGATGTTAAAACCTATTTGATCTTCTCCATAACATCAATGTTAAAGTATACTTGTTATTTTTTTCATAACTTCGATGTTTAAAATTATTATTTTTTCTCTAAAACATAATTCTTTTTATCTATAACATCGTTGTTATATTCAAAACATTAATGTTAAAGTTTACTTGTTTTTGTTTAAGACATCAATGTTAAAACATTTGTTTTTCTCTAAAACATCAATGTTAAATATTACTTGTTTTTTTTATAACATCGATGTTCAAAAATATTAGTTTTTCTCTAAATCATATTTCTTTTTCTCTAAAACATCGATGTTATAGTCAAATCATCAATGTTAAATTTTACTTGTTTTGTCCAAAACATTGATATTAAAAAATATTTGTTTTTCTCTAAAACATCAATGTTAAAACAACCTTGTTCTTGTACAAAACATCATAGTTATAAAATATATATGTTATTGTCTAAACATTATTGTGAAAGTATACCTACTTTAACATTGATGTTTTAGAGAAAAACAAATCGGTTTTACATCTATGTCTTAAACAAAAACAAGTAAACTTTAACATTGATGTTTTAGATAAATAAAAATATGTTTTAACATCAATGTTTTAAACATAAACAAGTATACTTCACATTGATATTTCGGACAAAACAAACACCTATACTTATTTTTTTTCATAATATCATTATTAAAACATATTAGTTTTTCTCTAAAAAAAATATTCCTTTTTCCCTAAAACATTGATATTATAGTCAAATCATCAATGTTAAAGTTTACTTGTTTTTAATGATGAACATATTTATTTTTCTTTTAAACATCGATGTTATTGTCAAAGCATCAATGTTATAGTATACTTGTTTTTGTTTAAAACATTGATGTTAAAATATATTTGTTTTTCTAAAACATCAATGTTAAAGTTTACTTGTTTTTTTTTTTCAAAACATCGATGTTAAAAGTTATTAGTTTTTCTCTAAAACATATTTGTTTTTCTCTAAAACATCGATGTTACAGTCAAAACATCTATGTTAAATTTTACTTGTTTTTGTCCAAAACATCAATGTTAAAGTATACTTGTTTTTCTTTAAAACATCGATGTTAAAAAATATTTGTTTTTTTTTTTTTTATACATCGATGTTATTGTAAAGCATCAATGTTTAAGTATACTTGTTTTTGTTCAAAACATCGATGTTAAAACAGATTTGTTTTTTTTTTTCTAAAAATACAATGTTATAGTATAATTGTTTTGTCCAAAACATCGATGTTATTGTAAAAACAAATATTAAAGATTACTTGTTTTTTTTATAACATCGATGTTCAAAAATATTAGTTTTTCTCTAAATCATATTTATTTTTCTCTAAAACATCGATGTTATAGTCGAATCATCAATGTTAAAGTAAACGTTCTTATTTAAAACATCAAAGTTAAAACATAATTGTTTTTCTTTGAAACATTGATGTTATAGTCAAAACATCAATGTTAAATTATACATGTTTTTTTTCAAAACATCGATGTTAAAACATATTTGTTTTTCTTTAAAACATCAATTTTAAAGTATAGTTGTTTTTGTTTAAAACATCGATTTTAAAACATATTAGTTTTTCTCTAAAACATATTCCTTTTTCTCTAAAACATCGATGTTATAGTCATTCATCAATGTTAAAGTTTACTTATTTTTGTCCAAAACATTGATAATAAAACATATTCCTCTTTCTCTAAAACATCGTTATTATAGTCAAATCATTAATGTTAAAGTTTACTAGTTTTTGTCCAAAACATTGATGATAAAACATATTTATTTTTCTTTAAGGCATCGATGTAATTGTCAAAACATCAATGTTAAAGTATACTTGTTTTGTTCAAACATCGATGTTAAAAAATATTTATTTTGTTTTTTTTAATATCGATGTTATTGTCAAAGCATCAATGTTAAAGTATACTTGTTTTTGTTCAAAACATCGATGTTAAAACATATTTGTTTTTCTTTAAAACATCGATGTTATTGTCAAAACATCAATGTTATAGTATACATGTATTGTCCAAAATATTGATGATAAAACATATTTATTTTTCTTTAAAACATCAATGTTTTAGTATACTTGTTTTGTCCAAAACATCGATGTTATTGTCAAAACAAATATTAAAGTTTACTTTTTTTTTTTTAAAACATCGATGTTCAAAAATATTAGTTTTTCTCTAAATCATATTTCTTTTGCTCTAAAACATCGATGTTATAGTCAAATCGTAAATGTTAAAGTAAACTTGTTCTTATTTAAAACATAATTGTTTTTCTTTAAAACATTGCTGATGTATTTACAACATCAATGGTTAATTATACTTGTTTTTGTTCAAAACATCGATGTTTATTCATATTTGTTTTCTTTAAAACATCGATTTTAAAGTATAGTTGTTTTTGACCAAAACATCGATGTTAAAAGTTTTTAGTTTTTCTCTAAAACATATTTCTTTTTCTCTAAAACATCAATCAATGTTAAATTTTACTTGTTTTTGTCCAAAACATTGATATTAAAACATATTTGTTTTTCTTTAAAACATCGAAGTTATTGTCTAAACATTATTGTGAAAGTATACCTACTTAGACATTGATGTTTTAGAGAAAAACAAATCGGTTTTACATCTATGTCTTAAACGAAAACAAGTAAACTTTAACATTGATGTTTTAGATAAAAATAATTATGTATTAACACTAATGTTTTGGACAAAAAAAAGTAAACTTTAATATTGATGATTTGACTATAACATCGATGTTTTAGAGAAACAGAAATATGTTTTAACCTCAATGTTTTAAACAGAAACAAGTATACTTTAACATTGATATTTTGACAATAACATCGATGTTTTGGACAAAACAAACACCTATACATTTCTTTATTTTTTTAAAACATCGATGTTAAAAAATATTAGTTTTTCTCTAAAAAACATCTATGTTATTGTCAAAAGATCAATGCTCAAGTATATCTTTTTTTTGTTTGAAGCATGGATGTTAGAATATAATTCTTTATATCTATAACTTTAATGTTATATTCAAAACATTAATGTTAAAGTTTACTTGTTTTTGTTTAAGACATCGATGTTAAAACATATTTCTTTTTTCTAAAACATCAATGTTAAAGTATTACTTGTTTTTGTCCAAAACATTGATATTAAAACATATTTGTTTTTCTCTAAAACATCAATGTTAAAATATACTTGTTCTTGTACAAAACATCAAAGTTAAAACATATTTATTTTTCTTTAAAACATCTATGTTATTGTCAAAACATTATTGTGAAAGTATACCTACTTTAACAATAATGTTTTAGAGAAAAAAAAATCAGTTTTACACCTATGTCTTTAACAAAAACAAGTTAAATCTAACACTTATGTTTTAGATAAAAATGAATATGTATTAACATTAATGTTTTGGACAAAAAAAAGTAAACTTTAATATTGATGATTTGACTCTAACATCGATGTTTTAGAGAAACAGAAATATGTTCTGGAGAAAAACTAATATGTTTTAACAACGATGTTTTATACAAAAACAAGTATACTTTAACATTGATGTTTTAGAGAAATACAAATATGTTTTAACATCGATGTTTTGAAAAAAAAGAAGTATAATTTAACATTGATGTTTTGACTATAACATCAATGTTTTAAAGAAAAACAATTATGTTTTAACTTTGATGTTTTAAATAAGAACGTTTACTTTAACATTGATGATTTGACTATAACATCGATGTTTTAGAGAAAAATAAATATGATTTAGAGAAAAACTAATATTTTTGAACATCGATGTTATAAAAAAAACAAGTAAACTTTAATATTTGTTTTTACAATAACATCGATGTTTTGGACAAAACAAACACCTATACTTATTTTTTTTCTTTCACTTACCTATATATGAAATATATAGTAAGTGGAAGTATTGCGATCGTGAAAAAATTCGACTTCCGGTTTTCAACGGAAATACACGTTTTGGGACCCCCTGAGTCGAAATGACCAAGTCCCGCGAAATGGTCTGTGTGTGTGTGTGTGTGTGTGTGTGTGTGTGTGTATGTGAACAGACTAGCTCAAAAACTATAAACCGTGCGATCCTGAAATTGGGTATTTAGTGTAGGTATATGCCCGCAATGTGACAGCATAAATTTCATCAAAATTACTTAAAGGGAGGGGGTACTTTACTTAATAACTTTTTAGGTTTTTTTCGATTTTCTCAAAAACGGCTCTAACGATTTTGATTAAACTGGGTATTTGATGTATTTATATGCCCGAGACATGTCTGTAAAAATTTCATCAAAATTGATCAACCGAAGGGGGGACTTTACTTAATAAATTTTGTATCATTTAAACGTTCTTATTTAAAACATCAAAGTTAAAACATAATTGTTTTTTTTTAAAACATTGATGTTATAGTCAAAACATCAATGTTAAATTATACTTGTTTTTTTTCAAAACATCGATGTTAAAACATATTTGTTTTTCTTTAAAACATCAATTTTAAAGTATAGTTGTTTTTGTTTAAAACATCGATTTTAAAACATATTAGTTTTTCTCTAAAACATATTCCTTTTTCTCTAATACATCGATGTTATAGTCATTCATCAATGTTAAAGTTTACTTATTTTTGTCCAAAACATTGATAATAAAACATATTCCCCTTTCTCTAAAACATCGTTGTTATAGTCAAATCATTAATGTTAACGTTTACTAGTTTTTGTCCAAAACATTGATGGTAAAACATATTTATTTTTCTTTAAAACATCGATGTAATTGTCAAAACATCAATGTTAAAGTATACTTGTTTTGTTCAAACATCGATGTTAAAAAATATTTATTTTGTTTTTTTTAATATCGATGTTATTGTCAAAGCATCAATGTTAAAGTATACTTGTTTTTGTTCAAAACATCGATGTTATTGTCAAAACATCAATGTTATAGTATACATGTACTTCCATCACTAACTTACGCAATCAATATTTGGCAAACTGGATTAGACCGCAAACATAACCTTACAAAACTCCAGAGAATTCAAAGGCTGATGGCTTTAAAAATAATAAAGGGCTTTAAGACAGTTTCCTACAATGCAGCTTGCGTGCTAGCAAAAATTGTGCCCATCGACCTCATTAGGAAACAATACACAATGAAATATAACTTACTACATAGCACAGAAGACAACGAACTTTACAGAACTGAGGATATCGAGAGGCCAACTGATGTCACTAAATGGATGCATCCTTCACAATATTCAAAAATTCATATAAATCCATTGGATGAAGTCGATGCAGAAATCTACACTGACGGAAGTAAAGAAGGTGACTCTGTTGGCTGTGCTTTCGTAGTATTTCTCAAGAACGAACTAACTGACGTACAGAAATATAAATTAGGACGCTTATGTACAAACAACCAGGCCGAAAAACTAGCAATACTCAACAGTCTAATATACATTGAAACAAACCTACAACACATTACATCCATTAACATATACACTGATAGTCAATCTTGCCTTCAAGCTCTCAGCAATCATTATATTCATGACCCGCTTACTGAACAAATACGACAGATAATCACTAGACTACAAAATATTAACAAAAACATCCACTTTTCATGGATCAAAGGTCACTCAGGAATACTCGGAAACGACTTAGCCGACAATGCAGCCAAAAAAGCTTCAAAACGCACTGACTTACCACTAAGCTATAATAAAATATCAAAAACACATCTCAAGAAACTTTTAGAAACAGATACAATAAACAAATGGCAAACTGCTTGGACATCTTCAACAACTGGATTACATGTAAAAAACTTTATACCGAACGTAACCGATTACTTATGCACGAAGAGTACACTCACTGATTTCTACACCACACAATTACTCACAGGACATGGCTCAATTAAATCTTACTTACATAGATTCAAACTAACAGACAACCCATATTGCCCTTGTGATTTCATAACCGAACAAACATACCAGCATCTCCTTGACGACTGCAGACTTGTCTCAGCTCAACGACAACTACTACGAGACGAAGTAACAAAGAAGAACAAAAATTGGCCTGTCGAGGGAGAAAAATTATTCTATAAACATAATTCAGCACTAAAATCATTCGCAAAACAAATTTATGAGAAAATGGGAAACATAAATTCTCACTATCGATAGATATTAACCACAGTGAAAGATAGTTCATAATTCTATTTACAGGTTTATATTTATATTACGTGTTTGTCAATGTTAGTTGCTAAGTATCCTATTTATTGGTATTTTGTGTGTTATCATCCTGGGTTTCAGTGTTATTATGTATTTTCTTCTTGTATTGTAATTTTCCTCTTGTTTATTGTTATTTTGTAAGGTAGTTTCTTTTTTGAAAGTTCTTTCTTAGGTTATATATTCTATAACTTTATATATTTTGTGTGTATAATTTTATGTAAAACTTTATATAATTTCTGTTTCTTGTTTTTTTACACTATTGTTTAATATCTTTGAATCTCATTACAATGTAATGTTTTGTTTAACATAAAGCACAAGTTATGTACATATATTGTATGGCACTTGTGGAAAATAAACTCCCTTCTTATAGGGCTACTATAAGAAGGAAACAAATAAAAAAAAATAGTATACATGTATTGTCCAAAATATTGATGTTACAAAATGTTTGTTTATCTCTAAATCATCCATTTTAAATTTATTTTCTTGTTTAAAACATCGATGTTAAAACATATTTTTTTTCTCTAAAACATCGTTGCTAAAGTAAACATGTATTTTTTTTTAAAAAAATCGATGTTCAAACATATTATTTTTTCTCTTAAACATATTTCTTTTTCTTTAAAACATCGATGCTATAGTCAAAACATCAATGTTAAAGTATACTGTTATATAATGTTAAAGTATAAGTTTTGTCCAAAACGTCGATGTTAAAACATATTTGCCTTTCTCTAAATCATCGATGTTAAAGTATACATGTTTTTGTTCAAAACGTCAATGTTACAAAATGTTTGTTTTTCTCTATATCATCCATAGTAGGGAGTAAATGGCGGTTCTGGGCCACTTTGGAGGCAACTCCCCTGGCGTGGTGGGGTTCCGACGTACCCCAGGTAAAAATAGCTAAACATCGCATGGCATGACCTTGAACGTGCCGTAGTAGGGTGTGTGTGACCTTGAGGTCATTGTCCGTTCTAGTATAGTGTGTTGTACTAGGACGAGGGGTGTCCTTGGGCAGTTGGTGGCAACCTCCTTGACTGTTACCCTATAGGTGTAAGGTTAACAGCAGAGATTGGAAAATTAAGGGGGAAAACCTGATGTTTGAGCGTGATCACGGTCAAATCACCTCCTTGCATGACCGCTGACCAAGAAACAGTACTCTTCCTTATCTTCCTTATATAGTACTGAACCCAAGACCCTTCATGGGTTGTAGCAGTACAGGATTTTTTTTTTTTTTTTTTTTTTTTTTTTTTTTTTTTTTTTTTTTAATGAGTACATGTTATCAACAGTAGGACTTTTCTCTCTGCCCAATTTGGGGAATCATTGGTTATTATTGACACAGAACCAATTCATCCCAACCTCTCGGTTCCTCTCTAAGCTTTTTACAAGGGTTCATAAATAAATCAGAATAGAATAGAATAAAATGTTTTTATTTATAATATTATACACATAATTTTCAAGACAATATTACATACACAATTTTTAATACAATATTATATACATAATTTTTAAGACAGATTGTTCAGTAAAAATTATTATGATTATAAATTACATTATACATATACATTTTGGTTACTCATTGGTTCTAACAATTTATCCCTACGTTCAAGTTCCTATTCAAGGTTTTTACAAAGGTTCATGCATACATCAGAATAGAAAAGAGTAAAATGATGTTTTTATTTATAATACTATATACATTATTTTTAGAACAGATTGTTTTTTTTTTTTTTTTTTTTTTTTTTTTTTTTTTTTTTTTTTTTTTTTTAATTTTATTGCAAAGTTAAAAGTAAACATAAAAGCATAATAAAACATAAACATATAACATAAATAATAGTAAACATAATAACACAAATAATAATATACATAAATAAATAAAACAAAACATAAAAGCCGAACATTTCTCCTATTAGATAATTTGATAACATAACTGGTAATTACACTTAAAATTAAATTCTTTTAATAACCGTACTCTATAAACCCATCCTAATTTGCTAAATTCTATTAGTTCGTTACTGTTCTTCCTGTTTAAATATTCTGTTAATTCTTTACTATTTAATTGATTTTTACATACATCAGCAGCCAGATAACTCATCCCTTATAAATCGAAAATAATCCTCAGATCACAATGAGTATCCAACAAGCCATTTTCCTTAAAAATTATTTCAGTAGAACTCTCTTTCTCTCAATGTGGTACATCTTAGGGATACACACCGCATATCCGAGGGGTAGGTGTTTTCTGGCATTCATAACCAAACCTTAGACCTAACGTTTCCACTCCAATCACAGGCTTACGAGTGTTTATAACCATGCCAGAGGTCTCTCATTCATTTAATTAATCAACAACACAATTTTTTTTATTATTTTTTTTTTTAAATTTATTTTTTCTTATAATGGCCATGTGCCAAGGTGGATACTCCGTCGTCAAGGATGTGTCTTTGACTGATCTACCTACCTAATGATCTACCTAATGATCTACCTACCTATCTACCTAATGATCTACCGTTCCTCCCCGAGTCTAAACAATGTGGAAAATATAACAAATTAATAGCGCACTTCAATGAAAGAAAAAACTATGTTGTTCATTATACCACCCTTCTTCAAGCATTGTCACACGGTATAGAGCTTGTAAAAGTCAACAGAGCATTAAAATTCAAGCAGTCCTCGTGGTTAAAATCTTACATAGAGTATAACACCAGTTTAAGAAAGAAAGCTTTAAATGATTTTGAAAAAGATCAGTATAAACTTTACAACGCAGTTTTTGGTAAAACTATGGAATCAATAAGAAAAAGAGTTGATATGCGTTTAATTACCGACCCTAAAAAGTTAGAAAAATTAATATCTAAACCAAATTTTAAGGACCGTACAATTTATTCTGAGAATTTGGCTCTCGTTCATATGGAAAAGACTAAAATAAAATTTGATAAACCGATATACGTGGGAATGTCAATATTAGATATATCAAAAAACATCATGTATGAATATCATTATGACATAATGTTGGAAAAATATGGACAAAATATTAAGCTAATGTATATGGATACTGACTTATTCGTTTATTCTATACATACTGAAGACCTCTATGAAGATATGGCAAGTATGATTGATTACTTAGATACTTCAGACTGTCCTCCAAACCATAAATTACATAATGTTAAGAATAAGAAAGTAATGGGTAAGTTTAAAGATGAGGCTAATGGTAAAATAATTAATAAATTTGTTGCTTTGAGGTCTAAAATGTATGCAATAGACATTCAAAGCAAAATTATTAAAAAAATAAAAGGAATTAATCAACCTGTTGTTAAAAATAAAATTAAATTTGAAGATTATGTTAACTACTTAAAAAAAAACATTCAATTTAAACATGATGTTACAAACTTCAGATCATTCAACCATAATCTATTTACTATTAAAACAAACAAAATATCACTGTCACCTTTCGATGATAAAAGACACATCCTTGATGACGGAGTATACACCTTGGCACATGGCCATTATAAGAAAAAATAATAAAAAAAATTGTGTTGTTGATTAATTAAATGAATGAGAGACCTCTGGCATGGTTATAAACACTCGTAAGCCTGTGATTGGAGTGGAAACGTTAGGTCTAAGGTTTGGTTATGAATGCCAGAAAACACCTACCCCTCGGATATGCGGTGTGTATCCCTAAGATGTACCACATTGAGAGAAAGAGAGTTCTACTGAAATAATTTTTAAGGAAAATGGCTTGTTGGATACTCATTGTGATCTGAGGATTATTTTCGATTTATAAGGGATGAGTTATCTGGCTGCTGATGTATGTAAAAATCAATTAAATAGTAAAGAATTAACAGAATATTTAAACAGGAAGAACAGTAACGAACTAATAGAATTTAGCAAATTAGGATGGGTTTATAGAGTACGGTTATTAAAAGAATTTAATTTTAAGTGTAATTACCAGTTATGTTATCAAATTATCTAATAGGAGAAATGTTCGGCTTTTATGTTTTGTTTTATTTATTTATGTATATTATTATTTGTGTTATTATGTTTACTATTATTTATGTTATATGTTTATGTTTTATTATGCTTTTATGTTTACTTTTAACTTTGCAATAAAATTAAAAAAAAAAAAATAATAAAGAAAAAGAAAAAAAAAAAAAAAAAAAAAAAAAATCTGTTCTAAAAATAATGTATATAGTATTATAAATAAAAACATCATTTTACTCTATTCTATTCTGATGTATGCATGAACCTTTGTAAAAACCTTGAATAGGAACTTGAACGTAGGGATAAATTGTTAGAATCAATGAGTAACCAAAATGTATATGTATAATGTAATTTATAATCATAATAATTTTTACTGAACAATCTGTCTTAAAAATTATGTATATAATATTATATTAAAAATTGTGTATGTAATATTGTCTTGAAAATTATGTGTATAATATTATAAATAAAAACATTTTATTCTATTCTATTCTGATTTATTTATGAACCCTTGTAAAAAGCTTAGAGAGGAACCGAGAGGTTGGGATGAATTGGTTCTGTGTCAATAATAACCAATGATTCCCCAAATTGGGTAGAGAGAAAAGTCCTACTGTTGATAACATGTACTCATTAAAAAAAAATCCTGTACTGCTACAACCCATGAAGGATCTTGGGTTCAGTACTATATAAGGAAGAGTACTGTTTCTTGGTCAGCGGTCGTGCAAGGAGGTGATTTGACCGTGATCACGCTCAAACATCAGGTTTTCCCCCTTAATTTTCCAATCTCTGCTGTTAACCTTACACCTACAGGGTAACAGTCAAGGAGGTTGCCACCAACCGCCCAAGGACACCCCTCGTCCTAGTACAACACACTATACTAGAACGGAAAATGACCTCAAGGTCACACACACCCTACTACGGCACGTTCAAGGTCATGCCATGCGATGTTTAGCTGTTTTTACCTGGGGTACGTCAGAACCCCACCACGCGAGGGGAGTTGCCTCCAAAGTGGCCCAGAACCGCCATTTACTCCCTACTATCCATGTTAAATTTACTTTTTTTTGCTTAAACCATCGATGTTAAAACATTTTTTTTTTCTCTAAAACATCGTTGCTAAAGGAAACTTGTTTTTTTTTTTTTTTTTTTTAAATCGATGTTAAAACATATCATTTTATCTCTTAAACATATTTCTTTTTCTTTAAAACATCGATGTTATAGTCAAAACATCAATGTTAAAGTATACTTGTTTTGTCCAAAACGTCGATGTTAAAACATTTTTTTTTCTCTAAAACATCGTTGCTAAAGAAAACTTGTTTTTTTTTTTTTTTTCTAAAAATCGATGTTAAAACATATTATTTTTTCTCTTAAACATATTTCTTTTTCTTTAAAACATTGATGTTATTGTCTAAACATCAATGTTTAAATTTACTTTTTTTTGTTCATAACAGCGATGTTAAAACATTTTTTTTTTCTCTAAACATATTTCTTTTTCTTTAAAACATCGATGTTATAGTCAAAACATCAATGTTAAAGTATACTTGTTTTGTCCAAAACGTCGATGTTAAAACATTTTTTTTTCTCTAAAACATCGTTGCTAAAGAAAACTTGTTTTTTTTTTTTCAAAAAATCGATGTTAAAACATATTACTTTTTCTCTTAAACATATTTCTTTTTCTTTAAAGCCTCGATGTTATAGTCAAATCATCCATGTTAAATTTACTTTTTTTGTTTAAACCGTCGATGTTAAAACATTTTTTTTTCTCTAAAACATCGATGCTAAAGAAAACTTGTTTTTTTTTTTCTAAAAATCGATGTTCAAACATATTATTTTTTCTCTTAAACCTATTTCTTTTTCTTTAAAACATCGATGTTATAGTCAAAATATCAATGTTAAAGTATACTGTTATATAATGTTAAAGTATAAGTTTTGTCCAAAACGTCGATGTTAAAACATATTTTTTTTCTCTAAAACATCGTTGCTAAAGTAAACATGTATTTTTTTTTTTTAAAAAATCGATGTTAAAACATATTATTTTTTCTCTTAAACAAATTTCTTTTTCTTTAAAACATCGATGTTATAGTCAAAACATCAATGTTAAATTTTACTTGTTTTGTCCAAAACATTGATATTAAAAAATATTTGTTTTTCTCTAAAACATCAATGTTAAAATAACCTTGTTCTTGTACAAAACATCATAGTTAAAACATATTTGTTTTTCTTTTAAACATCGATGTTATTGTCTAAACATTATTGTGAAAGTATACCTACTTTAACATTGATGTTTTAGAGAAAAACAAATCGGTTTTACATCTATGTCTTAAACAAAAACAAGTAAACTTTAACATTGATGTTTTAGATAAATACAAATATGTTTTAAACATAAACAAGTATACTTCACATCGATATTGCGGACAAAACAAACACCTATACTTATTTTTTTTCAAAATATCGATGTTAAAACATATTAGTTTTTCTCTAAAAAAATATTCCTTTTTCCCTAAAACATTGATATTATAGTCAAATCATCAATGTTAAAGTTTACTTGCTTTTGATGATGAACATATTTATTTTTCTTTTAAACATCGATGTTAGTGTCAAAGCATCAATGTTATAGTATACTTGTTTTTGTTTAAAACATTGATGTTAAAATATATTTGTTTTTCTTTAAAACATCGATGTTATTTTCAAAACATCAATGTTATAGTATACTTGTTTTTGTTTAAAACATCGATGTTAAAACATATTTGTTTTTTTTCTAAAACAACAATGTTATAGTATAGTTGTATTGTCCAAAACATCGATGTTATTGTAAAAACAAATATTAAAGTTTACTTGTTTTTTTTATAACATCGATGTTCAAAAATATTAGTTTTTCTCTAAATCATATTTATTTTTCTCTAAAACATCGATGTTATAGTCAAATCATCCATGTTAAATTTACTTTTTTTGTTTAAACCGTCGATGTTAAAACATTTTTTTTTCTCTAAAACATCGATGCTAAAGAAAACTTGTTTTTTTTTTTTTTCAAAAAATCAACAAGTAAACTTTAACATTGATGTTTTAGATAAATACAAATATGTTTTAACATCAATGTTTTAAACATAAACAAGTATACTTCACATTGATATTTCGGACAAAACAAACACCTATACTTATTTTTTTTCAAAATATCGATGTTAAAACATATTAGTTTTTCTCTAAAAAAATATTCCTTTTTCCCTAAAACATTGATATTATAGTCAAATCATCAATGTTAAAGTTTACTTGTTTTTGATGATGAACATATTTATTTTTCTTTTAAACATCGATGTTATTGTCAAAGCATCAATGTTATAGTATACTTGTTTTTGTTTAAAACATTGATGTTAAAATATATTTGTTTTTCTTTAAAACATCGATGTTATTGTCAAAACATCAATGTTTTAGTATACTTGTTTTTGTTCAAAACATCGATGTTAAAACATATTTGTTTTTTTTCTAAAACATCAATGTTAAATTTTACTTGTTTTGTCCAAAACATTGATATTAAAAAATATTTGTTTTTCTCTAAAACATCAATGTTAAAATAACCTTGTTCTTGTACAAAACATCATAGTTAAAACATATTTGTTTTTCTTTTAAACATCGATGTTATTGTCTAAACATTATTGTGAAAGTATACCTACTTTAACATTGATGTTTTAGAGAAAAACAAATCGGTTTTACATCTATGTCTTAAACAAAAACAAGTAAACTTTAACATTGATGTTTTAGATAAATACAAATATGTTTTAAACATAAACAAGTATACTTCACATCGATATTGCGGACAAAACAAACACCTATACTTATTTTTTTTCAAAATATCGATGTTAAAACATATTAGTTTTTCTCTAAAAAAATATTCCTTTTTCCCTAAAACATTGATATTATAGTCAAATCATCAATGTTAAAGTTTACTTGCTTTTGATGATGAACATATTTATTTTTCTTTTAAACATCGATGTTAGTGTCAAAGCATCAATGTTATAGTATACTTGTTTTTGTTTAAAACATTGATGTTAAAATATATTTGTTTTTCTTTAAAACATCGATGTTATTTTCAAAACATCAATGTTATAGTATACTTGTTTTTGTTCAAAACATCGATGTTAAAACATATTTGTTTTTTTTCTAAAACAACAATGTTATAGTATAGTTGTATTGTCCAAAACATCGATGTTATTGTAAAAACAAATATTAAAGTTTACTTGTTTTTTTTATAACATCGATGTTCAAAAATATTAGTTTTTCTCTAAATCATATTTATTTTTCTCTAAAACATCGATGTTATAGTCAAATCATCCATGTTAAATTTACTTTTTCTGTTTAAACCGTCGATGTTAAAACATTTTTTTTTCTCTAAAACATCGATGCTAAAGAAAACTTGTTTTTTTTTTTTTCAAAAAATCAACAAGTAAACTTTAACATTGATGTTTTAGATAAATACAAATATGTTTTAACATCAATGTTTTAAACATAAACAAGTATACTTCACATTGATATTTCGGACAAAACAAACACCTAAACTTATTTTTTTTCAAAATATCGATGTTAAAACATATTAGTTTTTCTCTAAAAAAATATTCCTTTTTCCCTAAAACATTGATATTATAGTCAAATCATCAATGTTAATGTTTACTTGTTTTTGATGATGAACATATTTATTTTTCTTTTAAACATCGATGTTATTGTCAAAGCATCAATGTTATAGTATACTTGTTTTTGTTTAAAACATTGATGTTAAAATATATTTGTTTTTCTTTAAAACATCGATGTTATTGTCAAAACATCAATGTTTTAGTATACTTGTTTTTGTTCAAAACATCGATGTTAAAACATATTTGTTTTTTTTCTAAAACAACAATGTTATAGTATAGTTGTTTTGTCCAAAACATCGATGCTATTGTAAAAACAAATATTAAAGTTTACTTGTTTTTTTTATAACATCGATGTTCAAAAATATTAGTTTTTCTCTAAATCATATTTATTTTTCTCTAAAACATCGATGTTATAGTCAAATCATCAATGTTAAAGTAAACGTTCTTATTTAAAACATCAAAGTTAAAACATAATTGTTTTTTTTTTTAAAACATTGATGTTATAGTCAAAACATCAATGTTAAATTATACTTGTTTTTTTTCAAAACATCGATGTTAAAACATATTTGTTTTTCTTTAAAACATCAATTTTAAAGTATAGTTGTTTTTGTTTAAAACATCGATTTTAAAACATATTAGTTTTTCTCTAAAACATATTCCTTTTTCTCTAAAACATCGATGTTATTGTCATTCATCAATGTTAAAGTTGACTTATTTTTGTCCAAAACATTGATAATAAAACATATTCCCCTTTCTCTAAAACATCGTTGTTATAGTCAAATCATTAATGTTAAAGTTTACTAGTTTTTGTCCAAAACATTGATGGTAAAACATATTTATTTTTCTTTAAAACATCGATGTAATTGTCAAAACATCAATGTTAAAGTATACTTGTTTTGTTCAAACATCGATGTTAAAAAATATTTATTTTGTTTTTTTTAATATCGATGTTATTGTCAATGCATCAATGTTAAAGTATACTTGTTTTTGTTCAAAATATTGATGTTACAAAATGTTTGTTTTTCTCTAAATCATCCATGTTAAATTTACTTTTTTTTGCTTAAACCATCGATGTTAAAACATTTTTTTTTTCTCTAAAACATCGTTGCTAAAGGGAACTTGTTTTTTTTTTTTTTTTTTAAATCGATGTTAAAACATATCATTTTATCTCTTAAACATATTTCTTTTTCTTTAAAACATCGATGTTATAGTCAAAACATAAATGTTAAAGTATACTTGTTTTGTCCAAAACGTCGATGTTAAAACATTTTTTTTTCTCTAAAACATCGTTGCTAAAGAAAACTTGTTTTTTTTTTTCAAAAAATCGATGTTAAAATATATTATTTTTTCTCTTAAACATATTTCTTTTTCTTTAACACATCGATGTTATAGTCAAAACATTAATGTTAAAGTTTACTTGTTCTTGTATAAAACATCAAAGTTAAAACATATTTGTTTTTCTGTAAAACATCGATGTTATTGTCAAAACATCAATGTTAAAGTATACTTGTTTTGTCCAAAACGTCGATGTTAAAACATATTTGCCTTTCACTAAAACATCGATGTTAAAGTATACTTGTTTATTGTCAAAATATCGATGTTAAAACATATTTGTTTTTCTTTAAAACATCGATGTTATAGTCAAAACATAAATGTTAAAGTATACTTGTTTTGTCCAAAACGTCGATGTTAAAACATTTTTTTTTCTCTAAAACATCGTTGCTAAAGAAAACTTGTTTTTTTTTTTTCTAAAAATCGATGTTAAAACATATTATTTTTTCTCTTAAACATATTTCTTTTTCTTTAAAACATCGATGTTATAGTCAAAACATCAATGGTTAAGTATACTAATTTTGTCCAAACCATCGATGTTAAAACATTTTTTTTTTCTCTAAAACATCGTTGCTAAAGTATCTTTGTTTTTTTTTTCAAAAAATCGATGTTAAAATATATTATTTTTTCTCTTAAACATATTTCTTTTTCTTTAAAACATCGATGTTATAGTGAAAACATCAATGTTAAAGTATACTTGTTTTGTCCAAAACGTTGATGTTAAAACATATTTGCCTTCTCTAAAACATCGATGTTAAAGTATACATGTTTTTGTTTAAAACGTCGAAGTTACAAAATGTTTGTTTTTCTCTAAATCGTTCATGTTAAATTTACTTTTTTTTGTTTAAACCATCGATGTTAAAACATTTTTTGTTTCTCTAAAACATCGTTGCTAAAGAAAACTTGTTTTTTTTTTTTTTAAAATCAAATACTTGTTGTGTCCAAAACGTCGATGTTAAAACATATTTGCCTTTCACTAAAACATCGATGTTAAAGTATACTTGTTTATCGTCAAAACATCGATGTTAAAACATATTTGTTTTTCTTTAAAACATTGATGTTATTGTCTAAACATCAATGTTTAAATTTACTTTTTTTTGTTCATAACAGCGATGTTAAAACAAATTTTTTTTTCTCTAAAACATCGTTGCTAAAGTATACCTGTTTTTTCTTTTTCAAAAAATCGATGTTAAAACATTATTTTTTTTCTGTAAAACATCGATGTTATTGTCAAAACATCAATGTTAAATAATACTTGTTCTTGTTCAAAACATCGATGTTAAATGATATTTCTTTTTCGCTAAAACATCGATGTTATAGTCAAAACATCAATGTTAAATTATACTTGTTCTTGTTCAAAAAATCGATGTTAAAACATTATTTTTTTTCTGTAAAACATCGATGTTATTGTCAAAACATCAATGTTAAATAATACTTGTTCTTGTTCAAAACATCGATGTTAAATGATATTTCTTTTTCGCTAAAACATCGATGTTATAGTCAAAACATCAATGTTAAATTATACTTGTTCTTGTTCAAAACATCGATGTTAAAACATTTTTTTTTCTTTAAAACATCCTTGCTAAAGAAAACTTGTTTTTTTTTTTCAAATCATCGATGTTATAACATATTATTTTTTCTCTTAAACATATTTCTTTTTCTTTAAAACATCGATGTTATAGTCAAAACATCAATGTTAAAGTATACTGTTATATAATGTTAAAGTATAAGTTTTGTCCAAAACGTCGATGTTAAAACATATTTGCCTTTCTCTAAAACATCGATGTTAAGGTAAACATGTTTTTGTTCAAAACGTCAATGTTACAAAATGTTTGTTTTTCTCTATATCATCCATGTTAAATTTACTTTATTTTGCTTAAACCATCGATGTTAAAACATTTTTTTTTTCTCTAAAACATCGTTGCTAAAGGAAACTTTTTTTTTTTTTAAAAAAACATCGACGTTAAAACATATTATTTTTTATCTGAAACATATTTGTTTTTCTTTAAAACATCGATGTTATTGTCAAAATATCAATGTTAAATTATACTTGTTCTTGTTCAAAACATCGATATCAAATAATATTTCTTTTTCGCTAAAACATCGATGTTATAGTCAAAATATCAATGTTGAATTATACTTGTTCTTGTTCAAAAGATCGATGTTAAAACATATTTATTTTTCTCTAAAACATATTTCTCTCTTCAAAAATCGATGTTATTGTTAAAACATCAATGTTAAAGTATACTTGTTATTGTTTCAACATCATACTTGGTATTTTCCAAAACATCGATTAACATATTGGTTTTTGTCCGAAACATGGATGCTAAAACATATTTCTTTTTTCTAAAAACATCGATGTTATTGTCAAAACATCAATAAAAATGTTTACTTGTTTTTGTTTAAACAAAACATATTTCTATTTCTCTACATATACTTTTTTTGTCCAAAACGTCGATGTTATTGTCAAAACATCAATGTTATAGTATACTTGTTATTGTTTCAACATCATACTTGGAATTTTCAAAACATCGATGTTTTAACATATTGGTTTTTGCCCGAAACATGGATGCTAAAACATATTTCTTTTTTCTAAAAACATCGATGTTATTGTCAAAACATCAATAAAAATGTTTACTTGTTTTTGTTTAAACAAAACATATTTCTATTTCTCTACATATACTTGTTTTGTCCAAAACGTCGATGTTAAAACATATTTGCTTTTCTCTAGAACATCCATGTTAACGCATACTTGTTTATGGTCAAAACATCGATGTTAAAACATATTTGTTTTTCTTTAAAACATTGATGTTATTGTCAAAACATCTATGTTAAAGTATACTTGTTTTGTCCGAATCGTCGATGTTAAAACATATGTGCCTTTCTCTTAAACATCGATGTTGAAGTATACTTGTTTATGATCAAAACATCGATGTTAAAACATATTTGTTTTTCTTTAAGACATTGATGTTATTGTCTAAACATCAATGCTTAAATTTACTTTTTTTTGTTCATAACTGCGATGTTAAAACATATTTCTTTTTCTATAAAACCTCGTTGCTAAAGTATCTTTGTTTTTTTTTTCAAAAAATCGATGTTAAAACATATTATTTTTTCTCTTAAACATATTTCTTTTTCTTTAACACATCGATGTTATAGTCAAAACATTAATGTTAAAGTTTACTTGTTCTTGTATAAAACATCAAAGTTAAAACATATTTGTTTTTCTGTAAAACATCGATGTTATTGTCAAAACATCAATGTTAAAGTATACTTGTTTTGTCCAAAACGTCGATGTTAAAACACATTTGCCTTTCACTAAAACATCGATGTTAAAGTATACTTGTTTATTGTCAAAATATCGATGTTAAAACATATTTGTTTTTCTTTAAAACATATATGCTATTGTCTAAACATCAATGTTTAAATTTACTTTTTTTTGTTTAAACCATCGATGTTAAAAAAATTTTTTTTTCTCTAAAACATCGTTGCTAGAGAAAACTTGTTTTTTTTTTCCGAAAAATCGATGTTAAAACATATTATTTTTTCTCTTAAACATATTTCTTTTTCTTTAAAACATCGATGTTATAGTCAAAACATCAATGTTAAAGTATACTGTTATATAATGTTAAAGTATAAGTTTTGTCCAAAACGTCGATGTTAAAACATATTTGCCTTTCTCTAAAACATCGATGTTAAGGTAAACATGTTTTTGTTCAAAACGTCAATGTTACAAAATGTTTGTTTTTCTCTATATCATCCATGTAAAATTTACTTTTTTTTGCTTAAACCATCGATGTTAAAACATTTTTTTTTCTCTAAAACATCGTTGCTAAAGGAAACTTGTTTTTTTTTTTTTTTTCAAAAGATCGATGTTAAAACATATTTATTTTTCTCTGAAACATATTATTCTCTTCAAAAATCGATGTTATTGTTAAAACATCAATGTTAAAGTATACTTGTTATTGTTTCAACATCATACTTGGTATTTTCCAAAACATCGATGTTTTAACATATTGGTTTTTGTCCGAAACATGGATGCTAAAACATATTCTTTTTTCTAAAAACATCGATGTTATTGTCAAAACATCAATAAAAATGTTTACTTGTTTTTGTTTAAACAAAACATATTTCTATTTCTCTACATATACTTGTTTTGTCCAAAACGTCGATGTTAAAACATATTTTCTTTTCTCTAAAACATCGATGTTAATGTATACTTGTTTATGGTCAAAACATCTATGTTAAAACATATTTGTTTTTCTTTAAAACATTGATGTTATTGTCAAAACATCTATGTTAAAGTATACTTGTTTTGTCCAAAACGTCGATGTTAAAACATATTTGCTTTTCTCTAAAACATCGATGTTGAAGTATACTTGTTTATGGTCAAAACATCGATGTTAAAACATATTTGTTTTTCTTTAAGACATTGATGTTATTGTCTAAACATCAATGCTTAAATTTACTTTTTTTTGTTCATAACTGCGATGTTAAAAAATATTTCTTTTTCTATAAAACCTCGTTGCTAAAGTATCTTGGTTTTTTTTTTTCAAAAAATCGATGTTAAAACATATTATTTTTTCTCTTAAACATATTTCTTTTTCTTTAACACATCGATGTTATAGTCAAAACACCAATGTTAAAGTTTACTTGTTCTTGTATAAAACATCAAAGTTAAAACATATTTGTTTTTCTGTAAAACATCGATGTTATTGTCAAAACATCAATGTTAAAACTTTTTTTTTTCTTTAAAACATCGTTGCTAAAGAAAACTTGTTTTTTTTTTTTTCAAAACATCGATGTTAAAACATATTTATTTTTCTCTAAAACATATTACTCTCTTCAACACATGATGTTATTGTTAAAACATCAATGTTAAAGTATACTTGTTATTGTTTTAACATCATACTTGGTATTTTCCAAAACATCGATGTTTTAACATATTGGTTTTTGTCCGAAACATGGATGCTAAAACATATTTCTTTTTCCTAAAAACATCGATGTTATTGTCAAAACATCAATAAAAATGTTTACTTGTTTTTGTTTAAACAAAACATATTTCTATTTCTATAAGTATACTTGTTTTGTCCAAAACGTCAATGTTAAAACATATTTTCTTTTCTCTAAAACATCGATGTTAAAGTATACTTGTTTTTTTTTAAAACATCAAAGTTTAAACATATTTGTTTTTCTTTAAAACATTGATGTTATTGTCAAAAGATCTATGTTAAAGTATACAGGTTTTTTTTCAAAACGTCGATGTTACAAAATGTTTGTTTTTCTCTAAATCATCCATTTTAAATTTACTTTTCTTGTTTAAAACATCGATGTTAAAACATATTTTTTTTCTCTAAAACATCGTTGCTAAAGTAAACATGTATTTTTTTTTTAAAAAATCGATGTTCAAACATATTATTTTTTCTCTTAAACATATTTCTTTTTCTTTAAAACATCGATGTTATAGTCAAAATATCAATGTTAAAGTATACTGTTATATAATGTTAAAGTATAAGTTTTGTCCAAAACGTCGATGTTAAAACATATTTGCCTTTCTCTAAAACATCGATGTTAAGGTAAACATGTTTTTGTTCAAAACGTCAATGTTACAAAATGTTTGTTTTTCTCTATATCATCCATGTTAAATTTACTTTTCTTGTTTAAAACCTCGATGTTAAAACATATTATTTTTTCTCTTAAACATATTTCTTTTTCTTTAAAACCTCGATGTTATAGTAAAAACATCAATGTTAAAGTATACTGTTATATAATGTTAAAGTATAAGTTTTGTCCAAAACGTCGATGTTAAAACATATTTGCCTTTCTCTAAATCATCGATGTTAAAGTATACATGTTTTTGTTCAAAACGTCAATGTTACAAAATGTTTGTTTTTCTCTATATCATCCATGTTAAATTTACTTTTTTTTGCTTAAACCATCGATGTTAAAACATTTTTTTTTTCTCTAAAACATCGTTGCTAAAGGGAACTTGTTTTTTTTTTTTTAAATCGATGTTAAAACATATCATTTTTTTTCTTAAACATATTTCTTTTCCTTTAAAACATCCATGTTATAGTCAAAACATCAATGTTAAAGTATACTTGTTTTGTCCAAAACGTCGATGTTAAAACATATTTGCCTTTCACTAAAACATCGATGTTAAAGTATACTTGTTTATTGTCAAAACATCGATGTTAAAAGATATTTGTTTTTCTTTAAAACATATATGCTATTGTCTAAACATCAATGTTTAAATTTACTTTTTTTTGTTTAAACCATCTTTGTTAAAACATTTTTTTTTTCTCTAAAACATCGTTGCTAGAGAAAACTTGTTTTTTTTTTCCGAAAAATCGATGTTAAAACATATTATTTTTTCTCTTAAACATATTTCTTTTTCTTTAAAACATCGATGTTATAGTCAAAACATCAATGTTAAAGTATACTGTTATATAATGTTAAAGTATAAGTTTTGTCCAAAACGTCGATGTTAAAACATATTTGCCTTTCTCTAAAACATCGATGTTAAGGTAAACATGTTTTTGTTCAAAACGTCAATGTTACAAAATGTTTGTTTTTCTCTATATCATCCATGTTAAATTTACTTTTTTTTGCTTAAACCATCGATGTTAAAACATTTTTTTTTTATCTAAAACATCGTTGCTAAAGAAAACTTGTTTTTTTTTTTTTTAAAATCGATGTTAAAATATATTATTTTTTCTCTTAAACATATTTCTTTTTCTTTAAAACATCGATGTTATAGTCAAAACATCAGTGTTAAAGTATACTTGTTTTGTCTAAAACGTCGATGTTAAAACATTTTTTTTTCTCTAAAACATCGTTGCTAAAGAAAACTTGTTTTTTTTTTTTTCTAAAAATCTATGTTAAAACATATTATTTTTTCTCTTAAACATGTTTCTTTTTCTTTAAAACATCGATGTTATAGTCAAAACATCAATGGTTAAATATACTTGTTTTGTCCAAACCATCGATGTTAAAACATTTTTTTTTTCTCTAAAACATCGTTGCTAAAGGGAATTTTTTTTTTTTTTTTTTTAAATCGATGTTAAAACATATCATTTTTTCTCTTAAACATATTTCTTTTCCTTTAAAACATCCATGTTATAGTCAAAACATCAATGGTTAAGTATACTTGTTTTGTCCAAAACGTCGATGTTAAAACATTTTTTTTTCTCTAAAACATCGTTGCTAAAGAAAACTTGTTTTTTTTTTTCTAAAAATCGATGTTAAAACATATTATTTTTTCTCTTAAACATATTTCTTTTTCTTTAAAACATCGATGTTATAGTCAAAACATCAATGGTTAAGTATACTAGTTTTGTCCAAACCATCGATGTTAAAACATTTTTTTTTTCTCTAAAACATCGTTGCTAAAGTATCTTTGTTTTTTTTTTCAAAAAATCGATGTTAAAATATATTATTTTTTCTCTTAAACATATTTCTTTTTCTTTAACACATCGATGTTATAGTCAAAACATTAATGTTAAAGTTTACTTGTTCTTGTATAAAACATCAAAGTTAAAACATATTTGTTTTTCTGTAAAACACCGATGTTATTGTCAAAACATCAATGTTAAAGTATACTTGTTTTGCCTAAAACGTCGATGTTAAAACATATTTGCCTTTCACTAAAACATCGATGTTAAAGTATACTTGTTTATTGTCAAAATATCGATGTTAAAACATATTTGTTTTTCTTTAAAACATATATGCTATTGTCTAAACATCAATGTTTAAATTTACTTTTTTTTGTTTAAACCATCGATGTTAAAAAATTTTTTTTTCTCTAAAACATCGTTGCTAGAGAAAACTTGTTTTTTTTTTTTTCCGAAAAATCGATGTTAAAACATATTATTTTTTCTCTTAAACATATTTCTTTTTCTTTAAAACATCGATGTTATAGTCAAAACATAAATGTTAAAGTATACTTGTTTTGTGCAAAACGTCGATGTTAAAACATTTTTTTTTCTCTAAAACATCGTTGCTAAAGAAAACTTGTTTTTTTTTTTCTAAAAATCGATGTTAAAACATATTATTTTTTCTCTTAAACATATTTCTTTTTCTTTAAAACATCGATGTTATAGTCAAAACATCAATGGTTAAGTATACTAGTTTTGTCCAAACCATCGATGTTAAAACATTTTTTTTTTCTCTAAAACATCGTTGCTAAAGTATCTTTGTTTTTTTTTTCAAAAAATCGATGTTAAAATATATTATTTTTTCTCTTAAACATATTTCTTTTTCTTTAAAACATCGATGTTATAGTGAAAACATCAATGTTAAAGTATACTTGTTTTGTCCAAAACGTTGATGTTAAAACATATTTGCCTTCTCTAAAACATCGATGTTAAAGTATACATGTTTTTGTTTAAAACGTCGAAGTTACAAAATGTTTGTTTTTCTCTAAATCATTCATGTTAAATTTACTTTTTTTTGTTTAAACCATCGATGTTAAAACATTTTTTGTTTCTCTAAAACATCGTTGCTAAAGAAAACTTGTTTTTTTTTTTTTTTAAATCGATGTTAAAATATATTATTTTTTCTCTTAAACATATTTCTTTTTCTTTAAAACATCGATGTTATAGTCAAAACATCAATGTTTAAGTATACTTGTTGTGTCCAAAACGTCGATGTTAAAACATATTTGCCTTTCACTAAAACATCGATGTTGAAGTATACTTGTTTATCGTCAAAACATCGATGTTAAAACATATTTGTTTTTCTTTAAAACATTGATGTTATTGTCTAAACATCAATGTTTAAATTTACTTTTTTTTGTTCATAACAGCGATGTTAAAACAAATTTTTTTTTCTCTAAAACATCGTTGCTAAAGTATACCTGTTTTTTCTTTTTCAAAAAATCGATGTTAAAACATTATTTTTTTTCTGTAAAACATCGATGTTATTGTCAAAACATCAATGTTAAATAATACTTGTTCTTGTTCAAAACATCGATGTTAAATGATATTTCTTTTTCGCTAAAACATCGAGTTATAGTCAAAACATCAATGTTAAATTATACTTGTTCTTGTTCAAAACATCGATGTTAAAACATTTTTTTTTCTTTAAAACATCCTTGCTAAAGAAAACTTGTTTTTTTTTTCAAATCATCGATGTTATAACATATTATTTTTTCTCTTAAACATATTTCTTTTTCTTTAAAACATCGATGTTATAGTCAAAACATCAATGTTAAAGTATACTGTTATATAATGTTAAAGTATAAGTTTTGTCCAAAACGTCGATGTTAAAACATATTTGCCTTTCTCTAAAACATCGATGTTAAGGTAAACATGTTTTGTTCAAAACGTCAATGTTACAAAATGTTTGTTTTTCTCTATATCATCCATGTTAAATTTACTTTATTTTGCTTAAACCATCGATGTTAAAACATTTTTTTTTTCTCTAAAACATCGTTGCTAAAGGAAACTTTTTTTTTTTTTAAAAAAACATCGACGTTAAAACATATTATTTTTTATCTGAAACATATTTGTTTTTCTTTAAAACATCGATGTTATTGTCAAAATATCAATGTTAAATTATACTTGTTCTTGTTCAAAACATCGATATCAAATAATATTTCTTTTTCGCTAAAACATCGATGTTATAGTCAAAATATCAATGTTGAATTATACTTGTTCTTGTTCAAAAGATCGATGTTAAAACATATTTATTTTTCTCTAAAACATATTTCTCTCTTCAAAAATCGATGTTATTGTTAAAACATCAATGTTAAAGTATACTTGTTATTGTTTCAACATCATACTTGGTATTTTCCAAAACATCGGTTAACATATTGGTTTTTGTCCGAAAGATGGATGCTAAAACATATTTCTTTTTTCTAAAAACATCGATGTTATTGTCAAAACATCAATAAAAATGTTTACTTGTTTTTGTTTAAACAAAACATATTTCTATTTCTCTACATATACTTGTTTTGTCCAAAACGTCGATGTTATTGTCAAAACATCAATGTTATAGTATACTTGTTATTGTTTCAACATCATACTTGGAATTTTCAAAACATCGATGTTTTAACATATTGGTTTTTGCCCGAAACATGGATGCTAAAACATATTTCTTTTTTCTAAAAACATCGATGTTATTGTCAAAACATCAATAAAAATGTTTACTTGTTTTTGTTTAAACAAAACATATTTCTATTTCTCTACATATACTTGTTTTGTCCAAAACGTCGATGTTAAAACATATTTGCTTTTCTCTAAAACATCCATGTTAACGCATACTTGTTTATGGTCAAAACATCGATGTTAAAACATATTTGTTTTTCTTTAAAACATTGATGTTATTGTCAAAACATCTATGTTAAAGTATACTTGTTTTGTCCGAATCGTCGATGTTAAAACATATGTGCCTTTCTCTTAAACATCGATGTTGAAGTATACTTGTTTATGATCAAAACATCGATGTTAAAACATATTTGTTTTTCTTTAAGACATTGATGTTATTGTCTAAACATCAATGCTTAAATTTACTTTTTTTTGTTCATAACTGCGATGTTAAAACATATTTCTTTTTCTATAAAACCTCGTTGCTAAAGTATCTTTGTTTTTTTTTTCAAAAAATCGATGTTAAAATATATTATTTTTTCTCTTAAACATATTTCTTTTTCTTTAACACATCGATGTTATAGTCAAAACATTAATGTTAAAGTTTACTTGTTCTTGTATAAAACATCAAAGTTAAAACATATTTGTTTTTCTGTAAAACATCGATGTTATTGTCAAAACATCAATGTTAAAGTATACTTGTTTTGTCCAAAACGTCGATGTTAAAACATATTTGCCTTTCACTAAAACATCGATGTTAAAGTATACTTGTTTATTGTCAAAATATCGATGTTAAAACATATTTGTTTTTCTTTAAAACATATATGCTATTGTCTAAACATCAATGTTTAAATTTACTTTTTTTTGTTTAAACCATCGATGTTAAAAATTTTTTTTTTCTCTAAAACATCGTTGCTAGAGAAAACTTGTTTTTTTTTTTTCCGAAAAATCGATGTTAAAACATATTATTTTTTCTCTTAAACATATTTCTTTTTCTTTAAAACATCGATGTTATAGTCAAAACATAAATGTTAAAGTATACTTTTTTTGTCCAAAACGTCGATGTTAAAACATTTTTTTTTCTCTAAAACATCGTTGCTAAAGAAAACTTGTTTTTTTTTTTTCTAAAAATCGATGTTAAAACATATTATTTTTTCTCTTAAACATATTTCTTTTTCTTTAAAACATCGATGTTATAGTCAAAACATCAATGGTTAAGTATACTAATTTTGTCCAAACCATCGATGTTAAAACATTTTTTTTTTCTCTAAAACATCGTTGCTAAAGTATCTTTGTTTTTTTTTTCAAAAAATCGATGTTAAAATATATTATTTTTTCACTTAAACATATTTCTTTTTCTTTAAAACATCGATGTTATAGTGAAAACATCAATGTTAAAGTATACTTGTTTTGTCCAAAACGTTGATGTTAAAACATATTTGCCTTCTCTAAAACATCGATGTTAAAGTATACATGTTTTTGTTAAAAACGTCGAAGTTACAAAATGTTTGTTTTTCTCTAAATCATTCATGTTAAATTTACTTTTTTTTGTTTAAACCATCGATGTTAAAACATTTTTTGTTTCTCTAAAACATCGTTGCTAAAGAAAACTTGTTTTTTTTTTTTTTTAAAATCGATGTTAAAATATATTATTTTTTCTCTTAAACATATTTCTTTTTCTTTAAAACATCGATGTTATAGTCAAAACATCAATGTTTAAGTATACTTGTTGTGTCCAAAACGTCGATGTTAAAACATATTTGCCTTTCACTAAAACATCGATGTTAAAGTATACTTGTTTATCGTCAAAACATCGATGTTAAAACATATTTGTTTTTCTTTAAAACATTGATGTTATTGTCTAAACATCAATGTTTAAATTTACTTTTTTTTGTTCATAACAGCGATGTTAAAACAAATTTTTTTTTCTCTAAAACATCGTTGCTAAAGTATACCTGTTTTTTCTTTTTCAAAAAATCGATGTTAAAACATTATTTTTTTTCTGTAAAACATCGATGTTATTGTCAAAACATCAATGTTAAATAATACTTGTTCTTGTTCAAAACATCGATGTTAAATGATATTTCTTTTTCGCTAAAACATCGATGTTATAGTCAAAACATCAATGTTAAATTATACTTGTTCTTGTTCAAAACATCGATGTTAAAACATTTTTTTTTCTTTAAAACATCCTTGCTAAAGAAAACTTGTTTTTTTTTTTCAAATCATCGATGTTATAACATATTATTTTTTCTCTTAAACATATTTCTTTTTCTTTAAAACATCGATGTTATAGTCAAAACATCAATGTTAAAGTATACTGTTATATAATGTTAAAGTATAAGTTTTGTCCAAAACGTCGATGTTAAAACATATTTGCCTTTCTCTAAAACATCAATGTTAAGGTAAACATGTTTTTGTTCAAAACGTCGATGTTACAAAATGTTTGTTTTTCTCTATATCATCCATGTTAAATTTACTTTATTTTGCTTAAACCATCGATGTTAAAACATTTTTTTTTTCTCTAAAACATCGTTGCTAAAGGAAACTTTTTTTTTTTTTAAAAAAACATCGACGTTAAAACATATTATTTTTTATCTGAAACATATTTGTTTTTCTTTAAAACATCGATGTTATTGTCAAAATATCAATGTTAAATTATACTTGTTCTTGTTCAAAACATCGATATCAAATAATATTTCTTTTTCGCTAAAACATCGATGTTATAGTCAAAATATCAATGTTGAATTATACTTGTTCTTGTTCAAAAGATCGATGTTAAAACATATTTATTTTTCTCTAAAACATATTTCTCTCTTCAAAAATCGATGTTATTGTTAAAACATCAATGTTAAAGTATACTTGTTATTGTTTCAACATCATACTTGGTATTTTCCAAAACATCGATTAACATATTGGTTTTTGTCCGAAACATGGATGCTAAAACATATTTCTTTTTTCTAAAAACATCGATGTTATTGTCAAAACATCAATAAAAATGTTTACTTGTTTTTGTTTAAACAAAACATATTTCTATTTCTCTACATATACTTTTTTTGTCCAAAACGTCGATGTTATTGTCAAAACATCAATGTTATAGTATACTTGTTATTGTTTCAACATCATACTTGGAATTTTCAAAACATCGATGTTTTAACATATTGGTTTTTGCCCGAAACATGGATGCTAAAACATATTTCTTTTTTCTAAAAACATCGATGTTATTGTCAAAACATCAATAAAAATGTTTACTTGTTTTTGTTTAAACAAAACATATTTCTATTTCTCTACATATACTTGTTTTGTCCAAAACGTCGATGTTAAAACATATTTGCTTTTCTCTAAAACATCCATGTTAACGCATACTTGTTTATGGTCAAAACATCGATGTTAAAACATATTTGTTTTTCTTTAAAACATTGATGTTATTGTCAAAACATCTATGTTAAAGTATACTTGTTTTGTCCGAATCGTCGATGTTAAAACATATGTGCCTTTCTCTTAAACATCGATGTTGAAGTATACTTGTTTATGATCAAAACATCGATGTTAAAACATATTTGTTTTTCTTTAAGACATTGATGTTATTGTCTAAACATCAATGCTTAAATTTACTTTTTTTTGTTCATAACTGCGATGTTAAAACATATTTCTTTTTCTATAAAACCTCGTTGCTAAAGTATCTTTGTTTTTTTTTTCAAAAAATCGATGTTAAAACATATTATTTTTTCTCTTAAACATATTTCTTTTTCTTTAACACATCGATGTTATAGTCAAAACATTAATGTTAAAGTTTACTTGTTCTTGTATAAAACATCAAAGTTAAAACATATTTGTTTTTCTGTAAAACATCGATGTTATTGTCAAAACATCAATGTTAAAGTATACTTGTTTTGTCCAAAACGTCGATGTTAAAACACATTTGCCTTTCACTAAAACATCGATGTTAAAGTATACTTGTTTATTGTCAAAATATCGATGTTAAAACATATTTGTTTTTCTTTAAAACATATATGCTATTGTCTAAACATCAATGTTTAAATTTACTTTTTTTTGTTTAAACCATCGATGTTAAAAAATTTTTTTTTTCTCTAAAACATCGTTGCTAGAGAAAACTTGTTTTTTTTTTCCGAAAAATCGATGTTAAAACATATTATTTTTTCTCTTAAACATATTTCTTTTTCTTTAAAACATCGATGTTATAGTCAAAACATCAATGTTAAAGTATACTGTTATATAATGTTAAAGTATAAGTTTTGTCCAAAACGTCGATGTTAAAACATATTTGCCTTTCTCTAAAACATCGATGTTAAGGTAAACATGTTTTTGTTCAAAACGTCAATGTTACAAAATGTTTGTTTTTCTCTATATCATCCATGTTAAATTTACTTTTTTTTGCTTAAACCATCGATGTTAAAACATTTTTTTTTCTCTAAAACATCGTTGCTAAAGGAAACTTGTTTTTTTTTTTTTTTTTCAAAAGATCGATGTTAAAACATATTTATTTTTCTCTGAAACATATTATTCTCTTCAAAAATCGATGTTATTGTTAAAACATCAATGTTAAAGTATACTTGTTATTGTTTCAACATCATACTTGGTATTTTCCAAAACATCGATGTTTTAACATATTGGTTTTTGTCCGAAACATGGATGCTAAAACATATTCTTTTTTCTAAAAACATCGATGTTATTGTCAAAACATCAATAAAAATGTTTACTTGTTTTTGTTTAAACAAAACATATTTCTATTTCTCTACATATACTTGTTTTGTCCAAAACGTCGATGTTAAAACATATTTTCTTTTCTCTAAAACATCGATGTTAATGTATACTTGTTTATGGTCAAAACATCTATGTTAAAACATATTTGTTTTTCTTTAAAACATTGATGTTATTGTCAAAACATCTATGTTAAAGTATACTTGTTTTGTCCAAAACGTCGATGTTAAAACATATTTGCTTTTCTCTAAAACATCGATGTTGAAGTATACTTGTTTATGGTCAAAACATCGATGTTAAAACATATTTGTTTTTCTTTAAGACATTGATGTTATTGTCTAAACATCAATGCTTAAATTTACTTTTTTTTGTTCATAACTGCGATGTTAAAAAATATTTCTTTTTCTATAAAACCTCGTTGCTAAAGTATCTTGGTTTTTTTTTTTTCAAAAAATCGATGTTAAAACATATTATTTTTTCTCTTAAACATATTTCTTTTTCTTTAACACATCGATGTTATAGTCAAAACACCAATGTTAAAGTTTACTTGTTCTTGTATAAAACATCAAAGTTAAAACATATTTGTTTTTCTGTAAAACATCGATGTTATTGTCAAAACATCAATGTTAAAACTTTTTTTTTTCTTTAAAACATCGTTGCTAAAGAAAACTTGTTTTTTTTTTTTCAAAACATCGATGTTAAAACATATTTATTTTTCTCTAAAACATATTACTCTCTTCAACACATGATGTTATTGTTAAAACATCAATGTTAAAGTATACTTGTTATTGTTTTAACATCATACTTGGTATTTTCCAAAACATCGATGTTTTAACATATTGGTTTTTGTCCGAAACATGGATGCTAAAACATATTTCTTTTTCCTAAAAACATCGATGTTATTGTCAAAACATCAATAAAAATGTTTACTTGTTTTTGTTTAAACAAAACATATTTCTATTTCTATAAGTATACTTGTTTTGTCCAAAACGTCAATGTTAAAACATATTTTCTTTTCTCTAAAACATCGATGTTAAAGTATACTTGTTTTTTTTTAAAACATCAAAGTTAAAACATATTTGTTTTTCTGTAAAACATCGATGTTATTGTCAAAACATCAATGTTAAAGTATACTTGTTTTGTCCAAAACGTCGATGTTAAAACACATTTGCCTTTCACTAAAACATCGATGTTAAAGTATACTTGTTTATTGTCAAAATATCGATGTTAAAACATATTTGTTTTTCTTTAAAACATATATGCTATTGTCTAAACATCAATGTTTAAATTTACTTTTTTTTGTTTAAACCATCGATGTTAAAAAATTTTTTTTTTCTCTAAAACATCGTTGCTAGAGAAAACTTGTTTTTTTTTTCCGAAAAATCGATGTTAAAACATATTATTTTTTCTCTTAAACATATTTCTTTTTCTTTAAAACATCGATGTTATAGTCAAAACATCAATGTTAAAGTATACTGTTATATAATGTTAAAGTATAAGTTTTGTCCAAAACGTCGATGTTAAAACATATTTGCCTTTCTCTAAAACATCGATGTTAAGGTAAACATGTTTTTGTTCAAAACGTCAATGTTACAAAATGTTTGTTTTTCTCTATATCATCCATGTTAAATTTACTTTTTTTTGCTTAAACCATCGATGTTAAAACATTTTTTTTTCTCTAAAACATCGTTGCTAAAGGAAACTTGTTTTTTTTTTTTTTTTTCAAAAGATCGATGTTAAAACATATTTATTTTTCTCTGAAACATATTATTCTCTTCAAAAATCGATGTTATTGTTAAAACATCAATGTTAAAGTATACTTGTTATTGTTTCAACATCATACTTGGTATTTTCCAAAACATCGATGTTTTAACATATTGGTTTTTGTCCGAAACATGGATGCTAAAACATATTCTTTTTTCTAAAAACATCGATGTTATTGTCAAAACATCAATAAAAATGTTTACTTGTTTTTGTTTAAACAAAACATATTTCTATTTCTCTACATATACTTGTTTTGTCCAAAACGTCGATGTTAAAACATATTTTCTTTTCTCTAAAACATCGATGTTAATGTATACTTGTTTATGGTCAAAACATCTATGTTAAAACATATTTGTTTTTCTTTAAAACATTGATGTTATTGTCAAAACATCTATGTTAAAGTATACTTGTTTTGTCCAAAACGTCGATGTTAAAACATATTTGCTTTTCTCTAAAACATCGATGTTGAAGTATACTTGTTTATGGTCAAAACATCGATGTTAAAACATATTTGTTTTTCTTTAAGACATTGATGTTATTGTCTAAACATCAATGCTTAAATTTACTTTTTTTTGTTCATAACTGCGATGTTAAAAAATATTTCTTTTTCTATAAAACCTCGTTGCTAAAGTATCTTGGTTTTTTTTTTTTCAAAAAATCGATGTTAAAACATATTATTTTTTCTCTTAAACATATTTCTTTTTCTTTAACACATCGATGTTATAGTCAAAACACCAATGTTAAAGTTTACTTGTTCTTGTATAAAACATCAAAGTTAAAACATATTTGTTTTTCTGTAAAACATCGATGTTATTGTCAAAACATCAATGTTAAAACTTTTTTTTTTCTTTAAAACATCGTTGCTAAAGAAAACTTGTTTTTTTTTTTTCAAAACATCGATGTTAAAACATATTTATTTTTCTCTAAAACATATTACTCTCTTCAACACATGATGTTATTGTTAAAACATCAATGTTAAAGTATACTTGTTATTGTTTTAACATCATACTTGGTATTTTCCAAAACATCGATGTTTTAACATATTGGTTTTTGTCCGAAACATGGATGCTAAAACATATTTCTTTTTCCTAAAAACATCGATGTTATTGTCAAAACATCAATAAAAATGTTTACTTGTTTTTGTTTAAACAAAACATATTTCTATTTCTATAAGTATACTTGTTTTGTCCAAAACGTCAATGTTAAAACATATTTTCTTTTCTCTAAAACATCGATGTTAAAGTATACTTGTTTTTTTTTAAAACATCAAAGTTTAAACATATTTGTTTTTCTTTAAAACATTGATGTTATTGTCAAAAGATCTATGTTAAAGTATACAGGTTTTTTTTCAAAACGTCGATGTTACAAAATGTTTGTTTTTCTCTAAATCATCCATTTTAAATTTACTTTTATTGTTTAAAACATCGATGTTAAAACATATTTTTTTTCTCTAAAACATCGTTGCTAAAGTAAACATGTATTTTTTTTTAAAAAAATCGATGTTCAAACATATTATTTTTTCTCTTAAACATATTTCTTTTTCTTTAAAACATCGATGTTATAGTCAAAATATCAATGTTAAAGTATACTGTTATATAATGTTAAAGTATAAGTTTTGTCCAAAACGTCGATGTTAAAACATATTTGCCTTTCTCTAAAACATCGATGTTAAGGTAAACATGTTTTTGTTCAAAACGTCAATGTTACAAAATGTTTGTTTTTCTCTATATCATCCATGTTAAATTTACTTTTCTTGTTTAAAACCTCGATGTTAAAACATATTATTTTTTCTCTTAAACATATTTCTTTTTCTTTAAAACCTCGATGTTATAGTAAAAACATCAATGTTAAAGTATACTGTTATATAATGTTAAAGTATAAGTTTTGTCCAAAACGTCGATGTTAAAACATATTTGCCTTTCTCTAAATCATCGATGTTAAAGTATACATGTTTTTGTTCAAAACGTCAATGTTACAAAATGTTTGTTTTTCTCTATATCATCTATGTTAAATTTACTTTTTTTTGCTTAAAACATCGATGTTAAATGATATTTCTTTTTCGCTAAAACATCGATGTTATAGTCAAAACATCAATGTTAAATTATACTTGTTCTTGTTCAAAACATCGATGTTAAAACATTTTTTTTTCTTTAAAACATCCTTGCTAAAGAAAACTTGTTTTTTTTTTTCAAATCATCGATGTTATAACATATTATTTTTTCTCTTAAACATATTTCTTTTTCTATACTTGTTTTGTCCAAAACGTTGATGTTAAAACATATTTGCCTTCTCTAAAACATCGATGTTAAAGTATACATGTTTTTGTTTAAAACGTCGAAGTTACAAAATGTTTGTTTTTCTCTAAATCATTCATGTTAAATTTACTTTTTTTTGTTTAAACCATCGATGTTAAAACATTTTTTGTTTCTCTAAAACATCGTTGCTAAAGAAAACTTGTTTTTTTTTTTTAAAATCGATGTTAAAATATATTAAACATATTTCTTTTTCTTTAAAACATCGATGTTATAGTCAAAACATCAATGTTTAAGTATACTTGTTGTGTCCAAAACGTCGATGTTAAAACATATTTGCCTTTCACTAAAACATCGATGTTATTTATCGTCAAAACATCGATGTTAAAACATATTTGTTTTTCTTTAAAACATTGATGTTATTGTCTAAACATCAATGTTTAAATTTACTTTTTTTTGTTCATAACAGCGATGTTAAAACAAATTTTTTTTTCTCTAAAACATCGTTGCTAAAGTATACCTGTTTTTTCTTTTTCAAAAAATCGATGTTAAAACATTATTTTTTTTCTGTAAAACATCGATGTTATTGTCAAAACATCAATGTTAAATAATACTTGTTCTTGTTCAAAACATCGATGTTAAATGATATTTCTTTTTCGCTAAAACATCGATGTTATAGTCAAAACATCAATGTTAAATTATACTTGTTCTTGTTCAAAACATCGATGTTAAAACATTTCTTTTTCTTTAAAACATCCTTGCTAAAGAAAACTTGTTTTTTTTTTTCAAATCATCGATGTTATAACATATTATTTTTTCTCTTAAACATATTTCTTTTTCTATACTTGTTTTGTCCAAAACGTTGATGTTAAAACATATTTGCCTTCTCTAAAACATCGATGTTAAAGTATACATGTTTTTGTTTAAAACGTCGAAGTTACAAAATGTTTGTTTTTCTCTAAATCATTCATGTTAAATTTACTTTTTTTTGTTTAAACCATCGATGTTAAAACATTTTTTGTTTCTCTAAAACATCGTTGCTAAAGAAAACTTGTTTTTTTTTTTTAAAATCGATGTTAAAATATATTAAACATATTTCTTTTTCTTTAAAACATCGATGTTATAGTCAAAACATCAATGTTTAAGTATACTTGTTGTGTCCAAAACGTCGATGTTAAAACATATTTGCCTTTCACTAAAACATCGATGTTAAAGTATACTTGTTTATCGTCAAAACATCGATGTTAAAACATATTTGTTTTTCTTTAAAACATTGATGTTATTGTCTAAACATCAATGTTTAAATTTACTTTTTTTTGTTCATAACAGCGATGTTAAAACAAATTTTTTTTTCTCTAAAACATCGTTGCTAAAGTATACCTGTTTTTTCTTTTTCAAAAAATCGATGTTAAAACATTATTTTTTTTCTGTAAAACATCGATGTTATTGTCAAAACATCAATGTTAAATAATACTTGTTCTTGTTCAAAACATCGATGTTAAATGATATTTCTTTTTCGCTAAAACATCGATGTTATAGTCAAAACATCAATGTTAAATTATACTTGTTCTTGTTCAAAACATCGATGTTAAAACATTTTTTTTTCTTTAAAACATCCTTGCTAAAGAAAACTTGTTTTTTTTTTTCAAATCATCGATGTTATAACATATTATTTTTTCTCTTAAACATATTTCTTCTTCTATACTTGTTTTGTCCAAAACGTTGATGTTAAAACATATTTGCCTTTTTAAAACATCGATGTTAAAGTATACATGTTTTTGTTTAAAACGTCGAAGTTACAAAATGTTTGTTTTTCTCTAAATCATTCATGTTAAATTTACTTTTTTTTGTTTAAACCATCGATGTTAAAACATTTTTTGTTTCTCTAAAACATCGTTGCTAAAGAAAACTTGTTTTTTTTTTTTAAAATCGATGTTAAAATATATTAAACATATTTCTTTTTCTTTAAAACATCGATGTTATAGTCAAAACATCAATGTTTAAGTATACTTGTTGTGTCCAAAACGTCGATCTAAAACATATTTGCCTTTCACTAAAACATCGATGTTAAAGTATACTTGTTTATCGTCAAAACATCGATGTTAAAACATATTTGTTTTTCTTTAAAACATTGATGTTATTGTCTAAACATCAATGTTTAAATTTACTTTTTTTTGTTCATAACAGCGATGTTAAAACAAATTTTTTTTTCTCTAAAACATCGTTGCTAAAGTATACCTGTTTTTTCTTTTTCAAAAAATCGATGTTAAAACATTATTTTTTTTCTGTAAAACATCGATGTTATTGTCAAAACATCAATGTTAAATAATACTTGTTCTTGTTCAAAACATCGATGTTAAATGATATTTCTTTTTCGCTAAAACATCGATGTTATAGTCAAAACATCAATGTTAAATTATACTTGTTCTTGTTCAAAACATCGATGTTAAAACATTTTTTTTTCTTTAAAACATCCTTGCTAAAGAAAACTTGTTTTTTTTTTTTCAAATCATCGATGTTATAACATATTATTTTTTCTCTTAAACATATTTCTTTTTCTTTAAAACATCGATGTTATAGTCAAAACATCAATGTTAAAGTATACTGTTATATAATGTTAAAGTATAAGTTTTGTCCAAAACGTCGATGTTAAAACATATTTGCCTTTCTCTAAAACATCGATGTTAAGGTAAACATGTTTTTGTTCAAAACGTCAATGTTACAAAATGTTTGTTTTTCTCTATATCATCCATGTTAAATTTACTTTATTTTGCTTAAACCATCGATGTTAAAACATTTTTTTTTTCTCTAAAACATCGTTGCTAAAGGAAACTTTTTTTTTTTTTTAAAAAAACATCGACGTTAAAACATATTATTTTTTATCTGAAACATATTTGTTTTTCTTTAAAACATCGATGTTATTGTCAAAATATCAATGTTAAATTATACTTGTTCTTGTTCAAAACATCGATATCAAATAATATTTCTTTTTCGCTAAAACATCGATGTTATAGTCAAAATATCAATGTTGAATTATACTTATTCTTGTTCAAAAGATCGATGTTAAAACATATTTATTTTTCTCTAAAACATATTTCTCTCTTCAAAAATCGATGTTATTGTTAAAACATCAATGTTAAAGTATACTTGTTATTGTTTCAACATCATACTTGGTATTTTCCAAAACATCGATTAACATATTGGTTTTTGTCCGAAACATGGATGCTAAAACATATTTCTTTTTTCTAAAAACATCGATGTTATTGTCAAAACATCAATAAAAATGTTTACTTGTTTTTGTTTAAACAAAACATATTTCTATTTCTCTACATATACTTGTTTTGTCCAAAACGTCGATGTTATTGTCAAAACATCAATGTTATAGTATACTTGTTATTGTTTCAACATCATACTTGGAATTTTCAAAACATCGATGTTTTAACATATTGGTTTTTGCCCGAAACATGGATGCTAAAACATATTTCTTTTTTCTAAAAACATCGATGTTATTGTCAAAACATCAATAAAAATGTTTACTTGTTTTTGTTTAAACAAAACATATTTCTATTTCTCTACATATACTTGTTTTGTCCAAAACGTCGATGTTAAAACATATTTGCTTTTCTCTAAAACATCCATGTTAACGCATACTTGTTTATGGTCAAAACATCGATGTTAAAACATATTTGTTTTTCTTTAAAACATTGATGTTATTGTCTAAACATCAATGCTTAAATTTACTTTTTTTTGTTCATAACTGCGATGTTAAAAAATATTTCTTTTTCTATAAAACCTCGTTGCTAAAGTATCTTGGTTTTTTTTTTTTCAAAAAATCGATGTTAAAACATATTATTTTTTCTCTTAAACATATTTCTTTTTCTTTAACACATCGATGTTATAGTCAAAACACCAATGTTAAAGTTTACTTGTTCTTGTATAAAACATCAAAGTTAAAACATATTTGTTTTTCTGTAAAACATCGATGTTATTGTCAAAACATCAATGTTAAAGTATACTTGTTTTGTCCAAAACGTCGATGTTAAAACACATTTGCCTTTCACTAAAACATCGATGTTAAAGTATACTTGTTTATTGTCAAAATATCGATGTTAAAACATATTTGTTTTTCTTTAAAACATATATGCTATTGTCTAAACATCAATGTTTAAATTTACTTTTTTTTGTTTAAACCATCGATGTTAAAAAATTTTTTTTTTCTCTAAAACATCGTTGCTAGAGAAAACTTGTTTTTTTTTTCCGAAAAATCGATGTTAAAACATATTATTTTTTCTCTTAAACATATTTCTTTTTTTTTAAAACATCGATGTTATAGTCAAAACATCAATGTTAAAGTATACTGTTATATAATGTTAAAGTATAAGTTTTGTCCAAAACGTCGATGTTAAAACATATTTGCCTTTCTCTAAAACATCGATGTTAAAGTATACAGGTTTTTTTTCAAAACGTCGATGTTACAAAATGTTTGTTTTTCTCTAAATCATCCATTTTAAATTTACTTTTCTTGTTTAAAACATCGATGTTAAAACATATTTTTTTTCTCTAAAACATCGTTGCTAAAGTAAACATGTATTTTTTTTTAAAAAAATCGATGTTCAAACATATTATTTTTTCTCTTAAACATATTTCTTTTTCTTTAAAAGATCGATGTTATAGTCAAAATATCAATGTTAAAGTATACTGTTATATAATGTTAAAGTATAAGTTTTGTCCAAAACGTCGATGTTAAAACATATTTGCCTTTCTCTAAAACATCGATGTTAAGGTAAACATGTTTTTGTTCAAAACGTCAATGTTACAAAATGTTTGTTTTTCTCTATATCATCCATGTTAAATTTACTTTTTTTTGCTTAAACCATCGATGTTAAAACATTTTTTTTTTCTCTAAAACATCGTTGCTAAAGAAAACTTGTTTTTTTTTTTTTAAAATCGATGTTAAAATATATTATTTTTTCTCTTAAACATATTTTTTTTTCTTTAAAACATCGATGTTATAGTCAAAACATCAGTGTTAAAGTATACTTGTTTTGTCTAAAACGTCGATGTTAAAACATTTTTTTTTCTCTAAAACATCGTTGCTAAAGAAAACTTGTTTTTTTTTTTTTCTAAAAATCTATGTTAAAACATATTATTTTTTCTCTTAAACATATTTCTTTTTCTTTAAAACATCGATGTTATAGTCAAAACATCAATGGTTAAGTATACTTGTTTTGTCCAAACCATCGATGTTAAAACATTTTTTTTTTCTCTAAAACATCGTTGCTAAAGGGAATTTTTTTTTTTTTTTTTTAAATCGATGTTAAAACATATCATTTTTTCTCTTAAACATATTTGTTTTTCTTTAAGACATTGATGTTATTGTCTAAACATCAATGTTTAAATTTACTTTTTTTTGTTTATAACTGCGATGTTAAAACATTTTTTTTTTCTTTAAAACATCGTTGCTAAAGAAAACTTGTTTTTTTTTTTTCAAAACATCGATGTTAAAACATATTTATTTTTCTCTAAAACATATTACTCTCTTCAACACATGATGTTATTGTTAAAACATCAATGTTAAAGTATACTTGTTATTGTTTTAACATCATACTTGGTATTTTCCAAAACATCGATGTTTTATCATATTGGTTTTTGTCCGAAAGATGGATGCTAAAACATATTTCTTTTTTCTAAAAACATCGATGTTATTGTCAAAACATCAATAAAAATGTTTACTTGTTTTTGTTTAAACAAAACATATTTCTATTTCTCTACATATACTTGTTTTGTCCAAAACGTCGATGTTAAAACATATTTGCTTTTCTCTAAAACATCGATGTTAACGTATACTTGTTTATGGTCAAAACATTTATGTTAAAACATATTTGTTTTTCTTTAAAACATTGATGTTATTGTCAAAACATCTATGTTAAAGTATACTTTTTTTGTCCAAATCGTCGATGTTAAAACATATGTGCCTTTCTCTAAAACATCGATGTTGAAGTATACTTGTTTATGGTCAAAACATCGATGTTAAAACATATTTGTTTTTCTTTAAGACATTGATGTTATTGTCTAAACATCAATGCTTAAATTTACTTTTTTTTGTTCATAACTGCGATGTTAAAACATATTTCTTTTTCTATAAAACCTCGTTGCTAAAGTATCTTTGTTTTCTTTTTTTCAAAAAATCAATGTTAAAACATATTATTTTTTCTCTTAAACATATTTCTTTTTCTTTAACACATCGATGTTATAGTCAAAACATCAATGTTAAAGTTTACTTGTTCTTGTATAAAACATCAAAGTTAAAACATATTTGTTTTTCTGTAAAACATCGATGTTATTGTCAAAACATCAATGTTACTTTCTTTAAGACATTGATGTTATTGTCTAAACATCAATGCTTAAATTTACTTTTTTTTGTTCATAACTGCGATGTTAAAACATATTTGTTTTTCTATAAAACATCGTTGGTAAAGTATCTTTGTTTTTTTTTTTTCAAAAAATCGATGTTAAAACATATTATTTTTTCTCTTAAACATATTTCTTTTTCTTTAACACATCGATGTTATAGTCAAAACATCAATGTTAAATTTTAGTTGTTCTTGTATAAAACATCAAAGTTAAAACATTTGATTGTTTTTCTGTAAAACATCGATGTTATTGTCAAAACATCAGTATTAAATTATACATGTTCTTGTTCAAAACATCGATGTTAAATAATATTTCTTTTTCACTAAAACATCGATGTTATAGTCAAAACATCAATGTTAGATTATACTTGTTCTTGTTCAAAACATCGATGTTAAAAAAAATTTTTTTTTCATTAAAACATCGTTGCTAAAGAAAACTTGTTTTTTTTTTTAAAAACATCGATGTTAAAACATATTATTTTTTCTCTGAAACATATTTCTTTTTCTCTAAAACATCGATATTAAGGTCAAATCATCAATGTTAAAGTTTTCTTGTTCTTGTATAAAACATCAAAGTTAAACATATTTGTTTTTCTTTAAAACATCGATGTTATTGTCAATAACATTATATTAGATTAAATTATACTTGTTCTTGTTCAAAACATCGATGTTAAAACATATTTGTTTTTCTTTAAGACATTGATGTTATTGTCTAAACATCAATGTTTAAATTTACTTTTTTTTGTTTATAACTGCGATGTTAAAACATTTTTTTTTTCTTTAAAACATCGTTGCTAAAGAAAACTTGTTTTTTTTTTTTTCAAAAGATCGATGTTAAAACATATTTATTTTTCTCTGAAACATATTATTCTCTTCAAAAATCGATATTATTGTTAAAACATCAATGTTAAAGTATACTTGTTATTGTTTCAACATCATACTTGGTATTTTCCAAAACATCGATGTTTTATCATATTGTTTTTGTCCGAAAGATGGATGCTAAAACATATTTCTTTTTTCTAAAAACATCGATGTTATTGTCAAAACATCAATAAAAATGTTTACTTGTTTTTGTTTAAACAAAACATATTTCTATTTCTCTACATATACTTGTTTTGTCCAAAACGTCGATGTTAAAACATATTTGCTTTTCTCTAAAACATCGATGTTAACGTATACTTGTTTATGGTCAAAACATTTATGTTAAAACATATTTGTTTTTCTTTAAAACATTGATGTTATTGTCAAAACATCTATGTTAAAGTATACTTTTTTTGTCCAAATCGTCGATGTTAAAACATATGTGCCTTTCTCTAAAACATCGATGTTGAAGTATACTTGTTTATGGTCAAAACATCGATGTTATAACATATTTGTTTTTCTTTAAGACATTGATGTTATTGTCTAAACATCAATGCTTAAATTTACTTTTTTTTGTTCATAACTGCGATGTTAAAACATATTTCTTTTTCTATAAAACCTCGTTGCTAAAGTATCGTTGTTTTCTTTTTTTCAAAAAATCAATGTTAAAACATATTATTTTTTCTCTTAAACATATTTCTTTTTCTTTAACACATCGATGTTATAGTCAAAACATCAATGTTAAAGTTTACTTGTTCTTGTATAAAACATCAAAGTTAAAACATATTTGTTTTTCTGTAAAACATCGATGTTATTGTCAAAACATCAATGTTACTTTCTTTAAGACATTGATGTTATTGTCTAAACATCAATGCTTAAATTTACTTTTTTTTGTTCATAACTGCGATGTTAAAACATATTTGTTTTTCTATAAAACATCGTTGGTAAAGTATCTTTGTTTTTTTTTTTTCAAAAAATCGATGTTAAAACATATTATTTTTTCTCTTAAACATATTTCTTTTTCTTTAACACATCGATGTTATAGTCAAAACATCAATGTTAAATTTTAGTTGTTCTTGTATAAAACATCAAAGTTAAAACATTTGATTGTTTTTCTGTAAAACATCGATGTTATTGTCAAAACATCAGTATTAAATTATACATGTTCTTGTTCAAAACATCGATGTTAAATAATATTTCTTTTTCACTAAAACATCGATGTTATAGTCAAAACATCAATGTTAGATTATACTTGTTCTTGTTCAAAACATCGATGTTAAAAAAAAATTTTTTTCATTAAAACATCGTTGCTAAAGAAAACTTGTTTTTTTTTTTAAAAACATCGATGTTAAAACATATTATTTTTTCTCTGAAACATATTTCTTTTTCTCTAAAACATCGATATTAAGGTCAAATCATCAATGTTAAAGTTTTCTTGTTCTTGTATAAAACATCAAAGTTAAACATATTTGTTTTTCTTTAAAACATCGATGTTATTGTCAATAACATTATATTAGATTAAATTATACTTGTTCTTGTTCAAAACATCGATGTTAAAACATATTTGTTTTTCTTTAAGACATTGATGTTATTGTCTAAACATCAATGTTTAAATTTACTTTTTTTTGTTTATAACTGCGATGTTAAAACATTTTTTTTTTCTTTAAAACATCGTTGCTAAAGAAAACTTGTTTTTTTTTTTTTCAAAACATCGATGTTAAAACATATTTATTTTTCTCTAAAACATATTACTCTCTTCAACACATGATGTTATTGTTAAAACATCAATGTTAAAGTATACTTGTTATTGTTTTAACATCATACTTGGTATTTTCCAAAACATCGATGTTTTAACATATTGGTTTTTGTCCGAAACATGGATGCTAAAACATATTTCTTTTTCCTAAAAACATCGAGGTTATTGTCAAAACATCGATAAAAATGTTTACTTGTTTTTGTTTAAACAAAACATATTTCTATTTCTATAAGTATACTTGTTTTGTCCAAAACGTCGATGTTAAAACATATTTTCTTTTCTCTAAAACATCGATGTTAAAGTATACTTGTTTTTTTTTAAAACATCAAAGTTTAAACATATTTGTTTTTCTTTAAAACATTGATGTTATTGTCAAAAGATCTATGTTAAAGTATACAGGTTTTTTTTCAAAACGTCGATGTTACAAAATGTTTGTTTTTCTCTAAATCATCCATTTTAAATTTACTTTTCTTGTTTAAAACATCGATGTTAAAACATATTTTTTTTCTCTAAAACATCGTTGCTAAAGTAAACATGTATTTTTTTTTTAAAAAATCGATGTTCAAACATATTATTTTTTCTCTTAAACATATTTCTTTTTCTTTAAAACATCGATGTTATAGTCAAAATATCAATGTTAAAGTATACTGTTATATAATGTTAAAGTATAAGTTTTGTCCAAAACGTCGATGTTAAAACATTTTTTGCCTTTCTCTAAAACATCGATGTTAAGGTAAACATGTTTTTGTTCAAAACGTCAATGTTACAAAATGTTTGTTTTTCTCTATATCATCCATGTTAAATTTACTTTTTTTTGCTTAAACCATCGATGTTAAAACATTTTTTTTTTCTCTAAAACATCGTTGCTAAAGAAAACTTGTTTTTTTTTTTTTTAAAATCGATGTTAAAATATATTATTTTTTTTCTTAAACATATTTCTTTTTCTTTAAAACATCGATGTTATAGTCAAAACATCAGTGTTAAAGTATACTTGTTTTGTCCAAAACGTCGATGTTAAAACATTTTTTTTTCTCTAAAACATCGTTGCTAAAGAAAACTTGTTTTTTTTTTTTTTTCTAAAAATCTATGTTAAAACATATTATTTTTTCTCTTAAACATATTTCTTTTTCTTTAAAACATTGATGTTATTGTCTAAACATCAATGCTTAAATTTACTTTTTTTTGTTCATAACTGCGATGTTAAAACATATTTGTTTTTCTATAAAACATCGTTGGTAAAGTATCTTTGTTTTTTTTTTTTCAAAAAATCGATGTTAAAACATATTATTTTTTCTCTTAAACATATTTCTTTTTCTTTAACACATCGATGTTATAGTCAAAACATCAATGTTAAATTTTAGTTGTTCTTGTATAAAACATCAAAGTTAAAACATTTGATTGTTTTTCTGTAAAACATCGATGTTATTGTCAAAACATCAGTATTAAATTATACATGTTCTTGTTCAAAACATCGATGTTAAATAATATTTCTTTTTCACTAAAACATCGATGTTATAGTCAAAACATCAATGTTAGATTATACTTGTTCTTGTTCAAAACATCGATGTTAAAAAAAAAATTTTTTCATTAAAACATCGTTGCTAAAGAAAACTTGTTTTTTTTTTTAAAAACATCGATGTTAAAACATATTATTTTTTCTCTGAAACATATTTCTTTTTCTCTAAAACATCGATATTAAGGTCAAATCATCAATGTTAAAGTTTTCTTGTTCTTGTATAAAACATCAAAGTTAAACATATTTGTTTTTCTTTAAAACATCGATGTTATTGTCAATAACATTATATTAGATTAAATTATACTTGTTCTTGTTCAAAACATCGATGTTAAAACATATTTGTTTTTCTTTAAGACATTGATGTTATTGTCTAAACATCAATGTTTAAATTTACTTTTTTTTGTTTATAACTGCGATGTTAAAACATTTTTTTTTTCTTTAAAACATCGTTGCTAAAGAAAACTTGTTTTTTTTTTTTCAAAACATCGATGTTAAAACATATTTATTTTTCTCTAAAACATATTACTCTCTTCAACACATGATGTTATTGTTAAAACATCAATGTTAAAGTATACTTGTTATTGTTTTAACATCATACTTGGTATTTTCCAAAACATCGATGTTTTAACATATTGGTTTTTGTCCGAAACATGGATGCTAAAACATATTTCTTTTTCCTAAAAACATCGAGGTTATTGTCAAAACATCAATAAAAATGTTTACTTGTTTTTGTTTAAACAAAACATATTTCTATTTCTATAAGTATACTTGTTTTGTCCAAAACGTCGATGTTAAAACATATTTTCTTTTCTCTAAAACATCGATGTTAAAGTATACTTGTTTTTTTTTAAAACATCAAAGTTTAAACATATTTGTTTTTCTTTAAAACATTGATGTTATTGTCAAAAGATCTATGTTAAAGTATACAGGTTTTTTTTCAAAACGTCGATGTTACAAAATGTTTGTTTTTCTCTAAATCATCCATTTTAAATTTACTTTTCTTGTTTAAAACATCGATGTTAAAACATATTTTTTTTCTCTAAAACATCGTTGCTAAAGTAAACATGTATTTTTTTTTTAAAAAATCGATGTTCAAACATATTATTTTTTCTCTTAAACATATTTCTTTTTCTTTAAAACATCGATGTTATAGTCAAAATATCATAGTTAAAGTATACTGTTATATAATGTTAAAGTATAAGTTTTGTCCAAAACGTCGATGTTAAAACATATTTGCCTTTCTCTAAAACATCGATGTTAAGGTAAACATGTTTTTGTTCAAAACGTCAATGTTACAAAATGTTTGTTTTTCTCTATATCATCCATGTTAAATTTACTTTTTTTTGCTTAAACCATCGATGTTAAAACATTTTTTTTTTCTCTAAAACATCGTTGCTAAAGAAAACTTGTTTTTTTTTTTTTAAAATCGATGTTAAAATATATTATTTTTTTTCTTAAACATATTTCTTTTTCTTTAAAACATCGATGTTATAGTCAAAACATCAGTGTTAAAGTATACTTGTTTTGTCCAAAACGTCGATGTTAAAACATTTTTTTTTCTCTAAAACATCGTTGCTAAAGAAAACTTGTTTTTTTTTTTTTTCTAAAAATCTATGTTAAAACATATTATTTTTTCTCTTAAACATATTTCTTTTTCTTTAAAACATCGATGTTATAGTCAAAACATCAATGGTTAAGTATACTTGTTTTGTCCAAACCATCGATGTTAAAACATTTTTTTTTCTCTAAAACATCGTTGCTAAAGGGAATTTTTTTTTTTTTTTTTTTTAAATCGATGTTAAAACATATCATTTTTTCTCTTAAACATATTTCTTTTCCTTTAAAACATCCATGTTATAGTCAAAACATCAATGGTTAAGTATACTTGTTTTGTCCAAAACGTCGATGTTAAAACATTTTTTTTTCTCTAAAACATCGTTGCTAAAGGAAACTTGTTTTTTTTTTTTTTTTTCAAAAGATCGATGTTAAAACATATTTATTTTTCTCTGAAACATATTATTCTCTTCAAAAATCGATGTTATTGTTAAAACATCAATGTTAAAGTATACTTGTTATTGTTTCAACATCATACTTGGTATTTTCCAAAACATCGATGTTTTATCATATTGGTTTTTGTCCGAAAGATGGATGCTAAAACATATTTCTTTTTTCTAAAAACATCGATGTTATTGTCAAAACATCAATAAAAATTTTACTTGTTTTTGTTTAAACAAAACATATTTCTATTTCTCTACATATACTTGTTTTGTCCAAAACGTCGATGTTAAAACATATTTGCTTTTCTCTAAAACATCGATGTTAACGTATACTTGTTTATGGTCAAAACATTTATGTTAAAACATATTTGTTTTTCTTTAAAACATTGATGTTATTGTCAAAACATCTATGTTAAAGTATACTTGTTTTGTCCAAATCGTCGATGTTAAAACATATGTGCCTTTCTCTAAAACATCGATGTTGAAGTATACTTGTTTATGTTCAAAACATCGATGTTAAAACATATTTGTTTTTCTTTAAGACATTGATGTTATTGTCTAAACATCAATGCTTAAATTTACTTTTTTTTGTTCATAACTGCGATGTTAAAACATATTTTTTTTTCTCTAAAACATCGTTGCTAAAGAAAACTTGTTTTTTTTTTTTTTTAAATCGATGTTAAAATATATTATTTTTTTTCTTAAACATATTTCTTTTTCTTTAAAACATCGATGTTATAGTCAAAACATCAGTGTTAAAGTATACTTGTTTTGTCCAAAACGTCGATGTTAAAACATTTTTTTTTCTCTAAAACATCGTTGCTAAAGAAAACTTGTTTTTTTTTTTTTTTTCTAAAAATCTATGTTAAAACATATTATTTTTTCTCTTAAACATATTTCTTTTTCTTTAAAACATCGATGTTATAGTCAAAACATCAATGGTTAAGTATACTTGTTTTGTCCAAACCATCGATGTTAAAACATTTTTTTTTCTCTAAAACATCGTTGCTAAAGGGAATTTTTTTTTTTTTTTTTTTTAAATCGATGTTAAAACATATCATTTTTTCTCTTAAACATATTTCTTTTCCTTTAAAACATCCATGTTATAGTCAAAACATCAATGGTTAAGTATACTTGTTTTGTCCAAAACGTCGATGTTAAAACATTTTTTTTTCTCTAAAACATCGTTGCTAAAGAAAACTTGTTTTTTTTTTTTTTTCAAAAGATCGATGTTAAAACATATTTATTTTTCTCTGAAACATATTATTCTCTTCAAAAATCGATGTTATTGTTAAAACATCAATGTTAAAGTATACTTGTTATTGTTTCAACATCATACTTGGTATTTTCCAAAACATCGATGTTTTATCATATTGGTTTTTGTCCGAAAGATGGATGCTAAAACATATTTCTTTTTTCTAAAAACATCGATGTTATTGTCAAAACATCAATAAAAATGTTTACTTGTTTTTGTTTAAACAAAACATATTTCTATTTCTCTACATATACTTGTTTTGTCCAAAACGTCGATGTTAAAACATATTTGCTTTTCTCTAAAACATCGATGTTAACGTATACTTGTTTATGGTCAAAACATCGATGTTAAAACCTATTTCTTTTTCTTTAACACATCGATGTTATAGTCAAAACATCAATGTTAAAGTTTACTTGTTCTTGTATAAAACATCAAAGTTAAAACATATTTGTTTTTCTGTAAAACATCGATGTTATTGTCAAAACATCAATGTTACTTTCTTTAAGACATTGATGTTATTGTCTAAACATCAATGCTTAAATTTACTTTTTTTTGTTCATAACTGCGATGTTAAAACATATTTGTTTTTCTATAAAACATCGTTGGTAAAGTATCTTTGTTTTTTTTTTTTCAAAAAATCGATGTTAAAACATATTATTTTTTCTCTTAAACATATTTCTTTTTCTTTAACACATCGATGTTATAGTCAAAACATCAATGTTAAATTTTAGTTGTTCTTGTATAAAACATCAAAGTTAAAACATATTTGTTTTTCTGTAAAACATCGATGTTATTGTCAAAACATCAGTATTAAATTATATATGTTCTTGTTCAAAACATCGATGTTAAATAATATTTCTTTTTCACTAAAACATCGATGTTATAGTCAAAACATCAATGTTAGATTATACTTGTTCTTGTTCAAAACATCGATGTTAAAAAAAAAATTTTTTCTTTAAAACATCGTTGCTAAAGAAAACTTGTTTTTTTTTTTAAAAACATCGATGTTAAAACATATTTGTTTTTCTATAAAACATCGTTGGTAAAGTATCTTTGTTTTTTTTTTTTTCAAAAAATCGATGTTAAAACATATTATTTTTTCTCTTAAACATATTTCTTTTTCTTTAACACATCGATGTTATAGTCAAAACATCAATGTTAAATTTTAGTTGTTCTTGTATAAAACATCAAAGTTAAAACATATTTGTTTTTCTGTAAAACATCGATGTTATTGTCAAAACATCAGTATTAAATTATACATGTTCTTGTTCAAAACATCGATGTTAAATAATATTTCTTTTTCACTAAAACATCGATGTTATAGTCAAAACATCAATGTTAGATTATACTTGTTCTTGTTCAAAACATCGATGTTAAAAAAAAATTTTTTTCTTTAAAACATCGTTGCTAAAGAAAACTTGTTTTTTTTTTTAAAAACATCGATGTTAAAACATATTATTTTTTCTCTGAAACATATTTCTTTTTCTCTAAAACATCGATATTAAGGTCAAATCATCAATGTTAAAGTTTTCTTGTTCTTGTATAAAACATCAAAGTTAAACATATTTGTTTTTCTTTAAAACATCGATGTTATTGTCAATAACATTATATTAGATTAAATTATACTTGTTCTTGTTCAAAACATCGATGTTAAAACATATTTGTTTTTCTTTATGTTTAAATTTACTTTTTTTTGTTTATAACTGCGATGTTAAAACATTTTTTTTTTCTTTAAAACATCGTTGCTAAAGAAAACTTTTTTTTTTTTTTTCAAAACATCGATGTAAAAACATATTTATTTTTCTCTAAAACATATTACTCTCTTCAACACATGATGTTATTGTTAAAACATCAATGTTAAAGTATACTTGTTATTGTTTTAACATCATACTTGGTATTTTCCAAAACATCGATGTTTTAACATATTGGTTTTTGTCCGAAACATGGATGCTAAAACATATTTCTTTTTCCTAAAAACATCGATGTTATTGTCAAAACATCAATAAAAATGTTTACTTGTTTTTGTTTAAACAAAACATATTTGTTTTTCTCTAAATCATCCATTTTAAATTTACTTTTCTTGTTTAAAACATCGATGTTAAAACATTTTTTTTTCTCTAAAACATCGTTGCTAAAGAAAACTTGTTTTTTTTTTTTTTTAAAAAAATCGATGTTCAAACATATTATTTTTTCTCTTAAACATATTTCTTTTTCTTTAAAACATCGATGTTATAGTCAAAATATCAATGTTAAAGTATACTGTTATATAATGTTAAAGTATAAGTTTTGTCCAAAACGTCGATGTTAAAACATATTTGCCTTTCTCTAAAACATCGATGTTAAGGTAAACATGTTTTTGTTCAAAACGTCAATGTTACAAAATGTTTGTTTTTCTCTATATCATCCATGTTAAATTTACTTTTTTTTGCTTAAACCATCGATGTTAAAACATTTTTTTTTTTCTCTAAAACATCGTTGCTAAAGAAAACTTGTTTATTTTTTTTTTTAAATCGATGTTAAAATATATTATTTTTTTTCTTAAACATATTTCTTTTTCTTTAAAACATCGATGTTATAGTCAAAACATCAGTGTTAAAGTATACTTGTTTTGTCCAAAACGTCGATGTTAAAACATTTTTTTTTCTCTAAAACATCGTTGCTAAAGAAAACTTGTTTTTTTTTTTTTTTTCTAAAAATCTATGTTAAAACATATTATTTTTTCTCTTAAACATATTTCTTTTTCTTTAAAACATCGATGTTATAGTCAAAACATCAATGGTTAAGTATACTTGTTTTGTCCAAAACGTCGATGTTAAAACATTTTTTTTTCTCTAAAACATCGTTGCTAAAGAAAACTTGTTTTTTTTTTTTTTTCAAAAGATCGATGTTAAAACATATTTATTTTTCTCTGAAACATATTATTCTCTTCAAAAATCGATGTTATTGTTAAAACATCAATGTTAAAGTATACTTGTTATTGTTTCAACATCATACTTGGTATTTTCCAAAACATCGATGTTTTATCATATTGGTTTTTGTCCGAAAGATGGATGCTAAAACATATTTCTTTTTTCTAAAAACATCGATGTTATTGTCAAAACATCAATAAAAATGTTTACTTGTTTTTGTTTAAACAAAACATATTTCTATTTCTCTACATATACTTGTTTTGTCCAAAACGTCGATGTTAAAACATATTTGCTTTTCTCTAAAACATCGATGTTAACGTATACTTGTTTATGGTCAAAACATCGATGTTAAAACCTATTTCTTTTTCTTTAACACATCGATGTTATAGTCAAAACATCAATGTTAAAGTTTACTTGTTCTTGTATAAAACATCAAAGTTAAAACATATTTGTTTTTCTGTAAAACATCGATGTTATTGTCAAAACATCAATGTTACTTTCTTTAAGACATTGATGTTATTGTCTAAACATCAATGCTTAAATTTACTTTTTTTTGTTCATAACTGCGATGTTAAAACATATTTGTTTTTCTATAAAACATCGTTGGTAAAGTATCTTTGTTTTTTTTTTTTCAAAAAATCGATGTTAAAACATATTATTTTTTCTCTTAAACATATTTCTTTTTCTTTAACACATCGATGTTATAGTCAAAACATCAATGTTAAATTTTAGTTGTTCTTGTATAAAACATCAAAGTTAAAACATATTTGTTTTTCTGTAAAACATCGATGTTATTGTCAAAACATCAGTATTAAATTATATATGTTCTTGTTCAAAACATCGATGTTAAATAATATTTCTTTTTCACTAAAACATCGATGTTATAGTCAAAACATCAATGTTAGATTATACTTGTTCTTGTTCAAAACATCGATGTTAAAAAAAAAATTTTTTCTTTAAAACATCGTTGCTAAAGAAAACTTGTTTTTTTTTTTAAAAACATCGATGTTAAAACATATTATTTTTTCTCTGAAACATATTTCTTTTTCTCTAAAACATCGATATTAAGGTCAAATCATCAATGTTAAAGTTTTCTTGTTCTTGTATAAAACATCAAAGTTAAACATATTTGTTTTTCTTTAAAACATCGATGTTATTGTCAATAACATTATATTAGATTAAATTATACTTGTTCTTGTTCAAAACATCGATGTTAAAACATATTTGTTTTTCTTTAAGACATTGATGTTATTGTCTAAACATCAATGTTTAAATTTACTTTTTTTTGTTTATAACGTCGATGTTTAAACATTTTTTTTTCTCTAAAACATCGTTGCTAAAGAAAACTTGTTTTTTTTTTTTTTTCAAAAAATCTATGTTAAAACATATTATTTTTTCTCTTAAACATATTTCTTTTTCTTTAAAACATCGATGTTATAGTCAAAACATCAATGGTTAAGTATACTTGTTTTGTCCAAACCATCGATGTTAAAACATTTTTTTTTCTCTAAAACATCGTTGCTAAAGGGAATTTTTTTTTTTTTTTTTAAATCGATGTTAAAACATATCATTTTTTCTCTTAATCATATTTCTTTTCCTTTAAAACATCCATGTTATAGTCAAAACATCAATGGTTAAGTATACTTGTTTTGTCCAAAACGTCGATGTTAAAACATTTTTTTTTCTCTAAAACATCGTTGCTAAAGAAAACTTGTTTTTTTTTTTTTTTTCAAAAGATCGATGTTAAAACATATTTATTTTTCTCTGAAACATATTATTTTCTTCAAAAATCGATGTTATTGTTAAAACATCAATGTTAAAGTATACTTGTTATTGTTTCAACATCATACTTGGTATTTTCCAAAACATCGATGTTTTATCATATTGGTTTTTGTCCGAAAGATGGATGCTAAAACATATTTCTTTTTTCTAAAAACATCGATGTTATTGTCAAAACATCAATAAAAATGTTTACTTGTTTTTGTTTAAACAAAACATATTTCTATTTCTCTACATATACTTGTTTTGTCCAAAACGTCGATGTTAAAACATATTTGCTTTTCTCTAAAACATCGATGTTAACGTATACTTGTTTATGGTCAAAACATTTATGTTAAAACATATTTGTTTTTCTTTAAAACATTGATGTTATTGTCAAAACATCTATGTTAAAGTATACTTGTTTTGTCCAAATCGTCGATGTTAAAACATATGTGCCTTTCTCTAAAACATCGATGTTGAAGTATACTTGTTTATGGTCAAAACATCGACGTTAAAACATATTTGGCTTTCTCTAAAACATCGATGTTGAAGTATACTTGTTTATGGTCAAAACATCGATGTTAAAACATATTTGTTTTTCTTTAAGACATTGATGTTATTGTCTAAACATCAATGCTTAAATTTACTTTTTTTTGTTCATAACTGCGATGTTAAAACATATTTCTTTTTCTATAAAACCTCGTTGCTTAAGTATCTTTGTTTTCTTTTTTTCAAAAAATCAATGTTAAAACATATTATTTTTTCTCTTAAACATATTTCTTTTTCTTTAGCACATCGATGTTATAGTCAAAACATCAATGTTAAAGTTTACTTGTTCTTGTATAAAACGTCAAAGTTAAAACATATTTGTTTTTCTGTAAAACATCGATGTTATTGTCAAAACATGAGTATTAAATTATACATGTTCTTGTTCAAAACATCGATGTTAAATAATATTTCTTTTTCACTAAAACATCGATGTTATAGTCAAAACATCAATGTTAGATTATACTTGTTCTTGTTCAAAACATCGATGTTAAAAAAAAATTTTTTTCTTTAAAACATCGTTGCTAAAGAAAACTTGTTTTTTTTTTTTAAAACATCGATGTTAAAACATATTATTTTTTCTCTGAAACATATTTCTTTTTCTCTAAAACATCGATATTAAGGTCAAATCATCAATGTTAAAGTTTTCTTGTTCTTGTATAAAACATCAAAGTTAAACATATTTGTTTTTCTTTAAAACATCGATGTTATTGTCAATAACATTATATTAGATTAAATTATACTTGTTCTTGTTCAAAACATCGATGTTAAATAATATTTCTTTTTCGCTAAAACATCGATGTTATATTCAAAACATCAATGTTAAATTATACTTGTTCTTGTTCAAAACATCGATGTTAAAACATTTTTTTTTTCTTTAAAACATCGTTGCTAAAGAAAACTTGTTTTTTTTTTTCAAAACATCGATGTTAAAACATATTTATTTTTCTCTAAAACATATTACTCTCTTCAACACATGATGTTATTGTTAAAACATCAATGTTAAAGTATACTTGTTATTGTTTTAACATCATACTTGGTATTTTCCAAAACATCGATGTTTTAACATATTGGTTTTCGTCCGAAACATGGATGCTAAAACATATTTCTTTTTCCTAAAAACATCGATGTTATTGTCAAAACATCAATAAAAATGTTTACTTGTTTTTGTTTAAACAAAACATATTTCTATTTCTATAAGTATACTTGTTTTGTCCAAAACGTCGATGTTAAAACCTATTTTCTTTTCTCTAAAACATCGATGTTAAAGTATACTTGTTTTTTTTTAAAACATCAAAGTTTAAACATATTTGTTTTTCTTTAAAACATTGATGTTATTGTCAAAAGATCTATGTTAAAGTATACAGGTTTTTTTTCAAAACGTCGATGTTACAAAATGTTTGTTTTTCTCTAAATCATCCATTTTAAATTTACTTTTCTTGATTAAAACATCGATTTTTTTTTCTCTAAAACATCGTTGCTAAAGTAAACATGTATTTTTTTTTTCAAAAAATCGATGGTCAAACATATAATTTTTCTCTTAAACATATTTCATTTTCTTTAAAACATCGATGTTATAGTCAAAACATCAATCTAAAACATCGTTGCTAAAGAAAACTTGTTTTTTTTTTTTTTTCTAAAAATCGATGTTAAAACATATTATTTTTTCTCTTAAACAAATTTCTTTTTCTTTAAAACATCGATGTTATAGTCAAAACATCAATGTTAAAGTATACTTGTTTTGTCCAAAACGTCGATGTTAAAACATTTTTGCCTTTCTCTAAAACATCGATGTTAAAGTATACTTGTTTATGGTCAAAACATCGATGTTAAAACATATTAGTTTTTCTTTAAAACATTGATGTTATTGTCTAAATATCAATGTTTAAATTCTCTTTTTTTTTGTTCATAACAGCGATGTTAAAACAAATTTTTTTTTCTCTAAAACATCGTTGCTATAGAAAACCTGTTTTTTCTTTTTCAGAAAATCGATGTTAAAACATTATTTTTTTTCTTAAACATATTTCTTTTTCTTTAAAACATCGATGTTATAGTCAAAACATCAGTGTTAAAGTATACTTGTTTTGTCCAAAACGTCGATGTTAAAACATTTTTTTTTTCTCTAAAACATCGTTGCTAAAGAAAACTTGTTTTTTTTTTTTCAAAAAATCGATGTTAAAACATATTATTTTTTATCTTAAACATATTTCTTTTTCTTTAAAACATCGATGTTATGGTCAAAACATCAATGGTTAAGTATACTTGTTTTGTCCAAAACGTCGATGTTAAAACACATTTGCCTTTCTCTAAAACATCGATGTTAAAGTATACTTGTTTATAGTCAAAACATCGATGTTAAAACATATTTTTTTTTCTTTAAAACATCGATGTTATTGTCAAAACATCAATGTTAAAGTATACATGTTTTTGTTCAAAACGTCGATGTTATAAAATGTTTGTTTTTCTCTAAATCATCCATGTTAAATTTACTTTTTTTGTTTAAACCGTCGATGTTAAAACATTTTTTTTCTCTAAAACATCGATGCTAAAGAAAACTTGTTTTTTTTTTTTAAAAAAAATCGATGTTAAAAGATATTATTTTTTCTCTTAAACAAATTTCTTTTTCTTTAAAACATCAATGTTATAGTCAAAACATCAATGTTAAAGTATACTTGTTTTGTCCAAAATGTCGATGTTAAAACATAGATGGCTTTCTCTAAAACATCGATGTTGAAGTATACTTGTTTATGGTCAAAACATCGATGTTAAAACATATTTGTTTTTCTTTAAGACATTGATGTTATTATCTAAACATCAATGTTTAAATTTACTTTTTTTTGTTTATAACTGCGATGTTAAAACATATTTGTTTCTCTCTAAAACATCGTTGCCAAAGTATACTTGTTTTTTTTTTTTTTTCAAAAAATCGATGTTAAAACATATTATTTTTTCTCTTAAACATATTTGTTTTTCTTTAACACATCGATGTTATAGTCAAAACATCAATGGTTAAGTATACTTGTTTTGTCCAAAACGTCGATGTTAAAACATATTTTCTTTTTTTCTAAAACATCCATTTTAAATTTACTTTTCTTGTTTAAAACATCGATTTTTTTTCTCTAAAACATCGTTGCTAAAGTTAACATGTATTTTTTTTTTCAAAAAATCGATGGTCAAACATATTATTTTTTCTCTTAAACATATTTCATTTTCTTTAAAACATCGATGTTATAGTCAAAACATCAATCTAAAACATCGTTGCTAAAGAAAACTTGTTTTTTTTTTTTTTCTAAAAATCGATGTTAAAACATATTATTTTTTCTCTTAAACAAATTTCTTTTTCTTTAAAACATCGATGTTATAGTCAAAACATCAATGTTAAAGTATACTTTTTTTGTCCAAAACGTCGATGTTAAAACATTTTTGCCTTTCTCTAAAACATCGATGTTAAAGCATACTTGTTTATGGTCAAAACATCGATGTTAAAACATATTTGTTTTTCTTTAAAACATTGATGTTATTGTCTAAACATCAATGTTTAAATTTACTTTTTTTTTGTTCATAACAGCGATGTTAAAACAAATTTTTTTTTCTCTAAAACATCGTTGCTAAAGTATACCTGTTTTTCTTTTTCAGAAAATCGATGTTAAAACATTATTTTTTTTCTTAAACATATTTCTTTTTCTTTAAAACATCGATGTTATAGTCAAAACATCAGTGTTAAAGTATACTTGTTTTGTCCAAAACGTCGATGTTAAAACATTTTTATTTCTCTAAAACATCGTTGCTAAAGAAAACTTGTTTTTTTTTTTTTTCAAAAAATCTATGTTAAAACATATTATTTTTTCTCTTAAACATATTTCTTTTTCTTTAAAACATCGATGTTATAGTCAAAACATCAATGGTTAAGTATACTTGTTTTGTCCAAACCATCGATGTTAAAACATTGTTTAAACAAAACATATTTCTATTTCTATAAGTATACTTGTTTTGTCCAAAACGTCGATGTTAAAACATATTTTCTTTTCTCTAAAACATCGATGTTAAAGTATACTTGTTTTTTTTTAAAACATCAAAGTTTAAACATATTTGTTTTTCTTTAAAACATTGATGTTATTGTCAAAAGATCTATGTTAAAGTATACAGGTTTTTTTTTCAAAACGTCGATGTTACAAAATGTTTGTTTTTCTTTAAATCATCCATTTTAAATTTACTTTTCTTGTTTAAAACATCGATTTTTTTTCTCTAAAACATCGTTGCTAAAGTAAACATGTATTTTTTTTTTCAAAAAATCGATCGTCAAACATATTATTTTTTCTCTTAAACATATTTCATTTTCTTTAAAACATCGATGTTATAGTCAAAACATCAATCTAAAACATCGTTGCTTAAGAAAACTTGTTTTTTTTTTTTTTCCAAAAATCGATGTTAAAACATATTATTTTTTCTCTTAAACATATTTCTTTTTCTTTAAAACATCGATGTTATGGTCAAAACATCAATGGTTAAGTATACTTGTTTTGTCCAAAACGTCGATGTTAAAACATATTTGCCTTTCTCTAAAACATCGATGTTAAAGTATACTTGTTTATTGTCAAAACATCAATATTAAAACATATTTTTTTTTCTTTAAAACATCGATGTTATTGTCAAAACATCAATGTTAAAGTATACATGTTTTTGTTCAAACGTCGATGTTATAAAATGTTTGTTTTTCTCTAAATCATCCATGTTAAATTTACTTTTTTTGTTTAAACCGTCGATGTTAAAACATTTTTTTTCTCTAAAACATCGATGCTAAAGAAAACTTGTTTTTGTTTTTTTCAAAAAATCGATGTTAAAACATATTATTTTTTCTCTTAAACAAATTTCTTTTTCTTTAAAACATCGATGTTATAGTCAAAACATCAATGTTAAAGTATACTTGTTTTGTCCAAAATGTCGATGTTAAAACATATTTAGCTTTCTCTAAAACATCGATGTTGAAGTATACTTGTTTATGGTCAAAACATCGATGTTAAAACATATTTGTTTTTCTTTAAGACATTGATGTTATTGTCTAAACATCAATGCTTAAATTTACTTTTTTTTGTTAAACTGCGATGTTAAAACATATTTCTTTTTCTATAAAACCTCGTTGCTAAAGTATCTTTGTTTTCTTTTTTTCAAAAAATCAATGTTAAAACATATTATTCTTTCTCTTAAACATATTTCTTTTTCTTTAGCACATCGATGTTATAGTCAAAACATCAATGTTAAAGTTTACTTGTTCTTGTATAAAACATCAAAGTTAAAACATATTTGTTTTTCTGTAAAACATCGATGTTATTGTCAAAACATCAATGTTACTTTCTTTAAGACATTGATGTTATTGTCTAAACATCAATGCTTAAATTTACTTTTTTTTGTTCATAACTGCGATGTTAAAACATATTTATTTTTCTATAAAACATCGTTGGTAAAGTATCTTTGTATTTTTTTTTTCAAAAAATCGATGTTAAAACATATTATTTTTTCTCTTAAACATATTTCTTTTTCTTTAACACATCGATGTTATAGTCAAAACATCAATGTTAAATTTTAGTTGTTCTTGTATAAAACATCAAAGTTAAAACATATTTGTTTTTCTGTAAAACATCGATGTTATTGTCAAAACATCAGTATTAAATTATACATGTTCTTGTTCAAAACATCGATGTTAAATAATATTTCTTTTTCACTAAAACATCGATGTTATAGTCAAAACATCAATGTTAGATTATACTTGTTCTTGTTCAAAACATCGATGTTAAAAAAAAATTTTTTTCTTTAAAACATCGTTGCTAAAGAAAACTTGTTTTTTTTTTTAAAAACATCGATGTTAAAACATATTATTTTTTCTCTGAAACATATTTCTTTTTCTCTAAAACATCGATATTAAGGTCAAATCATCAATGTTAAAGTTTTCTTGTTCTTGTATAAAACATCAAAGTTAAACGTATTTGTTTTTCTTTAAAACATCGATGTTATTGTCAATAACATTATATTAGATTAAATTATACTTGTTCTTGTTCAAAACATCGATGTTAAATAATATTTCTTTTTCGCTAAAACATCGATGTTATAGTCAAAACATCAATGTTAAATTATACTTGTTCTTGTTCAAAACATCGATGTTAAAACATTTTTTTTTTCTTTAAAACATCGTTGCTAAAGAAAACTTGTTTTTTTTTTTCAAAACATCGATGTTAAAACATATTTATTTTTCTCTAAAACATATTACTCTCTTCAACACATGATGTTATTGTTAAAACATCAATGTTAAAGTATACTTGTTATTGTTTTAACATCATACTTGGTATTTTCCAAAACATCGATGTTTTAACATATTGGTTTTTGTCCGAAACATGGATGCTAAAACATATTTCTTTTTCCTAAAAACATCGATGTTATTGTCAAAACATCAATAAAAATGTTTACTTGTTTTTGTTTAAACAAAACATATTTCTATTTCTATAAGTATACTTGTTTTGTCCAAAACGTCGATGTTAAAACATATTTTCTTTTCTCTAAAACATCGTTGCTAAAGAAAACTTGTTTTTTTTTTTTCAAAAAATCGATGTTAAAACATATTATTTTTTCTCTTAAACATATTTCTTTTTCTTTAAAACATCGATGTTATGGTCAAAACATCAATGGTTAAGTATACTTGTTTTGTCCAAAACGTCGATGTTAAAACACATTTGCCTTTCTCTAAAACATCGATGTTAAAGTATACTTGTTTATTGTCAAAACATCGATGTTAAAACATATTTTTTTTTCTTTAAAACATCGATGTTATTGTCAAAACATCAATGTTAAAGTATACATGTTTTTGTTCAAAACGTCGATGTTATAAAATGTTTGTTTTTCTCTAAATCATCTATGTTAAATTTACTTTTTTTGTTTAAACCGTCGATGTTAAAACATTTTTTTTCTCTAAAACATCGATGCTAAAGAAAACTTGTTTTTTTTTTTTTTTTTAAAAAATCGATGTTAAAAGATATTATTTTTTCTCTTAAACAAATTTCTTTTTCTTTAAAACATCGATGTTATAGTCAAAACATCAATGTTAAAGTATACTTGTTTTGTCCAAAATGTCGATGTTAAAACATATTTGGCTTTCTCTAAAACATCGATGTTGAAGTATACTTGTTTATGGTCAAAACATCGATGTTAAAACATATTTGTTTTTCTTTAAGACATTGATGTTATTATCTAAACATCAATGTTTAAATTTACTTTTTTTTGTTTATAACTGCGATGTTAAAACATATTTGTTTCTCTCTAAAACATCGTTGCCAAAGTATACTTGTTTTTTTTTTTTTTTCAAAAAATCGATGTTAAAACATATTATTTTTTCTCTTAAACATATTTGTTTTTCTTTAACACATCGATGTTATAGTCAAAACATCAATGGTTAAGTATACTTGTTTTGTCCAAAACGTCGATGTTAAAACATATTTTCTTTTTTCTAAAACATCCATTTTAAATTTACTTTTCTTGTTTAAAACATCGATTTTTTTTCTCTAAAACATCGTTGCTAAAGTTAACATGTATTTTTTTTTTCAAAAAATCGATGGTCAAACATATTATTTTTTCTCTTAAACATATTTCATTTTCTTTAAAACATCGATGTTATAGTCAAAACATCAATCTAAAACATCGTTGCTAAAGAAAACTTGTTTTTTTTTTTTTCTAAAAATCGATGTTAAAACATATTATTTTTTCTCTTAAACAAATTTCTTTTTCTTTAAAACATCGATGTTATAGTCAAAACATCAGTGTTAAAGTATACTTGTTTTGTCCAAAACGTCGATGTTAAAACATTTTTATTTCTCTAAAACATCGTTGCTAAAGAAAACTTGTTTTTTTTTTTTTTCAAAAAATCTATGTTAAAACATATTATTTTTTCTCTTAAACATATTTCTTTTTCTTTAAAACATCGATGTTATAGTCAAAACATCAATGGTTAAGTATACTTGTTTTGTCCAAACCATCGATGTTAAAACATTGTTTAAACAAAACATATTTCTATTTCTATAAGTATACTTGTTTTGTCCAAAACGTCGATGTTAAAACATATTTTCTTTTCTCTAAAACATCGATGTTAAAGTATACTTGTTTTTTTTTAAAACATCAAAGTTTAAACATATTTGTTTTTCTTTAAAACATTGATGTTATTGTCAAAAGATCTATGTTAAAGTATACAGGTTTTTTTTTCAAAACGTCGATGTTACAAAATGTTTGTTTTTCTTTAAATCATCCATTTTAAATTTACTTTTCTTGTTTAAAACATCGATTTTTTTTCTCTAAAACATCGTTGCTAAAGTAAACATGTATTTTTTTTTTCAAAAAATCGATCGTCAAACATATTATTTTTTCTCTTAAACATATTTCATTTTCTTTAAAACATCGATGTTATAGTCAAAACATCAATCTAAAACATCGTTGCTTAAGAAAACTTGTTTTTTTTTTTTTTTCCAAAAATCGATGTTAAAACATATTATTTTTTCTCTTAAACATATTTCTTTTTCTTTAAAACATCGATGTTATGTTCAAAACATCAATGGTTAAGTATACTTGTTTTGTCCAAAACGTCGATGTTAAAACATATTTGCCTTTCTCTAAAACATCGATGTTAAAGTATACTTGTTTATTGTCAAAACATCAATATTAAAACATATTTTTTTTTCTTTAAAACATCGATGTTATTGTCAAAACATCAATGTTAAAGTATACATGTTTTTGTTCAAACGTCGATGTTATAAAATGTTTGTTTTTCTCTAAATCATCCATGCTAAAGAAAACTTGTTTTTGTTTTTTTCAAAAAATCGATGTTAAAACATATTATTTTTTCTCTTAAACAAATTTCTTTTTCTTTAAAACATCGATGTTATAGTCAAAACATCAATGTTAAAGTATACTTGTTTTGTCCAAAATGTCGATGTTAAAACATATTTGGCTTTCTCTAAAACATCGATGTTGAAGTATACTTTTTTATGGTCAAAACATCGATGTTAAAACATATTTGTTTTTCTTTAAGACATTGATGTTATTGTCTAAACATCAATGTTTAAATTTACTTTTTTTTGTTTATAACTGCGATGTTAAAACATATTTGTTTCTCTCTAAAACATCGTTGCTAAAGTATACTTGTTTTTTTTTTTTTTTAAAAATTGATGTTAAAACATATTATTTTTTCTCTTAAACATATTTCTTTTTCTTTAACACATCGATGTTATAGTCAAAACATCAATGTTAAAGTATACTTGTTTTGTCCAATCGATGTTATATAATATTTCTTTTTCGCTAAAACATCGATGTTATAGTCAAAACATCAATGTTAAATTATACTTGTTCTTGTTCAAAACATCGATGTTAAAACATATTTTTATTTCTTTAAAACATCGTTGCTAAAGAAAACTTGTTTTTTTTTTTGAAAACATCGATGTTAAAACATATTTATTTTTCTCTAAAACATATTACTCTCTTCAACACATGATGTTATTGTTAAAACATCAATGTTAAAGTATACTTGTTATTGTTTTAACATCATACTTGGTATTTTCCAAAACATCGATGTTTTAACATATTGGTTTTTGTCCGAAACATGGATGCTAAAACATATTTCTTTTTCCTAAAAACATCGATGTTATTGTCAAAACATCAATAAAAATGTTTACTTGTTTTTGTTTAAACAAAACATATTTCTATTTCTATAAGTATACTTGTTTTGTCCAAAACGTCGATGTTAAAACATATTTTCTTTTCTCTAAAACATCGATGTTAAAACAAATTTTTTTTTCTCTAAAACATCGTTGCTAAAGTATACCTGTTTTTCTTTTTCAGAAAATCGATGTTAAAACATTATTTTTTTTCTTAAACATATTTCTTTTTCTTTAAAACATCGATGTTATAGTCAAAACATCAATGGTTAAGTATACTTGTTTTGTCCAAACTATCGATGTTAAAACATTGTTTAAACAAAACATATTTCTATTTCTATAAGTATACTTGTTTTGTCCAAAACGTCGATGTTAAAACATATTTTCTTTTCTCTAAAACATCGATGTTAAAGTATACTTGTTTATTGTCAAAACATCAATATTAAAACATATTTTTTTTTCTTTAAAACATCGATGTTATTGTCAAAACATCAATGTTAAAGTATACATGTTTTTGTTCAAACGTCGATGTTATAAAATGTTTGTTTTTCTCTAAATCATCCATGCTAAAGAAAACTTGTTTTTGTTTTTTTCAAAAAATCGATGTTAAAACATATTATTTTTTCTCTTAAACAAATTTCTTTTTCTTTAAAACATCGATGTTATAGTCAAAACATCAATGTTAAAGTATACTTGTTTTGTCCAAAATGTCGATGTTAAAACATATTTGGCTTTCTCTAAAACATCGATGTTGAAGTATACTTTTTTATGGTCAAAACATCGATGTTAAAACATATTTGTTTTTCTTTAAGACATTGATGTTATTGTCTAAACATCAATGTTTAAATTTACTTTTTTTTGTTTATAACTGCGATGTTAAAACATATTTGTTTCTCTCTAAAACATCGTTGCTAAAGTATACTTGTTTTTTTTTTTTTTTAAAAATTGATGTTAAAACATATTATTTTTTCTCTTAAACATATTTCTTTTTCTTTAACACATCGATGTTATAGTCAAAACATCAATGTTAAAGTATACTTGTTTTGTCCAATCGATGTTATATAATATTTCTTTTTCGCTAAAACATCGATGTTATAGTCAAAACATCAATGTTAAATTATACTTGTTCTTGTTCAAAACATCGATGTTAAAACATATTTTTATTTCTTTAAAACATCGTTGCTAAAGAAAACTTGTTTTTTTTTTTGAAAACATCGATGTTAAAACATATTTATTTTTCTCTAAAACATATTACTCTCTTCAACACATGATGTTATTGTTAAAACATCAATGTTAAAGTATACTTGTTATTGTTTTAACATCATACTTGGTATTTTCCAAAACATCGATGTTTTAACATATTGGTTTTTGTCCGAAACATGGATGCTAAAACATATTTCTTTTTCCTAAAAACATCGATGTTATTGTCAAAACATCAATAAAAATGTTTACTTGTTTTTGTTTAAACAAAACATATTTCTATTTCTATAAGTATACTTGTTTTGTCCAAAACGTCGATGTTAAAACATATTTTCTTTTCTCTAAAACATCGATGTTAAAACAAATTTTTTTTTCTCTAAAACATCGTTGCTAAAGTATACCTGTTTTTCTTTTTCAGAAAATCGATGTTAAAACATTATTTTTTTTCTTAAACATATTTCTTTTTCTTTAAAACATCGATGTTATAGTCAAAACATCAGTGTTAAAGTATACTTGTTTTGTCCAAAACGTCGATGTTAAAACATTTTTATTTCTCTAAAACATCGTTGCTAAAGAAAACTTGTTTTTTTTTTTTTTCAAAAAATCTATGTTAAAACATATTATTTTTTCTCTTAAACATATTTCTTTTTCTTTAAAACATCGATGTTATAGTCAAAACATCAATGGTTAAGTATACTTGTTTTGTCCAAACCATCGATGTTAAAACATTGTTTAAACAAAACATATTTCTATTTCTATAAGTATACTTGTTTTGTCCAAAACGTCGATGTTAAAACATATTTTCTTTTCTCTAAAACATCGATGTTAAAGTATACTTGTTTTTTTTTAAAACATCAAAGTTTAAACATATTTGTTTTTCTTTAAAACATTGATGTTATTGTCAAAAGATCTATGTTAAAGTATACAGGTTTTTTTTTCAAAACGTCGATGTTACAAAATGTTTGTTTTTCTTTAAATCATCCATTTTAAATTTACTTTTCTTGTTTAAAACATCGATTTTTTTTCTCTAAAACATCGTTGCTAAAGTAAACATGTATTTTTTTTTTCAAAAAATCGATCGTCAAACATATTATTTTTTCTCTTAAACATATTTCATTTTCTTTAAAACATCGATGTTATAGTCAAAACATCAATCTAAAACATCGTTGCTTAAGAAAACTTGTTTTTTTTTTTTTTCCAAAAATCGATGTTAAAACATATTATTTTTTCTCTTAAACATATTTCTTTTTCTTTAAAACATCGATGTTATGTTCAAAACATCAATGGTTAAGTATACTTGTTTTGTCCAAAACGTCGATGTTAAAACATATTTGCCTTTCTCTAAAACATCGATGTTAAAGTATACTTGTTTATTGTCAAAACATCAATATTAAAACATATTTTTTTTTCTTTAAAACATCGATGTTATTGTCAAAACATCAATGTTAAAGTATACATGTTTTTGTTCAAACGTCGATGTTATAAAATGTTTGTTTTTCTCTAAATCATCCATGCTAAAGAAAACTTGTTTTTGTTTTTTTCAAAAAATCGATGTTAAAACATATTATTTTTTCTCTTAAACAAATTTCTTTTTCTTTAAAACATCGATGTTATAGTCAAAACATCAATGTTAAAGTATACTTGTTTTGTCCAAAATGTCGATGTTAAAACATATTTGGCTTTCTCTAAAACATCGATGTTGAAGTATACTTTTTTATGGTCAAAACATCGATGTTAAAACATATTTGTTTTTCTTTAAGACATTGATGTTATTGTCTAAACATCAATGTTTAAATTTACTTTTTTTTGTTTATAACTGCGATGTTAAAACATATTTGTTTCTCTCTAAAACATCGTTGCTAAAGTATACTTGTTTTTTTTTTTTTTTAAAAATTGATGTTAAAACATATTATTTTTTCTCTTAAACATATTTCTTTTTCTTTAACACATCGATGTTATAGTCAAAACATCAATGTTAAAGTATACTTGTTTTGTCCAATCGATGTTATATAATATTTCTTTTTCGCTAAAACATCGATGTTATAGTCAAAACATCAATGTTAAATTATACTTGTTCTTGTTCAAAACATCGATGTTAAAACATATTTTTATTTCTTTAAAACATCGTTGCTAAAGAAAACTTGTTTTTTTTTTTGAAAACATCGATGTTAAAACATATTTATTTTTCTCTAAAACATATTACTCTCTTCAACACATGATGTTATTGTTAAAACATCAATGTTAAAGTATACTTGTTATTGTTTTAACATCATACTTGGTATTTTCCAAAACATCGATGTTTTAACATATTGGTTTTTGTCCGAAACATGGATGCTAAAACATATTTCTTTTTCCTAAAAACATCGATGTTATTGTCAAAACATCAATAAAAATGTTTACTTGTTTTTGTTTAAACAAAACATATTTCTATTTCTATAAGTATACTTGTTTTGTCCAAAACGTCGATGTTAAAACATATTTTCTTTTCTCTAAAACATCGATGTTAAAACAAATTTTTTTTTCTCTAAAACATCGTTGCTAAAGTATACCTGTTTTTCTTTTTCAGAAAATCGATGTTAAAACATTATTTTTTTTCTTAAACATATTTCTTTTTCTTTAAAACATCGATGTTATAGTCAAAACATCAATGGTTAAGTATACTTGTTTTGTCCAAACTATCGATGTTAAAACATTGTTTAAACAAAACATATTTCTATTTCTATAAGTATACTTGTTTTGTCCAAAACGTCGATGTTAAAACATATTTTCTTTTCTCTAAAACATCGATGTTAAAGTATACTTGTTTTTTTTTAAAACATCAAAGTTTAAACATATTTGTTTTTCTTTAAAACATTGATGTTATTGTCAAAAGATCTATGTTAAAGTATACAGGTTTTTTTTCAAAACGTCGATGTTACAAAATGTTTGTTTTTCTCTAAATCATCCATTTTAAATTTACTTTTCTTGTTTAAAACATCGATTTTTTTTCTCTAAAACATCGTTGCTAAAGTAAACATGTATTTTTTTTTTCAAAAAATCGATGGTCAAACATATTATTTTTTCTCTTAAACATATTTCATTTTCTTTAAAACATCGATGTTATAGTCAAAACATCAATCTAAAACATCGTTGCTTAAGAAAACTTGTTTTTTTTTTTTTCAAAAAATCGATGTTAAAACATATTATTTTTTCTCTTAAACATATTTCTTTTTCTTTAAAACATCGATGTTATGGTCAAAACATCAATGGTTAAGTATACTTGTTTTGTCCAAAACGTCGATGTTAAAACATATTTGCCTTTCTCTAAAACATCGATGTTAAAGTATACTTGTTTATTGTCAAAACATCAATATTAAAACATATTTTTTTTTCTTTAAAACATCGATGTTATTGTCAAAACATCAATGTTAAAGTATACATGTTTTTGTTCAAACGTCGATGTTATAAAATGTTTGTTTTTTTCTAAATCATCCATGTTAAATTTACTTTTTTTGTTTAAACCGTCGATGTTAAAACATTTTTTTTCTCTAAAACATCGATGCTAAAGAAAACTTGTTTTTGTTTTTTTCAAAAAATCGATGTTAAAACATATTATTTTTTCTCTTAAACAAATTTCTTTTTCTTTAAAACATCGATGTTATAGTCAAAACATCAATGTTAAAGTATACTTGTTTTGTCCAAAATGTCGATGTTAAAACATATTTGGCTTTCTCTAAAACATCGATGTTGAAGTATACTTTTTTATGGTCAAAACATCGATGTTAAAACATATTTGTTTTTCTTTAAGACATTGATGTTATTGTCTAAACATCAATGTTTAAATTTACTTTTTTTTGTTTATAACTGCGATGTTAAAACATATTTGTTTCTCTCTAAAACATCGTTGCTAAAGTATACTTGTTTTTTTTTTTTTCAAAAAATTGATGTTAAAACATATTATTTTTTCTCTTAAACATATTTCTTTTTCTTTAACACATCAATGTTATAGTCAAAACATCAATGTTAAATTATACTTGTTCTTGTTCAAAACATCGATGTTAAAACATATTTTTATTTCTTTAAAACATCGTTGCTAAAGAAAACTTGTTTTTTTTTTCAAAACATCGATGTTAAAACATATTTATTTTTCTCTAAAACATATTACTCTCTTCAACACATGATGTTATTGTTAAAACATCAATGTTAAAGTATACTTGTTACTGTTTTAACATCATACTTGGTATTTTCCAAAACATCGATGTTTTAACATATTGGTTTTTGTCCGAAACATGGATGCTAAAACATATTTCTTTTTCCTAAAAACATCGATGTTATTGTCAAAACATCAATAAAAATGTTTACTTGTTTTTGTTTAAACAAAACATATTTCTATTTCTATAAGTATACTTGTTTTGTCCAAAACGTCGATGTTAAAACATATTTTCTTTTCTCTAAAACATCGATGTTAAAGTATACTTGTTTTTTTTTAAAACATCAAAGTTTAAACATATTTGTTTTTCTTTAAAACATAGATGTTATTGTCAAAAGATCTATGTTAAAGTATACAGGTTTTTTTTCAAAACGTCGATGTTACAAAATGTTTGTTTTTCTCTAAATCATCCATTTTAAATTTACTTTTCTTGTTTAAAACATCGATGTTAAAACATATTTATTTTCTCTAAAACATCGTTGCTAAAGTAAATATGTATTTTTTTTTTTAAAAAATCGATGTTCAAACATATTATTTTCTCTCTTAAACATATTTCTTTTTCTTTAAAACCTCGATGTTATAATCAAAACATCAATGTTAAAGTATACTGTTATATAATGTTAAAGTATAAGTTTTGTCCAAAACGTCGATGTTAAAACATATTTGCCTTTCTCTAAATCATCGATGTTAAGGTATACATGTTTTTGTTCAAAACGTCAATGCTACAAAATGTTTGTTTTTCTCTATATCATCCATGTTAAATTTACTTTTTTTTTTGCTTAAACAATCGATGTTAAAACATTTTTTTTTTCTCTAAAACATCGTTGCTAAAGGGAACTTGTTTTTTTTTTTTTTTTTTAAATCGATGTTAAAACATCATTTTTTCTCTTAAACATATTTCTTTTTCTTTAAAACATCCATGTTATAGTCAAAACATCAATGTTAAAGTATACTTGTTTTGTCCAAAACGTCGATGTTAAAACATATTTGCCTTTCACTAAAACATCGATGTTAAAGTATACTTGTTTATTGTCAAAACATCGATGTTAAAACATATTTGTTTTTCTTTAAACATATATGCTATTGTCTAAACATCAATGTTTAAATTTACTTTTTTTTGTTTAAACCATCGATGTTAAAACATTTTTTTTTTCTCTATAACATCGTTGCTAGAGAAAACTTGTTTTTTTTTTCCGAAAAATCGATGTTAAAACATATTATTTTTTCTCTTAAACATATTTCTTTTTCTTTAAAACATCGATGTTATAGTCAAAACATCAATGTTAAAGTATACTGTTATATAATGTTAAAGTATAAGTTTTGTCCAAAACGTCGATGTTAAAACATATTTGCCTTTCTCTAAAACATCGATGATAAGGTAAACATGTCTTTGTTCAAAACGTCAATGTTACAAAATGTTTGTTTTTCTCTATATCATCCATGTTAAATTTACTTTTTTTTGCTTAAACCATCGATGTTAAAACATTTTTTTTTTCTCTAAAACATCGTTGCTAAAGAAAACTTGTTTTTTTTTTTTTCAAAAAATCTATGTTAAAACATATTATTTTTTCTCTTAAACATATTTCTTTTTCTTTAAAACATCGATGTTATAGTCAAAACATCAATGGTTAAGTATACTTGTTTTGTCCAAACCATCGATGTTAAAACATTGTTTAAACAAAACATATTTCTATTTCTATAAGTATACTTGTTTCGTCCAAAACGTCGATGTTAAAACATATTTTCTTTTCTCTAAAACATCGATGTTAAAGTATACTTGTTTTTTTTTAAAACATCAAAGTTTAAACATATTTGTTTTTCTTTAAAACATTGATGTTATTGTCAAAAGATCTATGTTAAAGTATACAGGTTTTTTTTCAAAACGTCGATGTTACAAAATGTTTGTTTTTCTCTAAATCATCCATTTTAAATTTACTTTTCTTGTTTAAAACATCGATTTTTTTTCTCTAAAACATCGTTGCTAAAGTAAACATGTATTTTTTTTTTCAAAAAATCGATGGTCAAACATATTATTTTTTCTCTTAAACATATTTCATTTTCTTTAAAACATCGATGTTATAGTCAAAACATCAATCTAAAACATCGTTGCTTAAGAAAACTTGTTTTTTTTTTTTTCCAAAAATCGATGTTAAAACATATTATTTTTTCTCTTAAACATATTTCTTTTTCTTTAAAACATCGATGTTATGTTCAAAACATCAATGGTTAAGTATACTTGTTTTGTCCAAAACGTCGATGTTAAAACATATTTGCCTTTCTCTAAAACATCGATGTTAAAGTATACTTGTTTATTGTCAAAACATCAATATTAAAACATATTTTTTTTTCTTTAAAACATCGATGTTATTGTCAAAACATCAATGTTAAAGTATACATGTTTTTGTTCAAACGTCGATGTTATAAAATGTTTGTTTTTCTCTAAATCATCCATGCTAAAGAAAACTTGTTTTTGTTTTTTTCAAAAAATCGATGTTAAAACATATTATTTTTTCTCTTAAACAAATTTCTTTTTCTTTAAAACATCGATGTTATAGTCAAAACATCAATGTTAAAGTATACTTGTTTTGTCCAAAATGTCGATGTTAAAACATATTTGGCTTTCTCTAAAACATCGATGTTGAAGTATACTTTTTTATGGTCAAAACATCGATGTTAAAACATATTTGTTTTTCTTTAAGACATTGATGTTATTGTCTAAACATCAATGTTTAAATTTACTTTTTTTTGTTTATAACTGCGATGTTAAAACATATTTGTTTCTCTCTAAAACATCGTTGCTAAAGTATACTTGTTTTTTTTTTTTTTTAAAAATTGATGTTAAAACATATTATTTTTTCTCTTAAACATATTTCTTTTTCTTTAACACATCGATGTTATAGTCAAAACATCAATGTTAAAGTATACTTGTTTTGTCCAATCGATGTTATATAATATTTCTTTTTCGCTAAAACATCGATGTTATAGTCAAAACATCAATGTTAAATTATACTTGTTCTTGTTCAAAACATCGATGTTAAAACATATTTTTATTTCTTTAAAACATCGTTGCTAAAGAAAACTTGTTTTTTTTTTTGAAAACATCGATGTTAAAACATATTTATTTTTCTCTAAAACATATTACTCTCTTCAACACATGATGTTATTGTTAAAACATCAATGTTAAAGTATACTTGTTATTGTTTTAACATCATACTTGGTATTTTCCAAAACATCGATGTTTTAACATATTGGTTTTTGTCCGAAACATGGATGCTAAAACATATTTCTTTTTCCTAAAAACATCGATGTTATTGTCAAAACATCAATAAAAATGTTTACTTGTTTTTGTTTAAACAAAACATATTTCTATTTCTATAAGTATACTTGTTTTGTCCAAAACGTCGATGTTAAAACATATTTTCTTTTCTCTAAAACATCGATGTTAAAACAAATTTTTTTTTCTCTAAAACATCGTTGCTAAAGTATACCTGTTTTTCTTTTTCAGAAAATCGATGTTAAAACATTATTTTTTTTCTTAAACATATTTCTTTTTCTTTAAAACATCGATGTTATAGTCAAAACATCAATGGTTAAGTATACTTGTTTTGTCCAAACTATCGATGTTAAAACATTGTTTAAACAAAACATATTTCTATTTCTATAAGTATACTTGTTTTGTCCAAAACGTCGATGTTAAAACATATTTTCTTTTCTCTAAAACATCGATGTTAAAGTATACTTGTTTTTTTTTAAAACATCAAAGTTTAAACATATTTGTTTTTCTTTAAAACATTGATGTTATTGTCAAAAGATCTATGTTAAAGTATACAGGTTTTTTTTCAAAACGTCGATGTTACAAAATGTTTGTTTTTCTCTAAATCATCCATTTTAAATTTACTTTTCTTGTTTAAAACATCGATTTTTTTTCTCTAAAACATCGTTGCTAAAGTAAACATGTATTTTTTTTTTCAAAAAATCGATGGTCAAACATATTATTTTTTCTCTTAAACATATTTCATTTTCTTTAAAACATCGATGTTATAGTCAAAACATCAATCTAAAACATCGTTGCTTAAGAAAACTTGTTTTTTTTTTTTTTCAAAAAATCGATGTTAAAACATATTATTTTTTCTCTTAAACATATTTCTTTTTCTTTAAAACATCGATGTTATGGTCAAAACATCAATGGTTAAGTATACTTGTTTTGTCCAAAACGTCGATGTTAAAACATATTTGCCTTTCTCTAAAACATCGATGTTAAAGTATACTTGTTTATTGTCAAAACATCAATATTAAAACATATTTTTTTTTCTTTAAAACATCGATGTTATTGTCAAAACATCAATGTTAAAGTATACATGTTTTTGTTCAAACGTCGATGTTATAAAATGTTTGTTTTTTTCTAAATCATCCATGTTAAATTTACTTTTTTTGTTTAAACCGTCGATGTTAAAACATTTTTTTTCTCTAAAACATCGATGCTAAAGAAAACTTGTTTTTGTTTTTTTCAAAAAATCGATGTTAAAACATATTATTTTTTCTCTTAAACAAATTTCTTTTTCTTTAAAACATCGATGTTATAGTCAAAACATCAATGTTAAAGTATACTTGTTTTGTCCAAAATGTCGATGTTAAAACATATTTGGCTTTCTCTAAAACATCGATGTTGAAGTATACTTTTTTATGGTCAAAACATCGATGTTAAAACATATTTGTTTTTCTTTAAGACATTGATGTTATTGTCTAAACATCAATGTTTAAATTTACCTTTTTTTGTTTATAACTGCGATGTTAAAACATATTTGTTTCTCTCTAAAACATCGTTGCTAAAGTATACTTGTTTTTTTTTTTTTCAAAAAATTGATGTTAAAACATATTATTTTTTCTCTTAAACATATTTCTTTTTCTTTAACACATCAATGTTATAGTCAAAACATCAATGTTAAATTATACTTGTTCTTGTTCAAAACATCGATGTTAAAACATATTTTTATTTCTTTAAAACATCGTTGCTAAAGAAAACTTGTTTTTTTTTTCAAAACATCGATGTTAAAACATATTTATTTTTCTCTAAAACATATTACTCTCTTCAACACATGATGTTATTGTTAAAACATCAATGTTAAAGTATACTTGTTACTGTTTTAACATCATACTTGGTATTTTCCAAAACATCGATGTTTTAACATATTGGTTTTTGTCCGAAACATGGATGCTAAAACATATTTCTTTTTCCTAAAAACATCGATGTTATTGTCAAAACATCAATAAAAATGTTTACTTGTTTTTGTTTAAACAAAACATATTTCTATTTCTATAAGTATACTTGTTTTGTCCAAAACGTCGATGTTAAAACATATTTTCTTTTCTCTAAAACATCGATGTTAAAGTATACTTGTTTTTTTTTAAAACATCAAAGTTTAAACATATTTGTTTTTCTTTAAAACATAGATGTTATTGTCAAAAGATCTATGTTAAAGTATACAGGTTTTTTTTCAAAACGTCGATGTTACAAAATGTTTGTTTTTCTCTAAATCATCCATTTTAAATTTACTTTTCTTGTTTAAAACATCGATGTTAAAACATATTTATTTTCTCTAAAACATCGTTGCTAAAGTAAATATGTATTTTTTTTTTTAAAAAATCGATGTTCAAACATATTATTTTCTCTCTTAAACATATTTCTTTTTCTTTAAAACCTCGATGTTATAATCAAAACATCAATGTTAAAGTATACTGTTATATAATGTTAAAGTATAAGTTTTGTCCAAAACGTCGATGTTAAAACATATTTGTTTTTCTTTAAAACATAGATGTTATTGTCAAAAGATCTATGTTAAAGTATACAGGTTTTTGTTCAAAACGTCAATGCTACAAAATGTTTGTTTTTCTCTATATCATCCATGTTAAATTTACTTTTTTTTTTGCTTAAACAATCGATGTTAAAACATTTTTTTTTTCTCTAAAACATCGTTGCTAAAGGGAACTTGTTTTTTTTTTTTTTTTTTAAATCGATGTTAAAACATCATTTTTTCTCTTAAACATATTTCTTTTTCTTTAAAACATCCATGTTATAGTCAAAACATCAATGTTAAAGTATACTTGTTTTGTCCAAAACGTCGATGTTAAAACATATTTGCCTTTCACTAAAACATCGATGTTAAAGTATACTTGTTTATTGTCAAAACATCGATGTTAAAACATATTTGTTTTTCTTTAAACATATATGCTATTGTCTAAACATCAATGTTTAAATTTACTTTTTTTTGTTTAAACCATCGATGTTAAAACATTTTTTTTTTCTCTATAACATCGTTGCTAGAGAAAACTTGTTTTTTTTTTCCGAAAAATCGATGTTAAAACATATTATTTTTTCTCTTAAACATATTTCTTTTTCTTTAAAACATCGATGTTATAGTCAAAACATCAATGTTAAAGTATACTGTTATATAATGTTAAAGTATAAGTTTTGTCCAAAACGTCGATGTTAAAACATATTTGCCTTTCTCTAAAACATCGATGATAAGGTAAACATGTCTTTGTTCAAAACGTCAATGTTACAAAATGTTTGTTTTTCTCTATATCATCCATGTTAAATTTACTTTTTTTTGCTTAAACCATCGATGTTAAAACATTTTTTTTTTCTCTAAAACATCGTTGCTAAAGAAAACTTGTTTTTTTTTTTTTCAAAAAATCTATGTTAAAACATATTATTTTTTCTCTTAAACAAATTTATTTTTCTTTAAAACATCGATGTTATAGTCAAAACATCAATGTTAAAGTATACTTGTTTTGTCCAAAACGTCGCTGTTAAAACATATTTGGCTTTCTCTAAAACATCGATGTTGAAGTATACTTGTTTATGGTCAAAACATCGATGTTAAAACATATTTGTTTTTCTTTAAGACATTGATGTTATTGTCTAAACATCAATGTTTAAATTTACTTTTTTTTGTTTATAACTGCGATGTTAAAACATATTTGTTTCTCTCTAAAACATCGTTGCTAAAGTATACTTGTTTTTTTTTTTTTTCAAAAAATCGATGTTAAAACATATTATTTTTTCTCTTAAACATATTTCTTTTTCTTTAACACATCGATGTTATAGTCAAAACATCAATGTTAAAGTATACTTGTTTTGTCCAATCGATGTTAAATAATATTTCTTTTTCGCTAAAACATCGATGTTATAGTCAAAACATCAATGGTTAAGTATACTTGTTTTGTCCAAAACGTCGATGTTAAAACATATTTTCTTTTCTCTAAAACATCGATGTTAAAGTATACTTGTTTTTTTTTAAAACATCAAAGTTTAAACATATTTGTTTTTCTTTAAAACATAGATGTTATTGTCAAAAGATCTATGTTAAAGTATACAGGTTTTTTTTCAAAACGTCGATGTTACAAAATGTTTGTTTTTCTCTAAATCATCCATTTTAAATTTACTTTTCTTGTTTAAAACATCGATGTTAAAACATATTTATTTTCTCTAAAACATCGTTGCTAAAGTAAATATGTATTTTTTTTTTTAAAAAATCGATGTTCAAACATATTATTTTCTCTCTTAAACATATTTCTTTTTCTTTAAAACCTCGATGTTATAATCAAAACATCAATGTTAAAGTATACTGTTATATAATGTTAAAGTATAAGTTTTGTCCAAAACGTCGATGTTAAAACATATTTGCCTTTCTCTAAATCATCGATGTTAAGGTATACATGTTTTTGTTCAAAACGTCAATGTTACAAAATGTTTGTTTTTCTCTATATCATCCATGTTAAATTTACTTTTTTTTTTGCTTAAACAATCGATGTTAAAACATTTTTTTTTTCTCTAAAACATCGTTGCTAAAGGGAACTTGTTTTTTTTTTTTTTTTTTAAATCGATGTTAAAACATCATTTTTTCTCTTAAACATATTTCTTTTTCTTTAAAACATCCATGTTATAGTCAAAACATCAATGTTAAAGTATACTTGTTTTGTCCAAAACGTCGATGTTAAAACATATTTGCCTTTCACTAAAACATCGATGTTAAAGTATACTTGTTTATTGTCAAAACATCGATGTTAAAACATATTTGTTTTTCTTTAAACATATATGCTATTGTCTAAACATCAATGTTTAAATTTACTTTTTTTTGTTTAAACCATCGATGTTAAAACATTTTTTTTTTCTCTAAAACATCGTTGCTAGAGAAAACTTGTTTTTTTTTTCCGAAAAATCGATGTTAAAACATATTATTTTTTCTCTTAAACATATTTCTTTTTCTTTAAAACATCGATGTTATAGTCAAAACATCAATGTTAAAGTATACTGTTATATAATGTTAAAGTATAAGTTTTGTCCAAAACGTCGATGTTAAAACATATTTGCCTTTCTCTAAAACATCGATGATAAGGTAAACATGTCTTTGTTCAAAACGTCAATGTTACAAAATGTTTGTTTTTCTCTATATCATCCATGTTAAATTTACTTTTTTTTGCTTAAACCATCGATGTTAAAACATTTTTTTTTTCTCTAAAACATCGTTGCTAAAGAAAACTTGTTTTTTTTTTTTTCAAAAAATCTATGTTAAAACATATTATTTTTTCTCTTAAACAAATTTATTTTTTTTTAAAACATCGATGTTATAGTCAAAACATCAATGTTAAAGTATACTTGTTTTGTCCAAAACGTCGCTGTTAAAACATATTTGGCTTTCTCTAAAACATCGATGTTGAAGTATACTTGTTTATGGTCAAAACATCGATGTTAAAACATATTTGTTTTTCTTTAAGACATTGATGTTATTGTCTAAACATCAATGTTTAAATTTACATTTTTTGTTTATAACTGCGATGTTAAAACATATTTGTTTCTCTCTAAAACATCGTTGCTAAAGTATACTTGTTTTTTTTTTTTTCAAAAAATCGATTTTAAAACATATTATTTTTTCTCTTAAACATATTTCTTTTTCTTTAACACATCGATGTTATAGTCAAAACATCAATGTTAAAGTATACTTGTTTTGTCCAATCGATGTTAAATAATATTTCTTTTTCGCTAAAACATCGAAGTTATAGTCAAAACATCAATGGTTAAGTATACTTGTTTTGTCCAAAACATATTTCTTTTTCTTTAAAACATCGATGTTATGGTCAAAACATCAATGGTTAAGTATACTTGTTTTGTCCAAAACGTCGATGTTAAAACATATTTGCCTTTCTCTAAAACATCGATGTTAAAGTATACTTGTTTATTGTCAAAACATCAATATTAAAACATATTTTTTTTTCTTTAAAACATCGATGTTATTGTCAAAACATCAATGTTAAAGTATACATGTTTTTGTTCAAACGTCGATGTTATAAAATGTTTGTTTTTTTCTAAATCATCCATGTTAAATTTACTTTTTTTGTTTAAACCGTCGATGTTAAAACATTTTTTTTCTCTAAAACATCGATGCTAAAGAAAACTTGTTTTTGTTTTTTTCAAAAAATCGATGTTAAAACATATTATTTTTTCTCTTAAACAAATTTCTTTTTCTTTAAAACATCGATGTTATAGTCAAAACATCAATGTTAAAGTATACTTGTTTTGTCCAAAATGTCGATGTTAAAACATATTTGGCTTTCTCTAAAACATCGATGTTGAAGTATACTTTTTTATGGTCAAAACATCGATGTTAAAACATATTTGTTTTTCTTTAAGACATTGATGTTATTGTCTAAACATCAATGTTTAAATTTACTTTTTTTTGTTTATAACTGCGATGTTAAAACATATTTGTTTCTCTCTAAAACATCGTTGCTAAAGTATACTTGTTTTTTTTTTTTTCAAAAAATTGATGTTAAAACATATTATTTTTTCTCTTAAACATATTTCTTTTTCTTTAACACATCAATGTTATAGTCAAAACATCAATGTTAAATTATACTTGTTCTTGTTCAAAACATCGATGTTAAAACATATTTTTATTTCTTTAAAACATCGTTGCTAAAGAAAACTTGTTTTTTTTTTCAAAACATCGATGTTAAAACATATTTATTTTTCTCTAAAACATATTACTCTCTTCAACACATGATGTTATTGTTAAAACATCAATGTTAAAGTATACTTGTTACTGTTTTAACATCATACTTGGTATTTTCCAAAACATCGATGTTTTAACATATTGGTTTTTGTCCGAAACATGGATGCTAAAACATATTTCTTTTTCCTAAAAACATCGATGTTATTGTCAAAACATCAATAAAAATGTTTACTTGTTTTTGTTTAAACAAAACATATTTCTATTTCTATAAGTATACTTGTTTTGTCCAAAACGTCGATGTTAAAACATATTTTCTTTTCTCTAAAACATCGATGTTAAAGTATACTTGTTTTTTTTTAAAACATCAAAGTTTAAACATATTTGTTTTTCTTTAAAACATTGATGTTATTGTCAAAAGATCTATGTTAAAGTATACAGGTTTTTTTTCAAAACGTCGATGTTACAAAATGTTTGTTTTTCTCTAAATCATCCATTTTAAATTTACTTTTCTTGTTTAAAACATCGATGTTAAAACATATTTATTTTCTCTAAAACATCGTTGCTAAAGTAAATATGTATTTTTTTTTTTAAAAAATCGATGTTCAAACATATTATTTTCTCTCTTAAACATATTTCTTTTTCTTTAAAACCTCGATGTTATAATCAAAACATCAATGTTAAAGTATACTGTTATATAATGTTAAAGTATAAGTTTTGTCCAAAACGTCGATGTTAAAACATATTTGCCTTTCTCTAAATCATCGATGTTAAGGTATACATGTTTTTGTTCAAAACGTCAATGCTACAAAATGTTTGTTTTTCTCTATATCATCCATGTTAAATTTACTTTTTTTTTTGCTTAAACAATCGATGTTAAAACATTTTTTTTTTCTCTAAAACATCGTTGCTAAAGGGAACTTGTTTTTTTTTTTTTTTTTTAAATCGATGTTAAAACATCATTTTTTCTCTTAAACATATTTCTTTTTCTTTAAAACATCCATGTTATAGTCAAAACATCAATGTTAAAGTATACTTGTTTTGTCCAAAACGTCGATGTTAAAACATATTTGCCTTTCACTAAAACATCGATGTTAAAGTATACTTGTTTATTGTCAAAACATCGATGTTAAAACATATTTGTTTTTCTTTAAACATATATGCTATTGTCTAAACATCAATGTTTAAATTTACTTTTTTTTGTTTAAACCATCGATGTTAAAACATTTTTTTTTTCTCTATAACATCGTTGCTAGAGAAAACTTGTTTTTTTTTCCGAAAAATCGATGTTAAAACATATTATTTTTTCTCTTAAACATATTTATTTTTCTTTAAAACATCGATGTTATAGTCAAAACATCAATGTTAAAGTATACTGTTATATAATGTTAAAGTATAAGTTTTGTCCAAAACGTCGATGTTAAAACATATTTGCCTTTCTCTAAAACATCGATGATAAGGTAAACATGTCTTTGTTCAAAACGTCAATGTTACAAAATGTTTGTTTTTCTCTATATCATCCATGTTAAATTTACTTTTTTTTGCTTAAACCATCGATGTTAAAACATTTTTTTTTTCTCTAAAACATCGTTGCTAAAGAAAACTTGTTTTTTTTTTTTTTTTCAAAAAATCTATGTTAAAACATATTATTTTTTCTCTTAAACAAATTTATTTTTCTTTAAAACATCGATGTTATAGTCAAAACATCAATGTTAAAGTATACTTGTTTTGTCCAAAACGTCGCTGTTAAAACATATTTGGCTTTCTCTAAAACATCGATGTTGAAGTATACTTGTTTATGGTCAAAACATCGATGTTAAAACATATTTGTTTTTCTTTAAGACATTGATGTTATTGTCTAAACATCAATGTTTAAATTTACTTTTTTTTGTTTATAACTGCGATGTTAAAACATATTTGTTTCTCTCTAAAACATCGTTGCTAAAGTATACTTGTTTTTTTTTTTTTTCAAAAAATCGATGTTAAAACATATTATTTTTTCTCTTAAACATATTTCTTTTTCTTTAACACATCGATGTTATAGTCAAAACATCAATGTTAAAGTATACTTGTTTTGTCCAATCGATGTTAAATAATATTTCTTTTTCGCTAAAACATCGATGTTATAGTCAAAACATCAATGGTTAAGTATACTTGTTTTGTCCAAAACGTCGATGTTAAAACATATTTTCTTTTCTCTAAAACATCGATGTTAAAGTATACTTGTTTTTTTTTAAAACATCAAAGTTTAAACATATTTGTTTTTCTTTAAAACATAGATGTTATTGTCAAAAGATCTATGTTAAAGTATACAGGTTTTTTTTCAAAACGTCGATGTTACAAAATGTTTGTTTTTCTCTAAATCATCCATTTTAAATTTACTTTTCTTGTTTAAAACATCGATGTTAAAACATATTTATTTTCTCTAAAACATCGTTGCTAAAGTAAATATGTATTTTTTTTTTTAAAAAATCGATGTTCAAACATATTATTTTCTCTCTTAAACATATTTCTTTTTCTTTAAAACCTCGATGTTATAATCAAAACATCAATGTTAAAGTATACTGTTATATAATGTTAAAGTATAAGTTTTGTCCAAAACGTCGATGTTAAAACATATTTGCCTTTCTCTAAATCATCGATGTTAAGGTATACATGTTTTTGTTCAAAACGTCAATGTTACAAAATGTTTGTTTTTCTCTATATCATCCATGTTAAATTTACTTTTTTTTTTGCTTAAACAATCGATGTTAAAACATTTTTTTTTTCTCTAAAACATCGTTGCTAAAGGGAACTTGTTTTTTTTTTTTTTTTTTAAATCGATGTTAAAACATCATTTTTTCTCTTAAACATATTTCTTTTTCTTTAAAACATCCATGTTATAGTCAAAACATCAATGTTAAAGTATACTTGTTTTGTCCAAAACGTCGATGTTAAAACATATTTGCCTTTCACTAAAACATCGATGTTAAAGTATACTTGTTTATTGTCAAAACATCGATGTTAAAACATATTTGTTTTTCTTTAAACATATATGCTATTGTCTAAACATCAATGTTTAAATTTACTTTTTTTTGTTTAAACCATCGATGTTAAAACATTTTTTTTTTCTCTAAAACATCGTTGCTAGAGAAAACTTGTTTTTTTTTTCCGAAAAATCGATGTTAAAACATATTATTTTTTCTCTTAAACATATTTCTTTTTCTTTAAAACATCGATGTTATAGTCAAAACATCAATGTTAAAGTATACTGTTATATAATGTTAAAGTATAAGTTTTGTCCAAAACGTCGATGTTAAAACATATTTGCCTTTCTCTAAAACATCGATGATAAGGTAAACATGTCTTTGTTCAAAACGTCAATGTTACAAAATGTTTGTTTTTCTCTATATCATCCATGTTAAATTTACTTTTTTTTGCTTAAACCATCGATGTTAAAACATTTTTTTTTTCTCTAAAACATCGTTGCTAAAGAAAACTTGTTTTTTTTTTTTTTCAAAAAATCTATGTTAAAACATATTATTTTTTCTCTTAAACAAATTTATTTTTCTTTAAAACATCGATGTTATAGTCAAAACATCAATGTTAAAGTATACTTGTTTTGTCCAAAACGTCGCTGTTAAAACATATTTGGCTTTCTCTAAAACATCGATGTTGAAGTATACTTGTTTATGGTCAAAACATCGATGTTAAAACATATTTGTTTTTCTTTAAGACATTGATGTTATTGTCTAAACATCAATGTTTAAATTTACATTTTTTGTTTATAACTGCGATGTTAAAACATATTTGTTTCTCTCTAAAACATCGTTGCTAAAGTATACTTGTTTTTTTTTTTTTTCAAAAAATCGATTTTAAAACATATTATTTTTTCTCTTAAACATATTTCTTTTTCTTTAACACATCGATGTTATAGTCAAAACATCAATGTTAAAGTATACTTGTTTTGTCCAATCGATGTTAAATAATATTTCTTTTTCGCTAAAACATCGAAGTTATAGTCAAAACATCAATGGTTAAGTATACTTGTTTTGTCCAAAACGTCGATGTTAAAACATATTTTCTTTTCTCTAAAACATCGATGTTAAAGTATACTTGTTTTTTTTTAAAACATCAAAGTTTAAACATATTTGTTTTTCTTTAAAACATTGATGTTATTGTCAAAAGATCTATGTTAAAGTATACAGGTTTTTTTTCAAAACGTCGATGTTACAAAATGTTTGTTTTTCTCTAAATCATCCATTTTAAATTTACTTTTCTTGTTTAAAACATCGATGTTAAAACATATTTATTTTCTCTAAAACATCGTTGCTAAAGTAAATATGTATTTTTTTTTTTAAAAAATCGATGTTCAAACATATTATTTTCTCTCTTAAACATATTTCTTTTTCTTTAAAACCTCGATGTTATAATCAAAACATCAATGTTAAAGTATACTGTTATATAATGTTAAAGTATAAGTTTTGTCCAAAACGTCGATGTTAAAACATATTTGCCTTTCTCTAAATCATCGATGTTAAGGTATACATGTTTTTGTTCAAAACGTCAATGCTACAAAATGTTTGTTTTTCTCTATATCATCCATGTTAAATTTACTTTTTTTTTTGCTTAAACAATCGATGTTAAAACATTTTTTTTTTCTCTAAAACATCGTTGCTAAAGGGAACTTGTTTTTTTTTTTTTTTTTTTAAATCGATGTTAAAACATCATTTTTTCTCTTAAACATATTTCTTTTTCTTTAAAACATCCATGTTATAGTCAAAACATCAATGTTAAAGTATACTTGTTTTGTCCAAAACGTCGATGTTAAAACATATTTGCCTTTCACTAAAACATCGATGTTAAAGTATACTTGTTTATTGTCAAAACATCGATGTTAAAACATATTTGTTTTTCTTTAAACATATATGCTATTGTCTAAACATCAATGTTTAAATTTACTTTTTTTTGTTTAAACCATCGATGTTAAAACATTTTTTTTTTCTCTATAACATCGTTGCTAGAGAAAACTTGTTTTTTTTTTCCGAAAAATCGATGTTAAAACATATTATTTTTTCTCTTAAACATATTTATTTTTCTTTAAAACATCGATGTTATAGTCAAAACATCAATGTTAAAGTATACTGTTATATAATGTTAAAGTATAAGTTTTGTCCAAAACGTCGATGTTAAAACATATTTGCCTTTCTCTAAAACATCGATGATAAGGTAAACATGTCTTTGTTCAAAACGTCAATGTTACAAAATGTTTGTTTTTCTCTATATCATCCATGTTAAATTTACTTTTTTTTGCTTAAACCATCGATGTTAAAACATTTTTTTTTTCTCTAAAACATCGTTGCTAAAGAAAACTTGTTTTTTTTTTTTTTCAAAAAATCTATGTTAAAACATATTATTTTTTCTCTTAAACAAATTTATTTTTTTTTAAAACATCGGTGTTATAGTCAAAACATCAATGTTAAAGTATACTTGTTTTGTCCAAAACGTCGCTGTTAAAACATATTTGGCTTTCTCTAAAACATCGATGTTGAAGTATACTTGTTTATGGTCAAAACATCGATGTTAAAACATATTTGTTTTTCTTTAAGACATTGATGTTATTGTCTAAACATCAATGTTTAAATTTACTTTTTTTTGTTTATAACTGCGATGTTAAAACATATTTGTTTCTCTCTAAAACATCGTTGCTAAAGTATACTTGTTTTTTTTTTTTTTCAAAAAATCGATGTTAAAACATATTATTTTTTCTCTTAAACATATTTCTTTTTCTTTAACACATCGATGTTATAGTCAAAACATCAATGTTAAAGTATACTTGTTTTGTCCAATCGATGTTAAATAATATTTCTTTTTCGCTAAAACATCGATGTTATAGTCAAAACATCAATGGTTAAGTATACTTGTTTTGTCCAAAACGTCGATGTTAAAACATATTTTCTTTTCTCTAAAACATCGATGTTAAAGTATACTTGTTTTTTTTTAAAACATCAAAGTTTAAACATATTTGTTTTTCTTTAAAACATAGATGTTATTGTCAAAAGATCTATGTTAAAGTATACAGGTTTTTTTTCAAAACGTCGATGTTACAAAATGTTTGTTTTTCTCTAAATCATCCATTTTAAATTTACTTTTCTTGTTTAAAACATCGATGTTAAAACATATTTATTTTCTCTAAAACATCGTTGCTAAAGTAAATATGTATTTTTTTTTTTAAAAAATCGATGTTCAAACATATTATTTTCTCTCTTAAACATATTTCTTTTTCTTTAAAACCTCGATGTTATAATCAAAACATCAATGTTAAAGTATACTGTTATATAATGTTAAAGTATAAGTTTTGTCCAAAACGTCGATGTTAAAACATATTTGCCTTTCTCTAAATCATCGATGTTAAGGTATACATGTTTTTGTTCAAAACGTCAATGTTACAAAATGTTTGTTTTTCTCTATATCATCCATGTTAAATTTACTTTTTTTTTTGCTTAAACAATCGATGTTAAAACATTTTTTTTTTCTCTAAAACATCGTTGCTAAAGGGAACTTGTTTTTTTTTTTTTTTTTTAAATCGATGTTAAAACATCATTTTTTCTCTTAAACATATTTCTTTTTCTTTAAAACATCCATGTTATAGTCAAAACATCAATGTTAAAGTATACTTGTTTTGTCCAAAACGTCGATGTTAAAACATATTTGCCTTTCACTAAAACATCGATGTTAAAGTATACTTGTTTATTGTCAAAACATCGATGTTAAAACATATTTGTTTTTCTTTAAACATATATGCTATTGTCTAAACATCAATGTTTAAATTTACTTTTTTTTGTTTAAACCATCGATGTTAAAACATTTTTTTTTTCTCTAAAACATCGTTGCTAGAGAAAACTTGTTTTTTTTTTCCGAAAAATCGATGTTAAAACATATTATTTTTTCTCTTAAACATATTTCTTTTTCTTTAAAACATCGATGTTATAGTCAAAACATCAATGTTAAAGTATACTGTTATATAATGTTAAAGTATAAGTTTTGTCCAAAACGTCGATGTTAAAACATATTTGCCTTTCTCTAAAACATCGATGATAAGGTAAACATGTCTTTGTTCAAAACGTCAATGTTACAAAATGTTTGTTTTTCTCTATATCATCCATGTTAAATTTACTTTTTTTTGCTTAAACCATCGATGTTAAAACATTTTTTTTTTCTCTAAAACATCGTTGCTAAAGAAAACTTGTTTTTTTTTTTTTCAAAAAATCTATGTTAAAACATATTATTTTTTCTCTTAAACAAATTTATTTTTCTTTAAAACATCGATGTTATAGTCAAAACATCAATGTTAAAGTATACTTGTTTTGTCCAAAACGTCGCTGTTAAAACATATTTGGCTTTCTCTAAAACATCGATGTTGAAGTATACTTGTTTATGGTCAAAACATCGATGTTAAAACATATTTGTTTTTCTTTAAGACATTGATGTTATTGTCTAAACATCAATGTTTAAATTTACATTTTTTGTTTATAACTGCGATGTTAAAACATATTTGTTTCTCTCTAAAACATCGTTGCTAAAGTATACTTGTTTTTTTTTTTTTTTCAAAAAATCGATTTTAAAACATATTATTTTTTCTCTTAAACATATTTCTTTTTCTTTAACACATCGATGTTATAGTCAAAACATCAATGTTAAAGTATACTTGTTTTGTCCAATCGATGTTAAATAATATTTCTTTTTCGCTAAAACATCGACGTTATAGTCAAAACATCAATGGTTAAGTATACTTGTTTTGTCCAAAACGTCGATGTTAAAACATATTTTCTTTTCTCTAAAACATCGATGTTAAAGTATACTTGTTTTTTTTTAAAACATCAAAGTTTAAACATATTTGTTTTTCTTTAAAACATTGATGTTATTGTCAAAAGATCTATGTTAAAGTATACAGGTTTTTTTTCAAAACGTCGATGTTACAAAATGTTTGTTTTTCTCTAAATCATCCATTTTAAATTTACTTTTCTTGTTTAAAACATCGATTTTTTTTCTCTAAAACATCGTTGCTAAAGTAAACATGTATTTTTTTTTTCAAAAAATCGATGGTCAAACATATTATTTTTTCTCTTAAACATATTTCATTTTCTTTAAAACATCGATGTTATAGTCAAAACATCAATCTAAAACATCGTTGCTAAAGAAAACTTGTTTTTTTTTTTTTTTTTTTCTAAAAATCGATGTTAAAACATATTATTTTTTCTCTTAAACAAATTTCTTTTTCTTTAAAACATCGATGTTATAGTCAAAACATCAATGTTAAAGTATACTTGTTTTGTCCAAAACGTCGATGTTAAAACATTTTTGCCTTTCTCTAAATTATCGATGTTAAAGTATACTTGTTTATGGTCAAAACATCGATGTTAAAACATATTTGTTTTTCTTTAAAACATTGATGTTATTGTCTAAACATCAATGTTTAAATTTACTTTTTTTTTGTTCATAACAGCGATGTTAAAACAATTTTTTTTTTCTCTAAAACATCGTTGCTAAAGTATACCTGTTTTTTCTTTTTCAGAAAATCGATGTTAAAACATTATTTTTTTTCTTAAACATATTTCTTTTTCTTTAACACGTTAACTGAGACGAGGGTCATTTGACCCCTTGCGGTGACTTCCATTACTGCGAGCCATTAAACGTGTATTTGTCGTTAACTGCGAAGCTTGTCACGCATGCTGTTTTAATATTTTTCAGATTTTTTATTTATTTTTTATAATGCACTAATTAATACTAATTATATATCGAAAAAAAATGTTAGGGGTCACTTGACCCCTTGTCGCATTATAGTTTAAATGTTTTCCTTAATGCGGCAAGGGGTCAAATGACCCCTAACATTTTTTTTCGATATATAATTAGTATGCTCATTAACATGCTCTTTTAATGCTCATTAAACTTCATCTTACTATTGTTTTGGCATATTATATAAAATATTAATGAATATGTAAATAAAAAATATTTTTTGTATTCTAAAATATATTTTTCTAATGTTTGAAAGCTGTGAAAGCGGCAGTAATTTATTGTGAATCACATTTATCTAAGGGTGAATCACAGATTCCCCTTCTTTTCTTGTTCTTTGACTGATTCTACTTAGTATTGTTGACACCTGAGCTCTGGTTTATTTGTCTCGTCTCGATTCAGTAAATAATTTCGAAGAAGGTCCGGACCACTGTGACGACTGTGCCGACAAACCGTCTCTTTGTTTGCAATGTTTCAATGATAAACATTATAAAATGTAGTTTTCACATGTTATTTCTATTTAAATAATTTAATTAGTAATATTTAAGTTTATTTTTTTAAATATATAAAAGGTACACCTATGTTCATTTATTTATAATAAAAACATACTTTTGGTTTTATTTTTTATATCTGAATTCTTCCTTTCATGAATTATTTATGCTGAAAATTAAGAAAATTAAAACCATATAGCAAACATTTTATGATTAAACGTAAAAGGAAAAAAAAAAAATTACTGTTAGTATAACACAGATGTAGTGGAAAAAATAAGTAATAAAAAATATATTCAGAGGCAACAGAATTCAACCCTGCTTCTGTTACGAATTCTTGTATGTCAGGTATTTGTAAAAAAAATGGATTTCACTTTAAAACATTCATCAATGTTTACAGAGAGTTAATTTTAATGTCTAAGGGACAAGGGGTAAATCAGCCCATTGACGCAGTTTAGCGGTGTAGTAGCAAGGGGTCATTTGACCCCTCGTCGCAGTTAACGAAAATCCCAGTTTATTTGTTTCGCAGCTAACGTGTTAAAACATCGATGTTATAGTCAAAACATCAGTGTTAAAGTATACTTGTTTTGTCCAAAACGTCGATGTTAAAACATTTTTTTTCTCTAAAACATCGATGCTAAAGAAAACTTGTTTTTTTTTTTTTTTTCAAAAAATCGATGTTAAAACATATTATTTTTTCTCTTAAACAAATTTCTTTTTTTTTAAAACATCGATGTTATAGTCAAAACATCAATGTTAAAGTATACTTGTTTTGTCCAAAATGTCGATGTTAAAACATATTTGGCTTTCTCTAAAACATCGATGTTGAAGTATACTTGTTTATGGTCAAAACATCGATGTTAAAACATATTTGTTTTTCTTTAAGACATTGATGTTATTGTCTAAACATCAATGTTTAAATTTACTTTTTTTTGTTTATAACTGCGATGTTAAAACATATTTGTTTCTCTCTAAAACATCGTTGCTATAGTATACTTTTTTTTTTTTTTTTTCAAAAAATCGATGTTAAAACATATTATTTTTTCTCTTAAACATATTTCTTTTTCTTTAACACATCGATGTTATAGTCAAAACATCAATGTTAAAGTATACTTGTTTTGTCCAATCGATGTTAAATAATATTTCTTTTTCGCTAAAACATCGATGTTATAGTCAAAACATCAATGGTTAAGTATACTTGTTTTGTCCAAAACTTCGATGTTAAAACATATTTTCTTTTCTCTAAAACATCGATGTTAAAGTATACTTGTTTTTTTTTAAAACATCAAAGTTTAAACATATTTGTTTTTCTTTAAAACATTGATGTTATTGTCAAAAGATCTATGTTAAAGTATACAGCGTTTTTTTCAAAACGTCGATGTTACAAATTGTTTGTTTTTCTCTAAATCATCCATTTTAAATTTACTTTTCTTGTTTAAAACATCGATGTTAAAAAATATTTTTTTTCTCTAAAACATCGTTGCTAAAGTAAACATGAATTTTTATTTTAAAAAAATCGATGTTCAAACATATTATTTTTTCTCTTAAACATATTTCTTTTTCTTTAAAACCTCGATGTTATAGTCAAAACATCAATGTTAAAGTATACTGTTATATAATGTTAAAGTATAAGTTTTGTCCAAAACGTCGATGTTAAAACATATTTGCCTTACTCTAAATCATCGATGTTAAAGTATACATGTTTTTGTTCAAAACGTCAATGCTACAAAATGTTTGTTTTTCTCTATATCATCCATGTTAAATTTACTTTTTTTTTTGCTTAAACCATCGATGTTAAAACATTTTTTTTTCTCTAAAACATCGTTGCTAAAGGGAACTTGTTTTTTTTTTTTTTTTAAATCGATGTTAAAACATATCATTTTTTCTCTTAAACATATTTCTTTTTCTTTAAAACATCCATGTTATAGTCAAAACATCAATGTTAAAGTATACTTGTTTTGTCCAAAACGTCGATGTTAAAACATATTTGCCTTTCACTAAAACATCGATGTTAAAGTATACTTGTTTATTGTCAAAACATCGATGTTAAAACATATTTGTTTGTCTTTAAAACATATATGCTATTGTCTAAACATCAATGTTTAAATTTACTTTTTTTTGTTTAAACCATCGATGTTAAAACATTTTTTTTTTCTCTAAAACATCGTTGCTAGAGAAAACTTGTTTTTTTTTTTCGAAAAATCGATGTTAAAACATATTATTTTTTCTCTTAAACATATTTCTTTTTCTTTAAAACATCGATGTTATAGTCAAAACATCAATGTTAAAGTATACTGTTATATAATGTTAAAGTATAAGTTTTGTCCAAAACGTCGATGTTAAAACATATTTGCCTTTCTCTAAAACATCGATGTTAAGGTAAACATGTTTTTGTTCAAAACGTCAATGTTACAAAATGTTTGTTTTTCTCTATATCATCCATGTTAAATTTACTTTTTTTTGCTTAAACCATCGATGTTAAAACATTTTTTTTTTCTCTAAAACATCGTTGCTAAAGTATACCTGTTTTTCTTTTTCAAAAAATCGATGTTAAAACATTATTTTTTTTCTTAAACATATTTCTTCTTCTTTAAAACATCGATGTTATAGTCAAAACATCAATGTTAAAGTATACTTGTTTTTTCCAAAACGTCAATGTTAAAACGTTTTTTTTTCCTCTAAAACATCATTGCTAAAGAAAACTTGTTTTTTTTTTTTTTCAATAGATCGATGTTAAAACATATTATTTTTTCTCTTAAACATATTTCTTTTTCTTTAAAACATCGATTTTATAGTCAAAACATCAATGGTTAAGTATACTTGTTTTGTCCAAAACGTCGATGTAAAACATTTTTTTTTCTCTAAAACATCGTTGCTAAAGAAAACTTGTTTTTTTTTTTTTTCAAAAAATCTATGTTAAAACATATTATTTTTTCTCTTTAACATATTTCTTCTTCTTTAAAACATCGATGTTATAGTCAAAACATCAATGTTAAAGTATACTTGTTTTTTCCAAAACGTCGATGTTAAAACGTTTTTTTTTCTCTAAAACATCGTTGCTAAAGAAAACTTGTTTTTTTTTTTTTTTCAAAAGATCGATGTTAAAACATATTTATTTTTCTCTTAAACATATTTCTTTTTTTTTAAAACATCGATGTTATAGTCAAAACATCAATGGTTAAGTATACTTGTTTTGTCCAAAACGTCGAAGTTAAAACATATTTGCCTTTCTCTAAATCATCCATGTTAAATTTACTTTTTTTGTTTAAACCGTCGATGTTAAAACATTTTTTTTCTCTAAAACATCGATGCTAAAGAAAACTTGTTTTTTTTTTTTTCAAAAAATCGATGTTAAAACATATTATTTTTTCCCTTAAATAAATTTATTTTTCTTTAAAACATCGATGTTATAGTCAAAACATCAATGTTAAAGTATACTTGTTTTGTCCAAAATGTCGATGTTAAAACATATTTGGCTTTCTCTAAAACATCGATGTTGAAGTATACTTGTTTATGGTCAAAACATCGATGTTAAAACATATTTGTTTTTCTTTAAGACATTGATGTTATTGTCTAAACATCAATGTTTAAATTTACTTTTTTTTGTTTATAACTGCGATGTTAAAACATATTTGTTTCTCTCTAAAACATCGTTGCTAAAGTATACTTGTTTTTTTTTTTTTTTCAAAAAATCGATGTTAAAACATATTATTTTTTCTCTTAAACATATTTCTTTTTCTTTAACACATCGATGTTATAGTCAAAACATCAATGTTAAAGTATACTTGTTTTGTCCAATCGATGTTAAATAATATTTCTTTTTCGCTAAAACATCGATGTTATAGTCAAAACATCAATGGTTAAGTATACTTGTTTTGTCCAAAACGTCGATGTTAAAACATATTTTCTTTTCTCTAAAACATCGATGTTAAAGTATACTTGTTTTTTTTTTAAACATCAAAGTTTAAACATATTTGTTTTTCTTTAAAACATTGATGTTATTGTCAAAAGATCTATGTTAAAGTATACAGGTTTTTTTTCAAAACGTCGATGTTACAAAATGTTTGTTTTTCTCTAAATCATCCATTTTAAATTTACTTTTCTTGTTTAAAACATCGATTTTTTTTCTCTAAAACATCGTTGCTAAAGTAAACATGTATTTTTTTTTTCAAAAAATCGATGGTCAAACATATTATTTTTTCTCTTAAACATATTTCATTTTCTTTAAAACATCGATGTTATAGTCAAAACATCAATCTAAAACATCGTTGCTAAAGAAAACTTGTTTTTTTTTTTTTTTTTTTTCTAAAAATCGATGTTAAAACATATTTTTTTTTCTCTTAAACAAATTTCTTTTTCTTTAAAACATCGATGTTATAGTCAAAACATCAATGTTAAAGTATACTTGTTTTGTCCAAAACGTCGATGTTAAAACATTTTTGCCTTTCTCTAAATTATCGATGTTAAAGTATACTTGTTTATGGTCAAAACATCGATGTTAAAACATATTTGTTTTTCTTTAAAACATTGATGTTATTGTCTAAACATCAATGTTTAAATTTACTTTTTTTTTGTTCATAACAGCGATGTTAAAACAATTTTTTTTTTCTCTAAAACATCGTTGCTAAAGTATACCTGTTTTTTCTTTTTCAGAAAATCGATGTTAAAACATTATTTTTTTTCTTAAACATATTTCTTTTTCTTTAACACGTTAACTGAGACGAGGGTCATTTGACCCCTTGCGGTGACTTCCATTACTGCGAGCCATTAAACGTGTATTTGTCGTTAACTGCGAAGCTTGTCACGCATGCTGTTTTAATATTTTTCAGATTTTTTATTTATTTTTTATAATGCACTAATTAATACTAATTATATATCGAAAAAAAATGTTAGGGGTCACTTGACCCCTTGTCGCATTATAGTTTAAATGTTTTCCTTAATGCGGCAAGGGGTCAAATGACCCCTAACATTTTTTTTCGATATATAATTAGTATGCTCATTAACATGCTCTTTTAATGCTCATTAAACTTCATCTTACTATTGTTTTGGCATATTATATAAAATATTAATGAATATGTAAATAAAAAATATTTTTTGTATTCTAAAATATATTTTTCTAATGTTTGAAAGCTGTGAAAGCGGCAGTAATTTATTGTGAATCACATTTATCTAAGGGTGAATCACAGATTCCCCTTCTTTTCTTGTTCTTTGACTGATTCTACTTAGTATTGTTGACACCTGAGCTCTGGTTTATTTGTCTCGTCTCGATTCAGTAAATAATTTCGAAGAAGGTCCGGACCACTGTGACGACTGTGCCGACAAACCGTCTCTTTGTTTGCAATGTTTCAATGATAAACATTATAAAATGTAGTTTTCACATGTTATTTCTATTTAAATAATTTAATTAGTAATATTTAAGTTTATTTTTTTAAATATATAAAAGGTACACCTATGTTCATTTATTTATAATAAAAACATACTTTTGGTTTTATTTTTTATATCTGAATTCTTCCTTTCATGAATTATTTATGCTGAAAATTAAGAAAATTAAAACCATATAGCAAACATTTTATGATTAAACGTAAAAGGAAAAAAAAAAAATTACTGTTAGTATAACACAGATGTAGTGGAAAAAATAAGTAATAAAAAATATATTCAGAGGCAACAGAATTCAACCCTGCTTCTGTTACGAATTCTTGTATGTCAGGTATTTGTAAAAAAAATGGATTTCACTTTAAAACATTCATCAATGTTTACAGAGAGTTAATTTTAATGTCTAAGGGACAAGGGGTAAATCAGCCCATTGACGCAGTTTAGCGGTGTAGTAGCAAGGGGTCATTTGACCCCTCGTCGCAGTTAACGAAAATCCCAGTTTATTTGTTTCGCAGCTAACGTGTTAAAACATCGATGTTATAGTCAAAACATCAGTGTTAAAGTATACTTGTTTTGTCCAAAACGTCGATGTTAAAACATTTTTTTTTCTCTAAAACATCGATGCTAAAGAAAACTTGTTTTTTTTTTTTTCAAAAAATCGATGTTAAAACATATTATTTTTTCCCTTAAACAAATTTATTTTTCTTTAAAACATCGATGTTATAGTCAAAACATCAATGTTAAAGTATACTTGTTTTGTCCAAAATGTCGATGTTAAAACATATTTGGCTTTCTCTAAAACATCGATGTTGAAGTATACTTGTTTATGGTCAAAACATCGATGTTAAAACATATTTGTTTTTCTTTAAGACATTGATGTTATTGTCTAAACATCAATGTTTAAATTTACTTTTTTTTGTTTATAACTGCGATGTTAAAACATATTTGTTTCTCTCTAAAACATCGTTGCTATAGTATACTTGTTTTTTTTTTTTTTTCAAAAAATCGATGTTAAAACATATTATTTTTTCTCTTAAACATATTTCTTTTTCTTTAACACATCGATGTTATAGTCAAAACATCAATGTTAAAGTATACTTGTTTTGTCCAATCGATGTTAAATAATATTTCTTTTTCGCTAAAACATCGATGTTATAGTCAAAACATCAATGTTAAATTATACTTGTTCTTGTTCAAAACATCGATGTTAAAACATATTTTTATTTCTTTAAAACATCGTTGCTAAAGAAAACTTGTTTTTTTTTTTCAAAACATCGATGTTAAAACATATTTATTTTTCTCTAAAACATATTACTCTCTTCAACACATGATGTTATTGTTAAAACATCAATGTTAAATTATACTTGTTATTGTTTTAACATCATACTTGGTATTTTCCAAAACATCGATGTTTTAACATATTGGTTTTTGTCCGAAACATGGATGCTAAAACATATTTCTTTTTCCTAAAAACATCGATGTTATTGTCAAAACATCAATAAAAATGTTTACTTGTTTTTGTTTAAACAAAACATATTTCTATTTCTATAAGTATACTTGTTTTGTCCAAAACTTCGATGTTAAAACATATTTTCTTTTCTCTAAAACATCGATGTTAAAGTATACATGTTTTTTTTTAAAACATCAAAGTTTAAACATATTTGTTTTTCTTTAAAACATTGATGTTATTGTCAAAAGATCTATGTTAAAGTATACAGCGTTTTTTTTCAAAACGTCGATGTTACAAATTGTTTGTTTTTCTCTAAATCATCCATTTTAAATTTACTTTTCTTGTTTAAAACATCGATGTTAAAACATATTTTTTTTCTCTAAAACATCGTTGCTAAAGTAAACATGAATTTTTATTTTAAAAAAATCGATGTTCAAACATATTATTTTTTCTCTTAAACATATTTCTTTTTCTTTAAAACCTCGATGTTATAGTCAAAACATCAATGTTAAAGTATACTGTTATATAATGTTAAAGTATAAGTTTTGTCCAAAACGTCGATGTTAAAACATATTTGCCTTACTCTAAATCATCGATGTTAAAGTATACATGTTTTTGTTCAAAACGTCAATGCTACAAAATGTTTGTTTTTCTCTATATCATCCATGTTAAATTTACTTTTTTTGTTTCAACCGTCGATGTTAAAATATTTTTTTTCTCTAAAACATCTATGCTTAAGAAAACTTGTTTTTTTTTTTCAAAAAATCGATGTTAAAACATATTATTTTTTCCCTTAAACAAATTTATTTTTCTTTAAAACATCGATGTTATAGTCAAAACATCAATGTTAAAGTATACTTGTTTTGTCCAAAATGTCGATGTTAAAACATATTTGGCTTTCTCTAAAACATCGATGTTGAAGTATACTTGTTTATGGTCAAAACATCGATGTTAAAACATATTTGTTTTTCTTTAAGACATTGATGTTATTGTCTAAACATCAATGTTTAAATTTACTTTTTTTTTGTTCATAACTGCGATGTTAAAACATATTTGTTTCTCTCTAAAACATCGTTGCTAAAGTATACCTGTTTTTTCTTTTTCAAAAAATCGATGTTAAAACATTATTTTTTTTCTTAAACATATTTCTTCTTCTTTAAAACATCGATGTTATAGTCAAAACATCAATGTTAAAGTATACTTGTTTTTTCCAAAACGTCAATGTTAAAACGTTTTTTTTTCCTCTAAAACATCGTTGCTAAAGAAAACTTGTTTTTTTTTTTTTCAATAGATCGATGTTAAAACATATTATTTTTTCTCTTAAACATACTTCTTTTTCTTTAAAACATCGATTTTATAGTCAAAACATCAATGGTTAAGTATACTTGTTTTGTCCAAAACGTCGATGTTAAAACATTTTTTTTCTCTATATCATCCATGTTAAATTTACTTTTTTTTTTGCTTAAACCATCGATGTTAAAACATTTTTTTTTCTCTAAAACATCGTTGCTAAAGGGAACTTGTTTTTTTTTTTTTTTTAAATCGATGTTAAAACATATCATTTTTTCTCTTAAACATATTTCTTTTTCTTTAAAACATCCATGTTATAGTCAAAACATCAATGTTAAAGTATACTTGTTTTGTCCAAAACGTCGATGTTAAAACATATTTGCCTTTCACTAAAACATCGATGTTAAAGTATACTTGTTTATTGTCAAAACATCGATGTTAAAACATATTTGTTTGTCTTTAAAACATATATGCTATTGTCTAAACATCAATGTTTAAATTTACTTTTTTTTGTTTAAACCATCGATGTTAAAACATTTTTTTTTTCTCTAAAACATCGTTGCTAGAGAAAACTTGTTTTTTTTTCCGAAAAATCGATGTTAAAACATATTATTTTTTCTCTTAAACATATTTCTTTTTCTTTAAAACATCGATGTTATAGTCAAAACATCAATGTTAAAGTATACTGTTATATAATGTTAAAGTATAAGTTTTGTCCAAAACGTCGATGTTAAAACATATTTGCCTTTCTCTAAAACATCGATGTTAAGGTAAACATGTTTTTGTTCAAAACGTCAATGTTACAAAATGTTTGTTTTTCTCTATATCATCCATGTTAAATTTACTTTTTTTTGCTTAAACCATCGATGTTAAAACATTTTTTTTTTCTCTAAAACATCGTTGCTAAAGTATACCTGTTTTTTTTTTTTCAAAAAATCGATGTTAAAACATTATTTTTTTTCTTAAACATATTTCTTCTTCTTTAAAACATCGATGTTATAGTCAAAACATCAATGTTAAAGTATACTTGTTTTTTCCAAAACGTCAATGTTAAAACGTTTTTTTTTCCTCTAAAACATCGTTGCTAAAGAAAACTTGTTTTTTTTTTTCAATAGATCGATGTTAAAACATATTATTTTTTCTCTTAAACATACTTCTTTTTCTTTAAAACATCGATTTTATAGTCAAAACATCAATGGTTAAGTATACTTGTTTTGTCCAAAACGTCGATGTTAAAACATTTTTTTTTCTCTAAAACATCGTTGCTAAAGAAAACTTGTTTTTTTTTTTTTTCAAAAAATCTATGTTAAAACATATTATTTTTTCTCATTAACATATTTCTTCTTCTTTAAAACATCGATGTTATAGTCAAAACATCAATGTTAAAGTATACTTGTTTTTTCCAAAACGTCGATGTTAAAACGTTTTTTTTTCTCTAAAACATCGTTGCTAAAGAAAACTTGTTTTTTTTTTTTTTCAAAAGATCGATGTTAAAACATATTTATTTTTCTCTTAAACATATTTCTTTTTTTTTAAAACATCGATGTTATAGTCAAAACATCAATGGTTAAGTATACTTGTTTTGTCCAAAACGTCGAAGTTAAAACATATTTGCCTTTCTCTAAATCATCCATGTTAAATTTACTTTTTTTGTTTAAACCGTCGATGTTAAAACATTTTTTTTCTCTAAAACATCGATGCTAAAGAAAACTTGTTTTTTTTTTTCAAAAAATCGATGTTAAAACATATTATTTTTTCCCTTAAACAAATTTATTTTTCTTTAAAACATCGATGTTATAGTCAAAACATCAATGTTAAAGTATACTTGTTTTGTCCAAAATGTCGATGTTAAAACATATTTGGCTTTCTCTAAAACATCGATGTTGAAGTATACTTGTTTATGGTCAAAACATCGATGTTAAAACATATTTGTTTTTCTTTAAGACATTGATGTTATTGTCTAAACATCAATGTTTAAATTTACTTTTTTTTTGTTCATAACTGCGATGTTAAAACATATTTGTTTCTCTCTAAAACATCGTTGCTAAAGTATACTTGTTTTTTTTTTTTTTTCAAATAATCGATGTTATAACATATTATTTTTTCTCTTAAACATATTTCTTTTTCTTTAACACATCGATGTTATAGTCAAAACATCAATGTTAAAGTTTACTTGTTCTTGTATAAAACATCAAAGTTAAAACATATTTGTTTTTCTGTAAAACATCGATGTTATTGTCAAAACATCAATGTTAAATTATACTTGTTCTTGTTCAAAACATCGATGTTAAATAATATTTCTTTTTCGTTAAAACATCGATGTTATAGTCAAAACATCAATGTTAAATTATACTTGTTCTTGTTCAAAACATCGATGTCAAAACATATTTATTTTTCTCTAAAACATATTACTCTCTTCAACACATGATGTTATTGTTAAAACATCAATGTTAAAGTATACTTGTTATTGTTTTAACATCATACTTGGTATTTTCCACAACATCGATGTTTTAACATATTGTCCGAAACATGGATGCTAAAACATATTTCTTTTTCCTAAAAACATCGATGTTATTGTCAAAACATCAATAAAAATGTTTACTTGTTTTTGTTTAAACATAACATATTTCTATTTCTATAAGTATACTTGTTTTGTCCAAAACGTCGATGTTAAAACATATTTTCTTTTCTCTAAAACATCGATGTTAAAGTATACTTGTTTTTTTTTAAAACATCAAAGTTTAAACATATTTGTTTTTCTTTAAAACATTGATGTTATTGTCAAAAGATCTATGTTAAAGTATACTTGTTTTGTCCAAAACGTCGATGTTAAAACATTTTTGCCTTTCTCTAAAACATCGATGTTAAAGTATACTTGTTTATGGTCAAAACATCGATGTTAAAACATATTTGTTTTTCTTTAAAACATTGATGTTATTGTCTAAACATCAATGTTTAAATTTACTTTTTTTTTGTTCATAACAGCGATGTTAAAACAAATTTTTTTTTCTCTAAAACATCGTTGCTAAAGTATACCTGTTTTTTCTTTTTCGAAAAATCGATGTTAAAACATTATTTTTTTTCTTAAACATATTTCTTCTACTTTAAAACATCGATGTTATAGTCAAAACATCAATGTTAAAGTATACTTGTTTTTTCCAAAACGTCAATGTTAAAACGTTTTTTTTTCCTCTAAAACATCGTTGCTAAAGAAAACTTGTTTTTTTTTTTTTTTTTCAAAAAATCTATTTAAAACATATTTTTTTTTCTCTTAAACATATTTCTTCTTCTTTAAAACATCGATGTTATAGTCAAAACATCAATGTTAAAGTATACTTGTTTTTTCCAAAACGTCGATGTTAAAACGTTTTTTTTTCTCTAAAACATCGTTGCTAAAGAAAACTTGTTTTTTTTTTTTTTTCAAAAGATCGATGTTAAAACATATTTATTTTTCTCTTAAACATATTTCTTTTTCTTTAAAACATCGATGTTATAGTCAAAACATCAATGGTTAAGTATACTTGTTTTGTCCAAAACGTCGAAGTTAAAACATATTTGCCTTTCTCTAAATCATCCATGTTAAATTTACTTTTTTTGTTTCAACCGTCGATGTTAAAACATTTTTTTTCTCTAAAACATCGATGCTAAAGAAAACTTGTTTTTTTTTTTTCAAAAAATCGATGTTAAAACATATTATTTTTTCTCTTAAACATATTTCTTTTTCTTTGACACATCGATGTTATAGTCAAAACATCAATGTTAAAGTATACCCTTTTTGTCCAATCGATGTTAAATAATATTTCTTTTTCGCTAAAACATCGATGTTATAGTCAAAACATCAATGTTAAATTATACTTGTTCTTGTTCAAAACATCGATGTTAAAACATATTTTTATTTCTTTAAAACATCGATTCTAAAGAAAACTTGTTTTTTTTTTCAAAACATCGATGTTAAAACATATTTATTTTTCTCTAAAACATATTACTCTCTTCAACACATGATGTTATTGTTAAAACATCAATGTTAAAGTATACTTGTTATTGTTTTAACATCATCCTTGGTATTTTCCAAAACATCGATGTTTTAACATATTGGTTTTTGTCCGAAACATGGATGCTAAAACATATTTCTTTATCCTAAAAACATCGATGTTATTGTCAAAACATCAATAAAAATGTTTACTTGTTTTTGTTTAAACATAACATATTTCTATTTCTATAAGTATACTTGTTTTGTCCAAAACGTCGATGTTAAAACATATTTTCTTTTCTCTAAAACATCGATGTTAAAGTATACTTGTTTTTTTTTAAAACATCAAAGTTTAAACATATTTGTTTTTCTTTAAAACATTGATGTTATTGTCAAAAGATCTATGTTAAAGTATACAGGGTTTTTTTCAAAACGTCGATGTTACAAATTGTTTGTTTTTCTCTAAATCATCCATTTTAAATTTACTTTTCTTGTTTAAAACATCGATGTTAAAACATATTTTTTTTCTCTAAAACATCGTTGCTAAAGTAAACATGAATTTTTATTTTAAAAAAATCGATGTTCAAACATATTATTTTTTCTCTTAAACATATTTCTTTTTCTTTAAAACCTCGATGTTATAGTCAAAACATCAATGTTAAAGTATACTGTTATATAATGTTAAAGTATAAGTTTTGTCCAAAACGTCGATGTTAAAACATATTTGCCTTTCTCTAAATCATCGATGTTAAAGTATACATGTTTTTGTTCAAAACGTCAATGCTACAAAATGTTTGTTTTTCTCTATATCATCCATGTTAAATTTACTTTTTTTTTTGCTTAAACCATCGATGTTAAAACATTTTTTTTTCTCTAAAACATCGTTGCTAAAGGGAACTTGTTTTTTTTTTTTTTTTAAATCGATGTTAAAACATATCATTTTTTCTCTTAAATATATTTCTTTTTCTTTAAAACATCCATGTTATAGTCAAAACATCAATGTTAAAGTATACTTGTTTTGTCCAAAACGTCGATGTTAAAACATATTTGCCTTTCACTAAAACATCGATGTTAAAGTATACTTGTTTATTGTCAAAACATCGATGTTAAAACATATTTGTTTTTCTTTAAAACATATATGCTATTGTCTAAACATCAATGTTTAAATTTACTTTTTTTTGTTTAAACCATCGATGTTAAAACAAATTTTTTTTTCTCTAAAACATCGTTGCTAAAGTATACCTGTTTTTTCTTTTTCAAAAAATCGATGTTAAAACATTATTTTTTTTCTTAAACATATTTCTTCTTCTTTAAAACATCGATGTTATAGTCAAAACATCAATGTTAAAGTATACTTGTTTTTTCCAAAACGTCAATGTTAAAACGTTTTTTTTTCCTCTAAAACATCGTTGCTAAAGAAAACTTGTTTTTTTTTTTTTTTTTTCAAAAAATCTATTTAAAACATATTATTTTTTCTCCTAAACATATTTCTTCTTTTTTAAAACATCGATGTTATAGTCAAAACATCAATGTTAAAGTATACTTGTTTTTTCCAAAACGTCGATGTTAAAACGTTTTTTTTTCTCTAAAACATCGTTGCTAAAGAAAACTTGTTTTTTTTTTTTTCAAAAGATCGATGTTAAAACATATTTATTTTTCTCTTAAACATATTTCTTTTTCTTTAAAACATCGATGTTATAGTCAAAACATCAATGGTTAAGTATACTTGTTTTGTCCAAAACGTCGAAGTTAAAACATATTTGCCTTTCTCTAAATCATCCATGTTAAATTTACTTTTTTTGTTTCAACCGTCGATGTTAAAACATTTTTTTTCTCTAAAACATCGATGCTAAAGAAAACTTGTTTTTTTTTTTTTCAAAAAATCGATGTTAAAACATATTATTTTTTCTCTTAAACATATTTCTTTTTCTTTAACACATCGATGTTATAGTCAAAACATCAATGTTAAAGTATACTTGTTTTTTCCAAAACGTCGATGTTAAAACGTTTTTTTTTCTCTAAAACATCGTTGCTAAAGAAAACTTGTTTTTTTTTTTTTCAAAAGATCGATGTTAAAACATATTTTCTTTTCTCTAAAACATCGATGTTAAAGTATACTTGTTTTTTTTTAAAACATCAAAGTTTAAACATATTTGTTTTTCTTTAAAACATTGATGTTATTGTCAAAAGATCTATGTTAAAGTATACAGGTTTTTTTTCAAAACGTCGATGTTACAAAATGTTTGTTTTTCTCTAAATCATCCATTTTAAATTTACTTTTCTTGTTTAAAACATCGATTTTTTTTCTCTAAAACATCGTTGCTAAAGTAAACATGTATTTTTTTTTTCAAAAAATCGATGGTCAAACATATTATTTTTTCTCTTAAACATATTTCATTTTCTTTAAAACATCGATGTTATAGTCAAAACATCAATCTAAAACATCGTTGCTTAAGAAAACTTGTTTTTTTTTTTTTTCAAAAAATCGATGTTAAAACATATTATTTTTTCTCTTAAACATATTTCTTTTTCTTTAAAACATCGATGTTATGGTCAAAACATCAATGGTTAAGTATACTTGTTTTGTCCAAAACGTCGATGTTAAAACATATTTGCCTTTCTCTAAAACATCGATGTTAAAGTATACTTGTTTATTGTCAAAACATCAATATTAAAACATATTTTTTTTTCTTTAAAACATCGATGTTATTGTCAAAACATCAATGTTAAAGTATACATGTTTTTGTTCAAACGTCGATGTTATAAAATGTTTGTTTTTTTCTAAATCATCCATGTTAAATTTACTTTTTTTGTTTAAACCGTCGATGTTAAAACATTTTTTTTCTCTAAAACATCGATGCTAAAGAAAACTTGTTTTTGTTTTTTTCAAAAAATCGATGTTAAAACATATTATTTTTTCTCTTAAACAAATTTCTTTTTCTTTAAAACATCGATGTTATAGTCAAAACATCAATGTTAAAGTATACTTGTTTTGTCCAAAATGTCGATGTTAAAACATATTTGGCTTTCTCTAAAACATCGATGTTGAAGTATACTTTTTTATGGTCAAAACATCGATGTTAAAACATATTTGTTTTTCTTTAAGACATTGATGTTATTGTCTAAACATCAATGTTTAAATTTACTTTTTTTTGTTTATAACTGCGATGTTAAAACATATTTGTTTCTCTCTAAAACATCGTTGCTAAAGTATACTTGTTTTTTTTTTTTTTTAAAAAATTGATGTTAAAACATATTATTTTTTCTCTTAAACATATTTCTTTTTCTTTAACACATCAATGTTATAGTCAAAACATCAATGTTAAATTATACTTGTTCTTGTTCAAAACATCGATGTTAAAACATATTTTTATTTCTTTAAAACATCGTTGCTAAAGAAAACTTGTTTTTTTTTTCAAAACATCGATGTTAAAACATATTTATTTTTCTCTAAAACATATTACTCTCTTCAACACATGATGTTATTGTTAAAACATCAATGTTAAAGTATACTTGTTATTGTTTTAACATCATACTTGGTATTTTCCAAAACATCGATGTTTTAACATATTGGTTTTTGTCCGAAACATGGATGCTAAAACATATTTCTTTTTCCTAAAAACATCGATGTTATTGTCAAAACATCAATAAAAATGTTTACTTGTTTTTGTTTAAACAAAACATATTTCTATTTCTATAAGTATACTTGTTTTGTCCAAAACGTCGATGTTAAAACATATTTTCTTTTCTCTAAAACATCGATGTTAAAGTATACTTGTTTTTTTTTAAAACATCAAAGTTTAAACATATTTGTTTTTCTTTAAAACATAGATGTTATTGTCAAAAGATCTATGTTAAAGTATACAGGTTTTTTTTCAAAACGTCGATGTTACAAAATGTTTGTTTTTCTCTAAATCATCCATTTTAAATTTACTTTTCTTGTTTAAAACATCGATGTTAAAACATATTTATTTTCTCTAAAACATCGTTGCTAAAGTAAATATGTATTTTTTTTTTTAAAAAATCGATGTTCAAACATATTATTTTCTCTCTTAAACATATTTCTTTTTCTTTAAAACCTCGATGTTATAATCAAAACATCAATGTTAAAGTATACTGTTATATAATGTTAAAGTATAAGTTTTGTCCAAAACGTCGATGTTAAAACATATTTGCCTTTCTCTAAATCATCGATGTTAAGGTATACATGTTTTTGTTCAAAACGTCAATGCTACAAAATGTTTGTTTTTCTCTATATCATCCATGTTAAATTTACTTTTTTTTTTGCTTAAACAATCGATGTTAAAACATTTTTTTTTTCTCTAAAACATCGTTGCTAAAGGGAACTTGTTTTTTTTTTTTTTTTTTTAAATCGATGTTAAAACATCATTTTTTCTCTTAAACATATTTCTTTTTCTTTAAAACATCCATGTTATAGTCAAAACATCAATGTTAAAGTATACTTGTTTTGTCCAAAACGTCGATGTTAAAACATATTTGCCTTTCACTAAAACATCGATGTTAAAGTATACTTGTTTATTGTCAAAACATCGATGTTAAAACATATTTGTTTTTCTTTAAACATATATGCTATTGTCTAAACATCAATGTTTAAATTTACTTTTTTTTGTTTAAACCATCGATGTTAAAACATTTTTTTTTTCTCTATAACATCGTTGCTAGAGAAAACTTGTTTTTTTTTTCCGAAAAATCGATGTTAAAACATATTATTTTTTCTCTTAAACATATTTCTTTTTCTTTAAAACATCGATGTTATAGTCAAAACATCAATGTTAAAGTATACTGTTATATAATGTTAAAGTATAAGTTTTGTCCAAAACGTCGATGTTAAAACATATTTGCCTTTCTCTAAAACATCGATGATAAGGTAAACATGTCTTTGTTCAAAACGTCAATGTTACAAAATGTTTGTTTTTCTCTATATCATCCATGTTAAATTTACTTTTTTTTGCTTAAACCATCGATGTTAAAACATTTTTTTTTTCTCTAAAACATCGTTGCTAAAGAAAACTTGTTTTTTTTTTTTTCAAACAATCTATGTTAAAACATATTATTTTTTCTCTTAAACAAATTTATTTTTCTTTAAAACATCGATGTTATAGTCAAAACATCAATGTTAAAGTATACTTGTTTTGTCCAAAACGTCGCTGTTAAAACATATTTGGCTTTCTCTAAAACATCGATGTTGAAGTATACTTGTTTATGGTCAAAACATCGATGTTAAAACATATTTGTTTTTCTTTAAGACATTGATGTTATTGTCTAAACATCAATGTTTAAATTTACTTTTTTTTGTTTATAACTGCGATGTTAAAACATATTTGTTTCTCTCTAAAACATCGTTGCTAAAGTATACTTGTTTTTTTTTTTTTTCAAAAAATCGATGTTAAAACATATTATTTTTTCTCTTAAACATATTTCTTTTTCTTTAACACATCGATGTTATAGTCAAAACATCAATGTTAAAGTATACTTGTTTTGTCCAATCGATGTTAAATAATATTTCTTTTTCGCTAAAACATCGATGTTATAGTCAAAACATCAATGGTTAAGTATACTTGTTTTGTCCAAAACGTCGATGTTAAAACATATTTTCTTTTCTCTAAAACATCGATGTTAAAGTATACTTGTTTTTTTTTAAAACATCAAAGTTTAAACATATTTGTTTTTCTTTAAAACATAGATGTTATTGTCAAAAGATCTATGTTAAAGTATACAGGTTTTTTTTCAAAACGTCGATGTTACAAAATGTTTGTTTTTCTCTAAATCATCCATTTTAAATTTACTTTTCTTGTTTAAAACATCGATGTTAAAACATATTTATTTTCTCTAAAACATCGTTGCTAAAGTAAATATGTATTTTTTTTTTTAAAAAATCGATGTTCAAACATATTATTTTCTCTCTTAAACATATTTCTTTTTCTTTAAAACCTCGATGTTATAATCAAAACATCAATGTTAAAGTATACTGTTATATAATGTTAAAGTATAAGTTTTGTCCAAAACGTCGATGTTAAAACATATTTGCCTTTCTCTAAATCATCGATGTTAAGGTATACATGTTTTTGTTCAAAACGTCAATGTTACAAAATGTTTGTTTTTCTCTATATCATCCATGTTAAATTTACTTTTTTTTGCTTAAACCATCGATGTTAAAACATTTTTTTTTTCTCTAAAACATCGTTGCTAAAGAAAACTTGTTTTTTTTTTTTTCAAAAAATCTATGTTAAAACATATTATTTTTTCTCTTAAACAAATTTATTTTTTTTTAAAACATCGATGTTATAGTCAAAACATCAATGTTAAAGTATACTTGTTTTGTCCAAAACGTCGCTGTTAAAACATATTTGGCTTTCTCTAAAACATCGATGTTGAAGTATACTTGTTTATGGTCAAAACATCGATGTTAAAACATATTTGTTTTTCTTTAAGACATTGATGTTATTGTCTAAACATCAATGTTTAAATTTACATTTTTTGTTTATAACTGCGATGTTAAAACATATTTGTTTCTCTCTAAAACATCGTTGCTAAAGTATACTTGTTTTTTTTTTTTTTTCAAAAAATCGATTTTAAAACATATTATTTTTTCTCTTAAACATATTTCTTTTTCTTTAACACATCGATGTTATAGTCAAAACATCAATGTTAAAGTATACTTGTTTTGTCCAATCGATGTTAAATAATATTTCTTTTTCGCTAAAACATCGACGTTATAGTCAAAACATCAATGGTTAAGTATACTTGTTTTGTCCAAAACGTCGATGTTAAAACATATTTTCTTTTCTCTAAAACATCGATGTTAAAGTATACTTGTTTTTTTTTAAAACATCAAAGTTTAAACATATTTGTTTTTCTTTAAAACATTGATGTTATTGTCAAAAGATCTATGTTAAAGTATACAGGTTTTTTTTCAAAACGTCGATGTTACAAAATGTTTGTTTTTCTCTAAATCATCCATTTTAAATTTACTTTTCTTGTTTAAAACATCGATTTTTTTTCTCTAAAACATCGTTGCTAAAGTAAACATGTATTTTTTTTTTCAAAAAATCGATGGTCAAACATATTATTTTTTCTCTTAAACATATTTCATTTTCTTTAAAACATCGATGTTATAGTCAAAACATCAATCTAAAACATCGTTGCTAAAGAAAACTTGTTTTTTTTTTTTTTTTTTCTAAAAATCGATGTTAAAACATATTATTTTTTCTCTTAAACAAATTTCTTTTTCTTTAAAACATCGATGTTATAGTCAAAACATCAATGTTAAAGTATACTTGTTTTGTCCAAAACGTCGATGTTAAAACATTTTTGCCTTTCTCTAAATTATCGATGTTAAAGTATACTTGTTTATGGTCAAAACATCGATGTTAAAACATATTTGTTTTTCTTTAAAACATTGATGTTATTGTCTAAACATCAATGTTTAAATTTACTTTTTTTTTGTTCATAACAGCGATGTTAAAACAATTTTTTTTTTCTCTAAAACATCGTTGCTAAAGTATACCTGTTTTTTCTTTTTCAGAAAATCGATGTTAAAACATTATTTTTTTTCTTAAACATATTTCTTTTTCTTTAACACGTTAACTGAGACGAGGGTCATTTGACCCCTTGCGGTGACTTCCATTACTGCGAGCCATTAAACGTGTATTTGTCGTTAACTGCGAAGCTTGTCACGCATGCTGTTTTAATATTTTTCAGATTTTTTATTTATTTTTTATAATGCACTAATTAATACTAATTATATATCGAAAAAAAATGTTAGGGGTCACTTGACCCCTTGTCGCATTATAGTTTAAATGTTTTCCTTAATGCGGCAAGGGGTCAAATGACCCCTAACATTTTTGTTCGATATATAATTAGTATGCTCATTAACATGCTCTTTTAATGCTCATTAAACTTCATCTTACTATTGTTTTGGCATATTATATAAAATATTAATGAATATGTAAATAAAAAATATTTTTTGTATTCTAAAATATATTTTTCTAATGTTTGAAAGCTGTGAAAGCGGCAGTAATTTATTGTGAATCACATTTATCTAAGGGTGAATCACAGATTCCCCTTCTTTTCTTGTTCTTTGACTGATTCTACTTAGTATTGTTGACACCTGAGCTCTGGTTTATTTGTCTCGTCTCGATTCAGTAAATAATTTCGAAGAAGGTCCGGACCACTGTGACGACTGTGCCGACAAACCGTCTCTTTGTTTGCAATGTTTCAATGATAAACATTATAAAATGTAGTTTTCACATGTTATTTCTATTTAAATAATTTAATTAGTAATATTTAAGTTTATTTTTTTAAATATATAAAAGGTACACCTATGTTCATTTATTTATAATAAAAACATACTTTTGGTTTTATTTTTTATATCTGAATTCTTCCTTTCATGAATTATTTATGCTGAAAATTAAGAAAATTAAAACCATATAGCAAACATTTTATGATTAAACGTAAAAGGAAAAAAAAAAATTACTGTTAGTATAACACAGATGTAGTGGAAAAAATAAGTAATAAAAAATATATTCAGAGGCAACAGAATTCAACCCTGCTTCTGTTACGAATTCTTGTATGTCAGGTATTTGTAAAAAAAATGGATTTCACTTTAAAACATTCATCAATGTTTACAGAGAGTTAATTTTAATGTCTAAGGGACAAGGGGTAAATCAGCCCATTGACGCAGTTTAGCGGTGTAGTAGCAAGGGGTCATTTGACCCCTCGTCGCAGTTAACGAAAATCCCAGTTTATTTGTTTCGCAGCTAACGTGTTAAAACATCGATGTTATAGTCAAAACATCAGTGTTAAAGTATACTTGTTTTGTCCAAAACGTCGATGTTAAAACATTTTTTTTCTCTAAAACATCGATGCTAAAGAAAACTTGTTTTTTTTTTTTTTTCAAAAAATCGATGTTAAAACATATTATTTTTTCTCTTAAACAAATTTCTTTTTCTTTAAAACATCGATGTTATAGTCAAAACATCAATGTTAAAGTATACTTGTTTTGTCCAAAATGTCGATGTTAAAACATATTTGGCTTTCTCTAAAACATCGATGTTGAAGTATACTTGTTTATGGTCAAAACATCGATGTTAAAACATATTTGTTTTTCTTTAAGACATTGATGTTATTGTCTAAACATCAATGTTTAAATTTACTTTTTTTTGTTTATAACTGCGATGTTAAAACATATTTGTTTCTCTCTAAAACATCGTTGCTATAGTATACTTGTTTTTTTTTTTTTTCAAAAAATCGATGTTAAAACATATTATTTTTTCTCTTAAACATATTTCTTTTTCTTTAACACATCGATGTTATAGTCAAAACATCAATGTTAAAGTATACTTGTTTTGTCCAATCGATGTTAAATAATATTTCTTTTTCGCTAAAACATCGATGTTATAGTCAAAACATCAATGGTTAAGTATACTTGTTTTGTCCAAAACTTCGATGTTAAAACATATTTTCTTTTCTCTAAAACATCGATGTTAAAGTATACTTGTTTTTTTTTAAAACATCAAAGTTTAAACATATTTGTTTTTCTTTAAAACATTGATGTTATTGTCAAAAGATCTATGTTAAAGTATACAGCGTTTTTTTCAAAACGTCGATGTTACAAATTGTTTGTTTTTCTCTAAATCATCCATTTTAAATTTACTTTTCTTGTTTAAAACATCGATGTTAAAAAATATTTTTTTTCTCTAAAACATCGTTGCTAAAGTAAACATGAATTTTTATTTTAAAAAAATCGATGTTCAAACATATTATTTTTTCTCTTAAACATATTTCTTTTTCTTTAAAACCTCGATGTTATAGTCAAAACATCAATGTTAAAGTATACTGTTATATAATGTTAAAGTATAAGTTTTGTCCAAAACGTCGATGTTAAAACATATTTGCCTTACTCTAAATCATCGATGTTAAAGTATACATGTTTTTGTTCAAAACGTCAATGCTACAAAATGTTTGTTTTTCTCTATATCATCCATGTTAAATTTACTTTTTTTTTTGCTTAAACCATCGATGTTAAAACATTTTTTTTTCTCTAAAACATCGTTGCTAAAGGGAACTTGTTTTTTTTTTTTTTTTAAATCGATGTTAAAACATATCATTTTTTCTCTTAAACATATTTCTTTTTCTTTAAAACATCCATGTTATAGTCAAAACATCAATGTTAAAGTATACTTGTTTTGTCCAAAACGTCGATGTTAAAACATATTTGCCTTTCACTAAAACATCGATGTTAAAGTATACTTGTTTATTGTCAAAACATCGATGTTAAAACATATTTGTTTGTCTTTAAAACATATATGCTATTGTCTAAACATCAATGTTTAAATTTACTTTTTTTTGTTTAAACCATCGATGTTAAAACATTTTTTTTTTCTCTAAAACATCGTGCTAGAGAAAACTTGTTTTTTTTTTTCGAAAAATCGATGTTAAAACATATTATTTTTTCTCTTAAACATATTAAAACATCGATGTTATAGTCAAAACATCAATGTTAAAGTATACTGTTATATAATGTTAAAGTATAAGTTTTGTCCAAAACGTCGATGTTAAAACATATTTGCCTTTCTCTAAAACATCGATGTTAAGGTAAACATGTTTTTGTTCAAAACGTCAATGTTACAAAATGTTTGTTTTTCTCTATATCATCCATGTTAAATTTACTTTTTTTTGCTTAAACCATCGATGTTAAAACATTTTTTTTTTCTCTAAAACATCGTTGCTAAAGTATACCTGTTTTTCTTTTTCAAAAAATCGATGTTAAAACATTATTTTTTTTCTTAAACATATTTCTTCTTCTTTAAAACATCGATGTTATAGTCAAAACATCAATGTTAAAGTATACTTGTTTTTTCCAAAACGTCAATGTTAAAACGTTTTTTTTCCTCTAAAACATCATTGCTAAAGAAAACTTGTTTTTTTTTTTTTTTTCAATAGATCGATGTTAAAACATATTATTTTTTCTCTTAAACATCGATGTTGAAGTATACTTGTTTATGGTCAAAACATCGATGTTAAAACATATTTGTTTTTCTTTAAGACATTGATGTTATTGTCTAAACATCAATGTTTAAATTTACATTTTTTGTTTATAACTGCGATGTTAAAACATATTTGTTTCTCTCTAAAACATCGTTGCTAAAGTATACTTGTTTTTTTTTTTTTTTCAAAAAATCGATTTTAAAACATATTATTTTTTCTCTTAAACATATTTCTTTTTCTTTAACACATCGATGTTATAGTCAAAACATCAATGTTAAAGTATACTTGTTTTGTCCAATCGATGTTAAATAATATTTCTTTTTCGCTAAAACATCGACGTTATAGTCAAAACATCAATGGTTAAGTATACTTGTTTTGTCCAAAACGTCGATGTTAAAACATATTTTCTTTTCTCTAAAACATCGATGTTAAAGTATACTTGTTTTTTTTTAAAACATCAAAGTTTAAACATATTTGTTTTTCTTTAAAACATTGATGTTATTGTCAAAAGATCTATGTTAAAGTATACAGGTTTTTTTTCAAAACGTCGATGTTACAAAATGTTTGTTTTTCTCTAAATCATCCATTTTAAATTTACTTTTCTTGTTTAAAACATCGATTTTTTTTCTCTAAAACATCGTTGCTAAAGTAAACATGTATTTTTTTTTTCAAAAAATCGATGGTCAAACATATTATTTTTTCTCTTAAACATATTTCATTTTCTTTAAAACATCGATGTTATAGTCAAAACATCAATCTAAAACATCGTTGCTAAAGAAAACTTGTTTTTTTTTTTTTTTTTTCTAAAAATCGATGTTAAAACATATTATTTTTTCTCTTAAACAAATTTCTTTTTCTTTAAAACATCGATGTTATAGTCAAAACATCAATGTTAAAGTATACTTGTTTTGTCCAAAACGTCGATGTTAAAACATATTTGCCTTTCACTAAAACATCGATGTTAAAGTATACTTGTTTATTGTCAAAACATCGATGTTAAAACATATTTGTTTGTCTTTAAAACATATATGCTATTGTCTAAACATCAATGTTTAAATTTACTTTTTTTTGTTTAAACCATCGATGTTAAAACATTTTTTTTTTCTCTAAAACATCGTGCTAGAGAAAACTTGTTTTTTTTTTTCGAAAAATCGATGTTAAAACATATTATTTTTTCTCTTAAACATATTAAAACATCGATGTTATAGTCAAAACATCAATGTTAAAGTATACTGTTATATAATGTTAAAGTATAAGTTTTGTCCAAAACGTCGATGTTAAAACATATTTGCCTTTCTCTAAAACATCGATGTTAAGGTAAACATGTTTTTGTTCAAAACGTCAATGTTACAAAATGTTTGTTTTTCTCTATATCATCCATGTTAAATTTACTTTTTTTTGCTTAAACCATCGATGTTAAAACATTTTTTTTTTCTCTAAAACATCGTTGCTAAAGTATACCTGTTTTTCTTTTTCAAAAAATCGATGTTAAAACATTATTTTTTTTCTTAAACATATTTCTTCTTCTTTAAAACATCGATGTTATAGTCAAAACATCAATGTTAAAGTATACTTGTTTTTTCCAAAACGTCAATGTTAAAACGTTTTTTTTCCTCTAAAACATCATTGCTAAAGAAAACTTGTTTTTTTTTTTTTTCAATAGATCGATGTTAAAACATATTATTTTTTCTCTTAAACATCGATGTTGAAGTATACTTGTTTATGGTCAAAACATCGATGTTAAAACATATTTGTTTTTCTTTAAGACATTGATGTTATTGTCTAAACATCAATGTTTAAATTTACATTTTTTGTTTATAACTGCGATGTTAAAACATATTTGTTTCTCTCTAAAACATCGTTGCTAAAGTATACTTGTTTTTTTTTTTTTTTCAAAAAATCGATTTTAAAACATATTATTTTTTCTCTTAAACATATTTCTTTTTCTTTAACACATCGATGTTATAGTCAAAACATCAATGTTAAAGTATACTTGTTTTGTCCAATCGATGTTAAATAATATTTCTTTTTCGCTAAAACATCGACGTTATAGTCAAAACATCAATGGTTAAGTATACTTGTTTTGTCCAAAACGTCGATGTTAAAACATATTTTCTTTTCTCTAAAACATCGATGTTAAAGTATACTTGTTTTTTTTTAAAACATCAAAGTTTAAACATATTTGTTTTTCTTTAAAACATTGATGTTATTGTCAAAAGATCTATGTTAAAGTATACAGGTTTTTTTTCAAAACGTCGATGTTACAAAATGTTTGTTTTTCTCTAAATCATCCATTTTAAATTTACTTTTCTTGTTTAAAACATCGATTTTTTTTCTCTAAAACATCGTTGCTAAAGTAAACATGTATTTTTTTTTTCAAAAAATCGATGGTCAAACATATTATTTTTTCTCTTAAACATATTTCATTTTCTTTAAAACATCGATGTTATAGTCAAAACATCAATCTAAAACATCGTTGCTAAAGAAAACTTGTTTTTTTTTTTTTTTTTTTCTAAAAATCGATGTTAACACATATTATTTTTTCTCTTAAACAAATTTCTTTTTCTTTAAAACATCGATGTTATAGTCAAAACATCAATGTTAAAGTATACTTGTTTTGTCCAAAACGTCGATGTTAAAACATTTTTGCCTTTCTCTAAATTATCGATGTTAAAGTATACTTGTTTATGGTCAAAACATCGATGTTAAAACATATTTGTTTTTCTTTAAAACATTGATGTTATTGTCTAAACATCAATGTTTAAATTTACTTTTTTTTTGTTCATAACAGCGATGTTAAAACAATTTTTTTTTTCTCTAAAACATCGTTGCTAAAGTATACCTGTTTTTTCTTTTTCAGAAAATCGATGTTAAAACATTATTTTTTTTCTTAAACATATTTCTTTTTCTTTAACACGTTAACTGAGACGAGGGTCATTTGACCCCTTGCGGTGACTTCCATTACTGCGAGCCATTAAACGTGTATTTGTCGTTAACTGCGAAGCTTGTCACGCATGCTGTTTTAATATTTTTCAGATTTTTTATTTATTTTTTATAATGCACTAATTAATACTAATTATATATCGAAAAAAAATGTTAGGGGTCACTTGACCCCTTGTCGCATTATAGTTTAAATGTTTTCCTTAATGCGGCAAGGGGTCAAATGACCCCTAACATTTTTGTTCGATATATAATTAGTATGCTCATTAACATGCTCTTTTAATGCTCATTAAACTTCATCTTACTATTGTTTTGGCATATTATATAAAATATTAATGAATATGTAAATAAAAAATATTTTTTGTATTCTAAAATATATTTTTCTAATGTTTGAAAGCTGTGAAAGCGGCAGTAATTTATTGTGAATCACATTTATCTAAGGGTGAATCACAGATTCCCCTTCTTTTCTTGTTCTTTGACTGATTCTACTTAGTATTGTTGACACCTGAGCTCTGGTTTATTTGTCTCGTCTCGATTCAGTAAATAATTTCGAAGAAGGTCCGGACCACTGTGACGACTGTGCCGACAAACCGTCTCTTTGTTTGCAATGTTTCAATGATAAACATTATAAAATGTAGTTTTCACATGTTATTTCTATTTAAATAATTTAATTAGTAATATTTAAGTTTATTTTTTTAAATATATAAAAGGTACACCTATGTTCATTTATTTATAATAAAAACATACTTTTGGTTTTATTTTTTATATCTGAATTCTTCCTTTCATGAATTATTTATGCTGAAAATTAAGAAAATTAAAACCATATAGCAAACATTTTATGATTAAACGTAAAAGGAAAAAAAAAAATTACTGTTAGTATAACACAGATGTAGTGGAAAAAATAAGTAATAAAAAATATATTCAGAGGCAACAGAATTCAACCCTGCTTCTGTTACGAATTCTTGTATGTCAGGTATTTGTAAAAAAAATGGATTTCACTTTAAAACATTCATCAATGTTTACAGAGAGTTAATTTTAATGTCTAAGGGACAAGGGGTAAATCAGCCCATTGACGCAGTTTAGCGGTGTAGTAGCAAGGGGTCATTTGACCCCTCGTCGCAGTTAACGAAAATCCCAGTTTATTTGTTTCGCAGCTAACGTGTTAAAACATCGATGTTATAGTCAAAACATCAGTGTTAAAGTATACTTGTTTTGTCCAAAACGTCGATGTTAAAACATTTTTTTTCTCTAAAACATCGATGCTAAAGAAAACTTGTTTTTTTTTTTTTTTCAAAAAATCGATGTTAAAACATATTATTTTTTCTCTTAAACAAATTTCTTTTTCTTTAAAACATCGATGTTATAGTCAAAACATCAATGTTAAAGTATACTTGTTTTGTCCAAAATGTCGATGTTAAAACATATTTGGCTTTCTCTAAAACATCGATGTTGAAGTATACTTGTTTATGGTCAAAACATCGATGTTAAAACATATTTGTTTTTCTTTAAGACATTGATGTTATTGTCTAAACATCAATGTTTAAATTTACTTTTTTTTGTTTATAACTGCGATGTTAAAACATATTTGTTTCTCTCTAAAACATCGTTGCTATAGTATACTTGTTTTTTTTTTTTTTCAAAAAATCGATGTTAAAACATATTATTTTTTCTCTTAAACATATTTCTTTTTCTTTAACACATCGATGTTATAGTCAAAACATCAATGTTAAAGTATACTTGTTTTGTCCAATCGATGTTAAATAATATTTCTTTTTCGCTAAAACATCGATGTTATAGTCAAAACATCAATGGTTAAGTATACTTGTTTTGTCCAAAACTTCGATGTTAAAACATATTTTCTTTTCTCTAAAACATCGATGTTAAAGTATACTTGTTTTTTTTTAAAACATCAAAGTTTAAACATATTTGTTTTTCTTTAAAACATTGATGTTATTGTCAAAAGATCTATGTTAAAGTATACAGCGTTTTTTTCAAAACGTCGATGTTACAAATTGTTTGTTTTTCTCTAAATCATCCATTTTAAATTTACTTTTCTTGTTTAAAACATCGATGTTAAAAAATATTTTTTTTCTCTAAAACATCGTTGCTAAAGTAAACATGAATTTTTATTTTAAAAAAATCGATGTTCAAACATATTATTTTTTCTCTTAAACATATTTCTTTTTCTTTAAAACCTCGATGTTATAGTCAAAACATCAATGTTAAAGTATACTGTTATATAATGTTAAAGTATAAGTTTTGTCCAAAACGTCGATGTTAAAACATATTTGCCTTACTCTAAATCATCGATGTTAAAGTATACATGTTTTTGTTCAAAACGTCAATGCTACAAAATGTTTGTTTTTCTCTATATCATCCATGTTAAATTTGTTTTATACATATTTGTTTTTCTTTAAGACATTGATGTTATTGTCTAAACATCAATGTTTAAATTTACTTTTTTTTGTTTATAACTGCGATGTTAAAACATATTTGTTTCTCTCTAAAACATCGTTGCTAAAGTATACCTGTTTTTCTTTTTCAAAAAATCGATGTTAAAACATTATTTTTTTTCTTAAACATATTTCTTCTTCTTTAAAACATCGATGTTATAGTCAAAACATCAATGTTAAAGTATACTTGTTTTTTCCAAAACGTCAATGTTAAAACGTTTTTTTTTCCTCTAAAACATCATTGCTAAAGAAAACTTGTTTTTTTTTTTTTTTCAATAGATCGATGTTAAAACATATTATTTTTTCTCTTAAACATATTTCTTTTTCTTTAAAACATCGATTTTATAGTCAAAACATCAATGGTTAAGTATACTTGTTTTGTCCAAAACGTCGATGTTAAAACATTTTTTTTTCTCTAAAACATCGTTGCTAAAGAAAACTTGTTTTTTTTTTTTTTCAAAAAATCTATGTTAAAACATATTATTTTTTCTCTTTAACATATTTCTTCTTCTTTAAAACATCGATGTTATAGTCAAAACATCAATGTTAAAGTATACTTGTTTTTTCCAAAACGTCGATGTTAAAACGTTTTTTTTTCTCTAAAACATCGTTGCTAAAGAAAACTTGTTTTTTTTTTTTTTCAAAAGATCGATGTTAAAACATATTTATTTTTCTCTTAAACATATTTCTTTTTTTTTAAAACATCGATGTTATAGTCAAAACATCAATGGTTAAGTATACTTGTTTTGTCCAAAACGTCGAAGTTAAAACATATTTGCCTTTCTCTAAATCATCCATGTTAAATTTACTTTTTTTGTTTAAACCGTCGATGTTAAAACATTTTTTTTCTCTAAAACATCGATGCTAAAGAAAACTTGTTTTTTTTTTTTTCAAAAAATCGATGTTAAAACATATTATTTTTTCCCTTAAATAAATTTATTTTTTTTTAAAAAATCGATGTTATAGTCAAAACATCAATGTTAAAGTATACTTGTTTTGTCCAAAATGTCGATGTTAAAACATATTTGGCTTTCTCTAAAACATCGATGTTGAAGTATACTTGTTTATGGTCAAAACATCGATGTTAAAACATATTTGTTTTTCTTTAAGACATTGATGTTATTGTCTAAACATCAATGTTTAAATTTACTTTTTTTTGTTTATAACTGCGATGTTAAAACATATTTGTTTCTCTCTAAAACATCGTTGCTAAAGTATACTTGTTTTTTTTTTTTTTTCAAAAAATCGATGTTAAAACATATTATTTTTTCTCTTAAACATATTTCTTTTTCTTTAACACATCGATGTTATAGTCAAAACATCAATGTTAAAGTATACTTGTTTTGTCCAATCGATGTTAAATAATATTTCTTTTTCGCTAAAACATCGATGTTATAGTCAAAACATCAATGGTTAAGTATACTTGTTTTGTCCAAAACGTCGATGTTAAAACATATTTTCTTTTCTCTAAAACATCGATGTTAAAGTATACTTGTTTTTTTTTAAAACATCAAAGTTTAAACATATTTGTTTTTCTTTAAAACATTGATGTTATTGTCAAAAGATCTATGTTAAAGTATACAGGTTTTTTTTCAAAACGTCGATGTTACAAAATGTTTGTTTTTCTCTAAATCATCCATTTTAAATTTACTTTTCTTGTTTAAAACATCGATTTTTTTTCTCTAAAACATCGTTGCTAAAGTAAACATGTATTTTTTTTTTCAAAAAATCGATGGTCAAACATATTATTTTTTCTCTTAAACATATTTCATTTTCTTTAAAACATCGATGTTATAGTCAAAACATCAATCTAAAACATCGTTGCTAAAGAAAACTTGTTTTTTTTTTGTTTTTTTTCTAAAAATCGATGTTAAAACATATTATTTTTTCTCTTAAACAAATTTCTTTTTCTTTAAAACATCGATGTTATAGTCAAAACATCAATGTTAAAGTATACTTGTTTTGTCCAAAACGTCGATGTTAAAACATTTTTGCCTTTCTCTAAATTATCGATGTTAAAGTATACTTGTTTATGGTCAAAACATCGATGTTAAAACATATTTGTTTTTCTTTAAAACATTGATGTTATTGTCTAAACATCAATGTTTAAATTTACTTTTTTTTTGTTCATAACAGCGATGTTAAAACAATTTTTTTTTTCTCTAAAACATCGTTGCTAAAGTATACCTGTTTTTTCTTTTTCAGAAAATCGATGTTAAAACATTATTTTTTTTCTTAAACATATTTCTTTTTCTTTAACACGTTAACTGAGACGAGGGTCATTTGACCCCTTGCGGTGACTTCCATTACTGCGAGCCATTAAACGTGTATTTGTCGTTAACTGCGAAGCTTGTCACGCATGCTGTTTTAATATTTTTCAGATTTTTTATTTATTTTTTATAATGCACTAATTAATACTAATTATATATCGAAAAAAAATGTTAGGGGTCACTTGACCCCTTGTCGCATTATAGTTTAAATGTTTTCCTTAATGCGGCAAGGGGTCAAATGACCCCTAACATTTTTTTTCGATATATAATTAGTATGCTCATTAACATGCTCTTTTAATGCTCATTAAACTTCATCTTACTATTGTTTTGGCATATTATATAAAATATTAATGAATATGTAAATAAAAAATATTTTTTGTATTCTAAAATATATTTTTCTAATGTTTGAAAGCTGTGAAAGCGGCAGTAATTTATTGTGAATCACATTTATCTAAGGGTGAATCACAGATTCCCCTTCTTTTCTTGTTCTTTGACTGATTCTACTTAGTATTGTTGACACCTGAGCTCTGGTTTATTTGTCTCGTCTCGATTCAGTAAATAATTTCGAAGAAGGTCCGGACCACTGTGACGACTGTGCCGACAAACCGTCTCTTTGTTTGCAATGTTTCAATGATAAACATTATAAAATGTAGTTTTCACATGTTATTTCTATTTAAATAATTTAATTAGTAATATTTAAGTTTATTTTTTTAAATATATAAAAGGTACACCTATGTTCATTTATTTATAATAAAAACATACTTTTGGTTTTATTTTTTATATCTGAATTCTTCCTTTCATGAATTATTTATGCTGAAAATTAAGAAAATTAAAACCATATAGCAAACATTTTATGATTAAACGTAAAAGGAAAAAAAAAAAATTACTGTTAGTATAACACAGATGTAGTGGAAAAAATAAGTAATAAAAAATATATTCAGAGGCAACAGAATTCAACCCTGCTTCTGTTACGAATTCTTGTATGTCAGGTATTTGTAAAAAAAATGGATTTCACTTTAAAACATTCATCAATGTTTACAGAGAGTTAATTTTAATGTCTAAGGGACAAGGGGTAAATCAGCCCATTGACGCAGTTTAGCGGTGTAGTAGCAAGGGGTCATTTGACCCCTCGTCGCAGTTAACGAAAATCCCAGTTTATTTGTTTCGCAGCTAACGTGTTAAAACATCGATGTTATAGTCAAAACATCAGTGTTAAAGTATACTTGTTTTGTCCAAAACGTCGATGTTAAAACATTTTTTTTTCTCTAAAACATCGATGCTAAAGAAAACTTGTTTTTTTTTTTTTCAAAAAATCGATGTTAAAACATATTATTTTTTCCCTTAAACAAATTTATTTTTCTTTAAAACATCGATGTTATAGTCAAAACATCAATGTTAAAGTATACTTGTTTTGTCCAAAATGTCGATGTTAAAACATATTTGGCTTTCTCTAAAACATCGATGTTGAAGTATACTTGTTTATGGTCAAAACATCGATGTTAAAACATATTTGTTTTTCTTTAAGACATTGATGTTATTGTCTAAACATCAATGTTTAAATTTACTTTTTTTTGTTTATAACTGCGATGTTAAAACATATTTGTTTCTCTCTAAAACATCGTTGCTATAGTATACTTGTTTTTTTTTTTTTTCAAAAAATCGATGTTAAAACATATTATTTTTTCTCTTAAACATATTTCTTTTTCTTTAACACATCGATGTTATAGTCAAAACATCAATGTTAAAGTATACTTGTTTTGTCCAATCGATGTTAAATAATATTTCTTTTTCGCTAAAACATCGATGTTATAGTCAAAACATCAATGTTAAATTATACTTGTTCTTGTTCAAAACATCGATGTTAAAACATATTTTTATTTCTTTAAAACATCGTTGCTAAAGAAAACTTGTTTTTTTTTTTCAAAACATCGATGTTAAAACATATTTATTTTTCTCTAAAACATATTACTCTCTTCAACACATGATGTTATTGTTAAAACATCAATGTTAAATTATACTTGTTATTGTTTTAACATCATACTTGGTATTTTCCAAAACATCGATGTTTTAACATATTGGTTTTTGTCCGAAACATGGATGCTAAAACATATTTCTTTTTCCTAAAAACATCGATGTTATTGTCAAAACATCAATAAAAATGTTTACTTGTTTTTGTTTAAACAAAACATATTTCTATTTCTATAAGTATACTTGTTTTGTCCAAAACTTCGATGTTAAAACATATTTTCTTTTCTCTAAAACATCGATGTTAAAGTATACATGTTTTTTTTTAAAACATCAAAGTTTAAACATATTTGTTTTTCTTTAAAACATTGATGTTATTGTCAAAAGATCTATGTTAAAGTATACAGCGTTTTTTTCAAAACGTCGATGTTACAAATTGTTTGTTTTTCTCTAAATCATCCATTTTAAATTTACTTTTCTTGTTTAAAACATCGATGTTAAAACATATTTTTTTTCTCTAAAACATCGTTGCTAAAGTAAACATGAATTTTTATTTTAAAAAAATCGATGTTCAAACATATTATTTTTTCTCTTAAACATATTTCTTTTTCTTTAAAACCTCGATGTTATAGTCAAAACATCAATGTTAAAGTATACTGTTATATAATGTTAAAGTATAAGTTTTGTCCAAAACGTCGATGTTAAAACATATTTGCCTTACTCTAAATCATCGATGTTAAAGTATACATGTTTTTGTTCAAAACGTCAATGCTACAAAATGTTTGTTTTTCTCTATATCATCCATGTTAAATTTACTTTTTTTGTTTCAACCGTCGATGTTAAAACATTTTTTTTCTCTAAAACATCTATGCTTAAGAAAACTTGTTTTTTTTTTTCAAAAAATCGATGTTAAAACATATTATTTTTTCCCTTAAACAAATTTATTTTTCTTTAAAACATCGATGTTATAGTCAAAACATCAATGTTAAAGTATACTTGTTTTGTCCAAAATGTCGATGTTAAAACATATTTGGCTTTCTCTAAAACATCGATGTTGAAGTATACTTGTTTATGGTCAAAACATCGATGTTAAAACATATTTGTTTTTCTTTAAGACATTGATGTTATTGTCTAAACATCAATGTTTAAATTTACTTTTTTTTTGTTCATAACTGCGATGTTAAAACATATTTGTTTCTCTCTAAAACATCGTTGCTAAAGTATACCTGTTTTTTCTTTTTCAAAAAATCGATGTTAAAACATTATTTTTTTTCTTAAACATATTTCTTCTTCTTTAAAACATCGATGTTATAGTCAAAACATCAATGTTAAAGTATACTTGTTTTTTCCAAAACGTCAATGTTAAAACGTTTTTTTTTCCTCTAAAACATCGTTGCTAAAGAAAACTTGTTTTTTTTTTTTTCAATAGATCGATGTTAAAACATATTATTTTTTCTCTTAAACATACTTCTTTTTCTTTAAAACATCGATTTTATAGTCAAAACATCAATGGTTAAGTATACTTGTTTTGTCCAAAACGTCGATGTTAAAACATTTTTTTTCTCTATATCATCCATGTTAAATTTACTTTTTTTTTTGCTTAAACCATCGATGTTAAAACATTTTTTTTTCTCTAAAACATCGTTGCTAAAGGGAACTTGTTTTTTTTTTTTTTTAAATCGATGTTAAAACATATCATTTTTTCTCTTAAACATATTTCTTTTTCTTTAAAACATCCATGTTATAGTCAAAACATCAATGTTAAAGTATACTTGTTTTGTCCAAAACGTCGATGTTAAAACATATTTGCCTTTCACTAAAACATCGATGTTAAAGTATACTTGTTTATTGTCAAAACATCGATGTTAAAACATATTTGTTTGTCTTTAAAACATATATGCTATTGTCTAAACATCAATGTTTAAATTTACTTTTTTTTGTTTAAACCATCGATGTTAAAACATTTTTTTTTTCTCTAAAACATCGTTGCTAGAGAAAACTTGTTTTTTTTTCCGAAAAATCGATGTTAAAACATATTATTTTTTCTCTTAAACATATTTCTTTTTCTTTAAAACATCGATGTTATAGTCAAAACATCAATGTTAAAGTATACTGTTATATAATGTTAAAGTATAAGTTTTGTCCAAAACGTCGATGTTAAAACATATTTGCCTTTCTCTAAAACATCGATGTTAAGGTAAACATGTTTTTGTTCAAAACGTCAATGTTACAAAATGTTTGTTTTTCTCTATATCATCCATGTTAAATTTACTTTTTTTTGCTTAAACCATCGATGTTAAAACATTTTTTTTTTCTCTAAAACATCGTTGCTAAAGTATACCTGTTTTTTCTTTTTCAAAAAATCGATGTTAAAACATTATTTTTTTTCTTAAACATATTTCTTCTTCTTTAAAACATCGATGTTATAGTCAAAACATCAATGTTAAAGTATACTTGTTTTTTCCAAAACGTCAATGTTAAAACGTTTTTTTTTCCTCTAAAACATCGTTGCTAAAGAAAACTTGTTTTTTTTTTTTTTCAATAGATCGATGTTAAAACATATTATTTTTTCTTTTAAACATACTTCTTTTTCTTTAAAACATCGATTTTATAGTCAAAACATCAATGGTTAAGTATACTTGTTTTGTCCAAAACGTCGATGTTAAAACATTTTTTTTTCTCTAAAACATCGTTGCTAAAGAAAACTTGTTTTTTTTTTTTTTTCAAAAAATCTATGTTAAAACATATTATTTTTTCTCATTAACATATTTCTTCTTCTTTAAAACATCGATGTTATAGTCAAAACATCAATGTTAAAGTATACTTGTTTTTTCCAAAACGTCGATGTTAAAACGTTTTTTTTTCTCTAAAACATCGTTGCTAAAGAAAACTTGTTTTTTTTTTTTTTCAAAAGATCGATGTTAAAACATATTTATTTTTCTCTTAAACATATTTCTTTTTTTTTAAAACATCGATGTTATAGTCAAAACATCAATGGTTAAGTATACTTGTTTTGTCCAAAACGTCGAAGTTAAAACATATTTGCCTTTCTCTAAATCATCCATGTTAAATTTACTTTTTTTGTTTAAACCGTCGATGTTAAAACATTTTTTTTCTCTAAAACATCGATGCTAAAGAAAACTTGTTTTTTTTTTTCAAAAAATCGATGTTAAAACATATTATTTTTTCCCTTAAACAAATTTATTTTTCTTTAAAACATCGATGTTATAGTCAAAACATCAATGTTAAAGTATACTTGTTTTGTCCAAAATGTCGATGTTAAAACATATTTGGCTTTCTCTAAAACATCGATGTTGAAGTATACTTGTTTATGGTCAAAACATCGATGTTAAAACATATTTGTTTTTCTTTAAGACATTGATGTTATTGTCTAAACATCAATGTTTAAATTTACTTTTTTTTTGTTCATAACTGCGATGTTAAAACATATTTGTTTCTCTCTAAAACATCGTTGCTAAAGTATACTTGTTTTTTTTTTTTTTTCAAATAATCGATGTTATAACATATTATTTTTTCTCTTAAACATATTTCTTTTTCTTTAACACATCGATGTTATAGTCAAAACATCAATGTTAAAGTTTACTTGTTCTTGTATAAAACATCAAAGTTAAAACATATTTGTTTTTCTGTAAAACATCGATGTTATTGTCAAAACATCAATGTTAAATTATACTTGTTCTTGTTCAAAACATCGATGTTAAATAATATTTCTTTTTCGTTAAAACATCGATGTTATAGTCAAAACATCAATGTTAAATTATACTTGTTCTTGTTCAAAATATCGATGTCAAAACATATTTATTTTTCTCTAAAACATATTACTCTCTTCAACACATGATGTTATTGTTAAAACATCAATGTTAAAGTATACTTGTTATTGTTTTAACATCATACTTGGTATTTTCCACAACATCGATGTTTTAACATATTGTCCGAAACATGGATGCTAAAACATATTTCTTTTTCCTAAAAACATCGATGTTATTGTCAAAACATCAATAAAAATGTTTACTTGTTTTTGTTTAAACATAACATATTTCTATTTCTATAAGTATACTTGTTTTGTCCAAAACGTCGATGTTAAAACATATTTTCTTTTCTCTAAAACATCGATGTTAAAGTATACTTGTTTTTTTTTAAAACATCAAAGTTTAAACATATTTGTTTTTCTTTAAAACATTGATGTTATTGTCAAAAGATCTATGTTAAAGTATACTTGTTTTGTCCAAAACGTCGATGTTAAAACATTTTTGCCTTTCTCTAAAACATCGATGTTAAAGTATACTTGTTTATGGTCAAAACATCGATGTTAAAACATATTTGTTTTTCTTTAAAACATTGATGTTATTGTCTAAACATCAATGTTTAAATTTACTTTTTTTTTGTTCATAACAGCGATGTTAAAACAAATTTTTTTTTCTCTAAAACATCGTTGCTAAAGTATACCTGTTTTTTCTTTTTCGAAAAATCGATGTTAAAACATTATTTTTTTTCTTAAACATATTTCTTCTACTTTAAAACATCGATGTTATAGTCAAAACATCAATGTTAAAGTATACTTGTTTTTTCCAAAACGTCAATGTTAAAACGTTTTTTTTTCCTCTAAAACATCGTTGCTAAAGAAAACTTGTTTTTTTTTTTTTTTTTCAAAAAATCTATTTAAAACATATTTTTTTTTCTCTTAAACATATTTCTTCTTCTTTAAAACATCGATGTTATAGTCAAAACATCAATGTTAAAGTATACTTGTTTTTTCCAAAACGTCGATGTTAAAACGTTTTTTTTTCTCTAAAACATCGTTGCTAAAGAAAACTTGTTTTTTTTTTTTTTTTCAAAAGATCGATGTTAAAACATATTTATTTTTCTCTTAAACATATTTCTTTTTCTTTAAAACATCGATGTTATAGTCAAAACATCAATGGTTAAGTATACTTGTTTTGTCCAAAACGTCAAAGTTAAAACATATTTGCCTTTCTCTAAATCATCCATGTTAAATTTACTTTTTTTGTTTCAACCGTCGATGTTAAAACATTTTTTTTCTCTAAAACATCGATGCTAAAGAAAACTTGTTTTTTTTTTTTCAAAAAATCGATGTTAAAACATATTATTTTTTCTCTTAAACATATTTCTTTTTCTTTGACACATCGATGTTATAGTCAAAACATCAATGTTAAAGTATACCCTTTTTGTCCAATCGATGTTAAATAATATTTCTTTTTCGCTAAAACATCGATGTTATAGTCAAAACATCAATGTTAAATTATACTTGTTCTTGTTCAAAACATCGATGTTAAAACATATTTTTATTTCTTTAAAACATCGATTCTAAAGAAAACTTGTTTTTTTTTTCAAAACATCGATGTTAAAACATATTTATTTTTCTCTAAAACATATTACTCTCTTCAACACATGATGTTATTGTTAAAACATCAATGTTAAAGTATACTTGTTATTGTTTTAACATCATACTTGGTATTTTCCAAAACATCGATGTTTTAACATATTGGTTTTTGTCCGAAACATGGATGCTAAAACATATTTCTTTATCCTAAAAACATCGATGTTATTGTCAAAACATCAATAAAAATGTTTACTTGTTTTTGTTTAAACATAACATATTTCTATTTCTATAAGTATACTTGTTTTGTCCAAAACGTCGATGTTAAAACATATTTTCTTTTCTCTAAAACATCGATGTTAAAGTATACTTGTTTTTTTTTAAAACATCAAAGTTTAAACATATTTGTTTTTCTTTAAAACATTGATGTTATTGTCAAAAGATCTATGTTAAAGTATACAGGGTTTTTTTCAAAACGTCGATGTTACAAATTGTTTGTTTTTCTCTAAATCATCCATTTTAAATTTACTTTTCTTGTTTAAAACATCGATGTTAAAACATATTTTTTTTCTCTAAAACATCGTTGCTAAAGTAAACATGAATTTTTATTTTAAAAAAATCGATGTTCAAACATATTATTTTTTCTCTTAAACATATTTCTTTTTCTTTAAAACCTCGATGTTATAGTCAAAACATCAATGTTAAAGTATACTGTTATATAATGTTAAAGTATAAGTTTTGTCCAAAACGTCGATGTTAAAACATATTTGCCTTTCTCTAAATCATCGATGTTAAAGTATACATGTTTTTGTTCAAAACGTCAATGCTACAAAATGTTTGTTTTTCTCTATATCATCCATGTTAAATTTACTTTTTTTTTTGCTTAAACCATCGATGTTAAAACATTTTTTTTTCTCTAAAACATCGTTGCTAAAGGGAACTTGTTTTTTTTTTTTTTTTAAATCGATGTTAAAACATATCATTTTTTCTCTTAAATATATTTCTTTTTCTTTAAAACATCCATGTTATAGTCAAAACATCAATGTTAAAGTATACTTGTTTTGTCCAAAACGTCGATGTTAAAACATATTTGCCTTTCACTAAAACATCGATGTTAAAGTATACTTGTTTATTGTCAAAACATCGATGTTAAAACATATTTGTTTTTCTTTAAAACATATATGCTATTGTCTAAACATCAATGTTTAAATTTACTTTTTTTTGTTTAAACCATCGATGTTAAAACAAATTTTTTTTTCTCTAAAACATCGTTGCTAAAGTATACCTGTTTTTTCTTTTTCAAAAAATCGATGTTAAAACATTATTTTTTTTCTTAAACATATTTCTTCTTCTTTAAAACATCGATGTTATAGTCAAAACATCAATGTTAAAGTATACTTGTTTTTTCCAAAACGTCAATGTTAAAACGTTTTTTTTTCCTCTAAAACATCGTTGCTAAAGAAAACTTGTTTTTTTTTTTTTTTTTTCAAAAAATCTATTTAAAACATATTATTTTTTCTCCTAAACATATTTCTTCTTTTTTAAAACATCGATGTTATAGTCAAAACATCAATGTTAAAGTATACTTGTTTTTTCCAAAACGTCGATGTTAAAACGTTTTTTTTTCTCTAAAACATCGTTGCTAAAGAAAACTTGTTTTTTTTTTTTTCAAAAGAACGATGTTAAAACATATTTATTTTTCTCTTAAACATATTTCTTTTTCTTTAAAACATCGATGTTATAGTCAAAACATCAATGGTTAAGTATACTTGTTTTGTCCAAAACGTCGAAGTTAAAACATATTTGCCTTTCTCTAAATCATCCATGTTAAATTTACTTTTTTTGTTTCAACCGTCGATGTTAAAACATTTTTTTTCTCTAAAACATCGATGCTAAAGAAAACTTGTTTTTTTTTTTTTCAAAAAATCGATGTTAAAACATATTATTTTTTCTCTTAAACATATTTCTTTTTCTTTAACACATCGATGTTATAGTCAAAACATCAATGTTAAAGTATACTTGTTTTTTCCAAAACGTCGATGTTAAAACGTTTTTTTTTCTCTAAAACATCGTTGCTAAAGAAAACTTGTTTTTTTTTTTTTCAAAAGATCGATGTTAAAACATATTTATTTTTCTCTTAAACATATTTCTTTTTCTTTAAAACATCGATGTTATAGTCAAAACATCAATGGTTAAGTATACTTGTTTTGTCCAAAACGTCGAAGTTAAAATATATTTGCCTTTCTCTAAATCATCCATGTTAAATTTACTTTTTTTGTTTCAACCGTCGATGTTAAAACATTTTTTTTCTCTAAAACATCTATGCTTAAGAAAACTTGTTTTTTTTTTTCAAAAAATCGATGTTAAAACATATTATTTTTTCCCTTAAACAAATTTATTTTTCTTTAAAACATCGATGTTATAGTCAAAACATCAATGTTAAAGTATACTTGTTTTGTCCAAAATGTCGATGTTAAAACATATTTGGCTTTCTCTAAAACATCGATGTTGAAGTATACTTGTTTATGGTCAAAAAATCGATGTTAAAACATATTATTTTTTCCCTTAAACAAATTTATTTTTCTTTAAAACATCGATGTTATAGTCAAAACATCAATGTTAAAGTATACTTGTTTTGTCCAAAATGTCGATGTTAAAACATATTTGGCTTTCTCTAAAACATCGATGTTGAAGTATACTTGTTTATGGTCAAAACATCGATGTTAAAACATATTTGTTTTTCTTTAAGACATTGATGTTATTGTCTAAACATCAATGTTTAAATTTACTTTTTTTTTGTTCATAACTGCGATGTTAAAACATATTTGTTTCTCTCTAAAACATCGTTGCTAAAGTATACTTGTTTTTTTTTTTTTTTTTTTAAATAATCGATGTTATAACATATTATTTTTTCTCTTAAACATATTTCTTTTTCTTTAACACATCGATGTTATAGTCAAAACATCAATGTTAAAGTTTACTTGTTCTTGTATAAAACATCAAAGTTAAAACATATTTGTTTTTCTGTAAAACATCGATGTTATTGTCAAAACATCAATGTTAAATTATACTTGTTCTTGTTCAAAACATCGATGTTAAATAATATTTCTTTTTCGCTAAAACATCGATGTTATAGTCAAAACATCAATGTTAAATTATACTTGTTCTTGTTCAAAACATCGATGTTAAAACATATTTATTTTTCTCTAAAACATATTACTCTCTTCAACACATGATGTTACAAATTGTTTGTTTTTCTCTAAATCATCCATTTTAAATTTACTTTTCTTGTTTAAAACATCGATGTTAAAACATATTTTTTTTCTCTAAAACATCGTTGCTAAAGTAAACATGAATTTTTATTTTAAAAAAATCGATGTTCAAACATATTATTTTTTCTCTTAAACATATTTCTTTTTCTTTAAAACCTCGATGTTATAGTCAAAACATCAATGTTAAAGTATACTGTTATATAATGTTAAAGTATAAGTTTTGTCCAAAACGTCGATGTTAAAACATATTTGCCTTTCTCTAAATCATCGATGTTAAAGTATACATGTTTTTGTTCAAAACGTCAATGCTACAAAATGTTTGTTTTTCTCTATATCATCCATGTTAAATTTACTTTTTTTTTTTTTTTTAAATCGATGTTAAAACATATCATTTTTTCTCTTAAATATATTTCTTTTTCTTTAAAACATCCATGTTATAGTCAAAACATCAATGTTAAAGTATACTTGTTTTGTCCAAAACGTCGATGTTAAAACATATTTGCCTTTCACTAAAACATCGATGTTAAAGTATACTTGTTTATTGTCAAAACATCGATGTTAAAACATATTTGTTTTTCTTTAAAACATATATGCTATTGTCTAAACATCAATGTTTAAATTTACTTTTTTTTGTTTAAACCATCGATGTTAAAACAAATTTTTTTTTCTCTAAAACATCGTTGCTAAAGTATACCTGTTTTTTCTTTTTCAAAAAATCGATGTTAAAACATTATTTTTTTTCTTAAACATATTTCTTCTTCTTTAAAACATCGATGTTATAGTCAAAACATCAATGTTAAAGTATACTTGTTTTTTCCAAAACGTCAATGTTAAAACGTTTTTTTTTCCTCTAAAACATCGTAACTAGAGAGAACTTGTTTTTTTTTCCGAAAAATCGATGTTAAAACATATTATTTTTTCTCTTAAACATATTTCTTCTTTTTTAAAACATCGATGTTATAGTCAAAACATCAATGTTAAAGTATACTTGTTTTTTCCAAAACGTCGATGTTAAAACGTTTTTTTTTCTCTAAAACATCGTTGCTAAAGAAAACTTGTTTTTTTTTTTTCAAAAGATCGATGTTAAAACATATTTATTTTTCTCTTAAACATATTTCTTTTTCTTTAAAACATCGATGTTATAGTCAAAACATCAATGGTTAAGTTTACTTGTTTTGTCCAAAACGTCGAAGTTAAAACATATTTGCCTTTCTCTAAATCATCCATGTTAAATTTACTTTTTTTGTTTCAACCGTCGATGTTAAAACATTTTTTTTCTCTAAAACATCTATGCTTAAGAAAATTTGTTTTTTTTTTTTCAAAAAATCGATGTTAAAACATATTATTTTTTCCCTTAAACAAATTTATTTTTCTTTAAAACATCGATGTTATAGTCAAAACATCAATGTTAAAGTATACTTGTTTTGTCCAAAATGTCGATGTTAAAACATATTTGGCTTTCTCTAAAACATCGATGTTGAAGTATACTTGTTTATGGTCAAAACATCGATGTTAAAACATATTTGTTTTTCTTTAAGACATTGATGTTATTGTCTAAACATCAATGTTTAAATTTACTTTTTTTTTGTTCATAACTGCGATGTTAAAACATATTTGTTTCTCTCTAAAACATCGTTGCTAAAGTATACTTGTTTTTTTTTTTTTTTTTTAAATAATCGATGTTATAACATATTATTTTTTCTCTTAAACATATTTCTTTTTCTTTAACACATCGATGTTATAGTCAAAACATCAATGTTAAAGTTTACTTGTTCTTGTATAAAACATCAAAGTTAAAACATATTTGTTTTTCTGTAAAACATCGATGTTATTGTCAAAACATCAATGTTAAATTATACTTGTTCTTGTTCAAAACATCGATGTTAAATAATATTTCTTTTTCTTTAAAACATCGATGTTATAGTCAAAACATCAATGGTTAAGTATACTTGTTTTGTCCAAAACGTCGAAGTTAAAACATATTTGCCTTTCTCTAAATCATCCATGTTAAATTTACTTTTTTTGTTTCAACCGTCGATGTTAAAACATTTTTTTTCTCTAAAACATCTATGCTTAAGAAAACTTGTTTTTTTTTTTTTCAAAAAATCGATGTTAAAACATATTATTTTTTCCCTTAAACAAATTTATTTTTCTTTAAAACATCGATGTTATAGTCAAAACATCAATGTTAAAGTATACTTGTTTTGTCCAAAATGTCGATGTTAAAACATATTTGGCTTTCTCTAAAACATCGATGTTGAAGTATACTTGTTTATGGTCAAAACATCGATGTTAAAACATATTTGTTTTTCTTTAAGACATTGATGTTATTGTCTAAACATCAATGTTTAAATTTACTTTTTTTTTGTTCATAACTGCGATGTTAAAACATATTTGTTTCTCTCTAAAACATCGTTGCTAAAGTATACTTGTTTTTTTTTTTTTTTTTAAATAATCGATGTTATAACATATTATTTTTTCTCTTAAACATATTTCTTTTTCTTTAACACATCGATGTTATAGTCAAAACATCAATGTTAAAGTTTACTTGTTCTTGTATAAAACATCAAAGTTAAAACATATTTGTTTTTCTGTAAAACATCGATGTTATTGTCAAAACATCAATGTTAAATTATACTTGTTCTTGTTCAAAACATCGATGTTAAATAATATTTCTTTTTCGCTAAAACATCGATGTTATAGTCAAAACATCAATGTTAAATTATACTTGTTCTTGTTCAAAACATCGATGTTAAAACATATTTATTTTTCTCTAAAACATATTACTCTCTTCAACACATGATGTTACAAATTGTTTGTTTTTCTCTAAATCATCCATTTTAAATTTACTTTTCTTGTTTAAAACATCGATGTTAAAACATATTTTTTTTCTCTAAAACATCGTTGCTAAAGTAAACATGAATTTTTATTTTAAAAAAATCGATGTTCAAACATATTATTTTTTCTCATAAACATATTTCTTTTTCTTTAAAACCTCGATTTTATAGTCAAAACATCAATGTTAAAGTATACTGTTATATAATGTTAAAGTATAAGTTTTGTCCAAAACGTCGATGTTAAAACATATTTGCCTTTCTCTAAATCATCGATGTTAAAGTATACATGTTTTTGTTCAAAACGTCAATGCTACAAAATGTTTGTTTTTCTCTATATCATCCATGTTAAATTTACTTTTTTTTTTGCTTCAACCATCGATGTTAAAACATTTTTTTTTCTCTAAAACATCGTTGCTAAAGGGAACTTGTTTTTTTTTTTTTTTAAATCGATGCTAAAACATATCATTTTTTCTCTTAAATATATTTCTTTTTCTTTAAAACATCCATGTTATAGTCAAAACATCAATGTTAAAGTATACTTGTTTTGTCCAAAACGTCGATGTTAAAACATATTTGCCTTTCACTAAAACATCGATGTTAAAGTATACTTGTTTATTGTCAAAACATCGATGTTAAAACATATTTGTTTTTCTTTAAAACATATATGCTATTGTCTAAACATCAATGTTTAAATTTACTTTTTTTTGTTTAAACCATCGATGTTAAAACATTTTTTTTTTCTCTAAAACATCGTTGCTAGAGAGAACTTGTTTTTTTTTCCGAAAAATCGATGTTAAAACATATTATTTTTTCTCTTAAACATATTTCTTTTTCTTTAAAACATCGATGTTATAGTCAAAACATCAATGTTAAAGTATACTGTTATATAATGTTAAAGTATAAGTTTTGTCCAAAACGTCGATGTTAAAACATATTTGCCTTTCTCTAAAACATCGATGTTAAGGTAAACATGTTTTTGTTCAAAACGTCAATGTTACAAAATGTTTGTTTTTCTCTATATCATCCATGTTAAATTTACTTTTTTTTGCTTAAACCATCGATGTTAAAACATTTTTTTTTTCTCTAAAACATCGTTGCTAAAGAAAACTTGTTTTTTTTTTTTTTTAAATCGATGTTAAAATATATTATTTTTTCTCTTAAACATATTTGTTTTTCTTTAAAACATCGATGTTATAGTCAAAACATCAATGTTAAAGTATACTTGTTTTGTCCAAAACGTCGATGTTAAAACATTTTTGCCTTTCTCTAAAACATCGATGTTAAAGTATACTTGTTTATGGTCAAAACATCGATGTTAAAACATATTTGTTTTTCTTTAAAACATTGATGTTATTGTCTAAACATCAATGTTTAAATTTACTTTTTTTTTGTTCATAACAGCGATGTTAAAACAAATTTTTTTTTCTCTAAAACATCGTTGCTAAAGTATACCTGTTTTTTCTTTTTCAAAAAATCGATGTTAAAACATTATTTTTTTTCTTAAACATATTTCTTCTTCTTTAAAACATCGATGTTATAGTTAAAACATCAATGTTAAAGTATACTTGTTTTTTCCAAAACGTCAATGTTAAAACGTTTTTTTTTCCTCTAAAACATCGTTGCTAAAGAAAACTTGTTTTTTTTTTTTCAATAGATCGATGTTAAAACATATTATTTTTTCTCTTAAACATATTTCTTTTTCTTTAAAACATCGATGTTATAGTCAAAACATCAATGGTTAAGTATACTTGTTTTGTCCAAAACGTCGATGTTAAAACATTTTTTTTTCTCTAAAACATCGTTGCTAAAGAAAACTTGTTTTTTTTTTTTTCAAAAGATCGATGTTAAAACATATTTATTTTTCTCTTAAACATATTTCTTTTTCTTTAAAACATCGATGTTATAGTCAAAACATCAATGGTTAAGTATACTTGTTTTGTCCAAAACGTCGAAGTTAAAACATATTTGCCTTTCTCTAAATCATCCATGTTAAATTTACTTTTTTTGTTTCAACCGTCGATGTTAAAACATTTTTTTTCTCTAAAACATCGATGCTAAAGAAAACTTGTTTTTTTTTTTTTTCAAAAAATCGATGTTAAAACATATTATTTTTTCTCTTAAACATATTTCTTTTTCTTTAACACATCGATGTTATAGTCAAAACATCAATGGTTAAGTATACTTGTTTTGTCCAAAATGTCGATGTTAAAACATATTTGGCTTTCTCTAAAACATCGATGTTGAAGTATACTTGTTTATGGTCAAAACATCGATGTTAAAACATATTTGTTTTTCTTTAAGACATTGATGTTATTGTCTAAACATCAATGTTTAAATTTACTTTTTTTTTGTTCATAACTGCGATGTTAAAACATATTTGTTTCTCTCTAAAACATCGTTGCTAAAGTATACTTGTTTTTTTTTTTTTTTTTTAAATAATCGATGTTATAACATATTATTTTTTCTCTTAAACATATTTCTTTTTCTTTAACACATCGATGTTATAGTCAAAACATCAATGTTAAAGTTTACTTGTTCTTGTATAAAACATCGATGTTAAATAATATTTCTTTTTCGCTAAAACATCGATGTTATAGTCAAAACATCAATGTTAAATTATACTTGTTCTTGTTCAAAACATCGATGTTAAAACATATTTATTTTTCTCTAAAACATATTACTCTCTTCAACACATGATGTTACAAATTGGTATTTTTTTTCTAAATCATCCATTTTAAATTTACTTTTCTTGTTTAAAACATGGATGTTAAAACATATTTTTTTTCTCTAAAACATCAGTGCTAAAGTAAACATGTATTTTTTTTTTTAAAAAAATCGATGTTCAAACATATTATTTTTTCTCTTAAACATATTTCTTTTTCTTTAAAACCTCGATGTTATAGTCAAAACATCAATGTTAAAGTATACTGTTATATAATGTTAAAGTATAAGTTTTGTCCAAAAAGTCAATGTTAAAACATATTTGCCTTTCTCTAAATCATCGATGTTAAAGTATACATGTTTTTGTTCAAAACGTCAATGTTACAAAATGTTTGTTTTTCTCTATATCATCCATGTTAAATTTACTTTTTTTTGCTTAAACCATCGATGTTAAAACATTTTTTTTTTCTCTAAAACATCGTTGCTAAAGGGAACATGTTTTTTTTTTTTTTTAAATCGATGTTAAAACATATCATTTTTTCTCTTAAACATATTTCTTTTTCTTTAAAACATCCATGTTATAGTCAAAACATCAATGTTAAAGTATACTTGTTTTGTCCAAAACGTCGATGTTAAAACATATTTGCCTTTCACTAAAACATCGATGTTAAAGTATACTTGTTTATTGTCAAAACATCGATGTTAAAACATATTTGTTTGTCTTTAAAACATATATGCTATTGTCTAAACATCAATGTTTAAATTTACTTTTTTTTGTTTAAACCATCGATGTTAAAACATTTTTTTTTTCTCTAAAACATCGTTGCTAGAGAAAACTTGTTTTTTTTCCGAAAAATCGATGTTAAAACATATTATTTTTTCTCTTAAGCATATTTCTTTTTCTTTAAAACATCGATGTTATAGTCAAAACATCAATGTTAAAGTATACTTGTTTTGTCCAAAACGTCGATGTTAAAACATATTTGCCTTTCTCTAAAACATCGATGTTAAGGTAAACATGTTTTTGTTCAAAACGTCAATGTTACAAAATGTTTGTTTTTCTCTATATCATTCATGTTAAATTTACTTTTTTTTGCTTAAACCATCGATGTTAAAACATGTTTTTTTTCTCTAAAACATCGTTGCTAAAGAAAACTTGTTTTTTTTTTTTTTAAAATCGATGTTAAAATATATTATTTTTTCTCTTAAACATATTTCTTTTTCTTTAAAACATCGATGTTATAGTCAAAACATCAATGTTAAAGTATACTTGTTTTGTCCAAAACGTCGATGTTAAAACATTTTTGCCTTTCTCTAAAACATCGATGTTAAAGTATACTTGTTTATGGTCAAAACATCGATGTTAAAACATATTTGTTTTTCTTTAAAACATTGATGTTATTGTCTAAACATCAATGTTTAAATTTACTTTTTTTTTGTTCATAACAGCGATGTTAAAACAAATTTTTTTTTCTCTAAAACATCGTTGCTAAAGTATACCTGTTTTTTCTTTTTCAAAAAATCGATGTTAAAACATTATTTTTTTTCTTAAACATATTTCTTCTTCTTTAAAACATCGATGTTATAGTCAAAACATCAATGTTAAAGTATACTTGTTTTTTCCAAAACGTCAATGTTAAAACGTTTTTTTTTCCTCTAAAACATCGTTGCTAAAGAAAACGTGTTTTTTTTTTTTTTCAATAGATCGATGTTAAAACATATTATTTTTTCTCTTAAACATATTTCTTTTTCTTTAAAACATCGATTTTATAGTCAAAACATCAATGGTTAAGTATACTTGTTTTGTCCAAAACGTCGATGTTAAAACATTTTTTTTTCTCTAAAACATCGTTGCTAAAGAAAACTTGTTTTTTTTTTTTTTTCAAAAAATCTATGTTAAAACATATTATTTTTTCTCTTTAACATATTTCTTCTTCTTTAAAACATCGATGTTATAGTCAAAACATCAATGTTAAAGTATACTTGTTTTTTCCAAAACGTCGATGTTAAAACGTTTTTTTTTTCTTTAAAACATCGTTGCTAAAGAAAACTTGTTTTTTTTTTTTTCAAAAGATCGATGTTAAAACATATTTATTTTTCTCTTAAACATATTTCTTTTTCTTTAAAACATCGATTTTATAGTCAAAACATCAATGGTTAAGTATACTTGTTTTGTCTAAAACGTCGATGTTAAAACATTTTTTTTTCTCTAAAACATCGTTGCTAAAGAAAACTTGTTTTTTTTTTTTTTTTTTTTCAAAAAATCTATGTTAAAACATATTATTTTTTCTCTTTAACATATTTCTTCTTCTTTAAAACATCGAAGTTATAGTCAAAACATCAATGTTAAAGTATACTTGTTTTTTCCAAAACGTCGATGTTGAAACGTTTTTTTCTCTCTAAAACATCGTTGCTAAAGAAAACTTGTTTTTTTTTTTTTTCAAAAGATCGATGTTAAAACATATTTATTTTTCTCTTAAACATATTTCTTTTTCTTTAAAACATCGATTTTATAGTAAAAACATCAATGGTTAAGTATACTTGTTTTGTCCAAAACGTCGATGTTAAAACATTTTTTTTTCTCTAAAACATCGTTGCTAAAGAAAACTTGTTTTTTTTTTTTCAAAAGATCGATGTTAAAACATATTTATTTTTCTCTTAAACATATTTCTTTTTCTTTAAAACATCGATGTTATAGTCAAAACATCAATGGTTAAGTATACTTGTCTTGTCCAAAACGTCGAAGTTAAAACATATTAGCCTTTCTCTAAATCATCCATGTTAAATTTACTTTTTTTGTTTAAACCGTCGATGTTAAAACATTTTTTTTCTCTAAAGCATCGATGCTAAAGAAAACTTGTTTTTTTTTTTTTCAAAAAATCGTTGTTAAAACATATTATTTTTTCCCTTAAACAAATTTATTTTTTTTAAAACATCGATGTTATAGTCAAAACATCAATGTTAAAGTATACTTGTTTTGTCCAAAATGTCGATGTTAAAACATATTTGGCTTTCTCTAAAACATCGATGTTGAAGTATACTTGTTTATGGTCAAAACATCGATGTTAAAACATATTTGTTTTTCTTTAAGACATTGATGTTATTGTCTAAACATCAATGTTTAAATTTACTTTTTTTTTGTTCATAACTGCGATGTTAAAACATATTTGTTTCTCTCTAAAACATCGTTGCTAAAGTATACTTGTTTTTTTTTTTTTTTTCAAATAATCGATGTTATAACATATTATTTTTTCTCTTAAACATATTTCTTTTTCTTTAACACATCGATGTTATAGTCAAAACATCAATGTTAAAGTTTACTTGTTCTTGTATAAAACATCAAAGTTAATACATATTTGTTTTTCTGTAAAACATCGATGTTATTGTCAAAACATCAATGTTAAATTATACTTGTTCTTGTTCAAAACATCGATGTTAAATAATATTTCTTTTTCGTTAAAACATCGATGTTATAGTCAAAACATCAATGTTAAATTATACTTGTTCTTGTTCAAAACATCGATGTTAAAACATATTTATTTTTCTCTAAAACATATTACTCTCTTCAACACATGATGTTATTGTTAAAACATCAATGTTAAAGTATACTTGTTATTGTTTTAACATCATACTTGGTATTTTCCACAACATCGATGTTTTAACATATTGGTTTTTGTCCGAAACATGGATGCTAAAACATATTTCTTTTTCCTAAAAACATCGATGTTATTGTCAAAACATCAATAAAAATGTTTACTTGTTTTTGTTTAAACATAACATATATCTATTTCTATAAGTATACTTGTTTTGTCCAAAACGTCGATGTTAAAACATATTTTCTTTTCTCTAAAACATCGATGTTAAAGTATACTTGTTTTTTTTTAAAACATCAAAGTTTAAACATATTTGTTTTTCTTTAAAACATTGATGTTATTGTCAAAAGATCTATGTTAAAGTATACTTGTTTTGTCCAAAACGTCGATGTTAAAACATTTTTGCCTTTCTCTAAAACATCGATGTTAAAGTATACTTGTTTATGGTCAAAACATCGATGTTAAAACATATTTGTTTTTCTTTAAAACATTGATGTTATTGTCTAAACATCAATGTTTAAATTTACTTTTTTTTTGTTCATAACAGCGATGTTAAAACAAATTTTTTTTTCTCTAAAACATCGTTGCTAAAGTATACCTGTTTTTTCTTTTTCGAAAAATCGATGTTAAAACATTATTTTTTTTCTTAAACATATTTCTTCTTCTTTAAAACATCGATGTTATAGTCAAAACATCAATGTTAAAGTATACTTGTTTTTTCCAAAACGTCAATGTTAAAACGTTTTTTTTTCCTCTAAAACATCGTTGCTAAAGAAAACTTGTTTTTTTTTTTTTTTTTTTTCAATAGATCGATGTTAAAACATATTATTTTTTCTCTTAAACATATTTCTTTTTCTTTAAAACATCGATGTTATAGTCAAAACATCAATGGTTAAGTATACTTGTTTTGTCCAAAACGTCGATGTTAAAACATTTTTTTTTCTCTAAAACATCGTTGCTAAAGAAAACTTGTTTTTTTTTTTTTTTCAAAAAATCTATGTTAAAACATATTATTTTTTCTCTTAAACATATTTCTTCTTCTTTAAAACATCGATGTTATAGTCAAAACATCAATGTTAAAGTATACTTGTTTTTTCCAAAACGTCGATGTTAAAACGTTTTTTTTTCTCTAAAACATCGTTGCTAAAGAAAACTTGTTTTTTTTTTTTCAAAAGATCGATGTTAAAACATATTTATTTTTCTCTTTAACATATTTCTTTTTCTTTAAAACATCGATGTTATAGTCAAAACATCAATGGTTAAGTATACTTGTTTTGTCCAAAACGTCGAAGTTAAAACATATTTGCCTTTCTCTAAATCATCCATGTTAAATTTACTTTTTTTGTTTCAACCGTCGATGTTAAAACATTTTTTTTCTCTAAAACATCGATGCTAAAGAAAACTTGTTTTTTTTTTTTCAAAAAATCGATGTTAAAACATATTATTTTTTCTCTTAAACATATTTCTTTTTCTTTAACACATCGATGTTATAGTCAAAACATCAATGTTAAAGTATACTTGTTTTGTCCAATCGATGTTAAATAATATTTCTTTTTCGCTAAAACATCGATGTTATAGTCAAAACATCAATGTTAAATTATACTTGTTCTTGTTCAAAACATCGATGTTAAAACATATTTTTATTTCTTTAAAACATCGATTCTAAAGAAAACTTGTTTTTTTTTTCAAAACATTGATGTTAAAACATATTTATTTTTCTCTAAAACATATTACTCTCTTCAACACATGATGTTATTGTTAAAACATCAATGTTAAAGTATACTTGTTATTGTTTTAACATCATACTTGGTATTTTCCAAAACATCGATGTTTTAACATATTGGTTTTTGTCCGAAACATGGATGCTAAAACATATTTCTTTTTCCTAAAAACATCGATGTTATTGTCAAAACATCAATAAAAATGTTTACTTGTTTTTGTTTAAACATAACATATTTCTATTTCTATAAGTATACTTGTTTTGTCCAAAACGTCGATGTTAAAACATTTTTTTTTCTCTAAAACATCGTTGCTAAAGAAAACTTGTTTTTTTTTTTTTTCAAAAAATCTATGTTAAAACATATTATTTTTTCTCTTAAACATATTTCTTCTTCTTTAAAACATCGATGTTATAGTCAAAACATCAATGTTAAAGTATACTTGTTTTTTCCAAAACGTCGATGTTAAAACGTTTTTTTTTTCTCTAAAACATCGTTGCTAAAGAAAACTTGTTTTTTTTTTTCAAAAGATCGATGTTAAAACATATTTATTTTTCTCTTAAACATATTTCTTTTTCTTTAAAACATCGATGTTATAGTCAAAACATCAATGGTTAAGTATACTTGTTTTGTCCAAAACGTCGAAGTTAAAACATATTTGCCTTTCTCTAAATCATCCATGTTAAATTTACTTTTTTTGTTTCAACCGTCGATGTTAAAACATTTTTTTTCTCTAAAACATCGTTGCTAAAGTATACCTGTTTTTTCTTTTTCGAAAAATCGATGTTAAAACATTATTTTTTTTCTTAAACATATTTCTTCTTCTTTAAAACATCGATGTTATAGTCAAAACATCAATGTTAAAGTATACTTGTTTTTTCCAAAACGTCAATGTTAAAACGTTTTTTTTTCCTCTAAAACATCGTTGCTAAAGAAAACTTGTTTTTTTTTTTTTTTTTTTCAATAGATCGATGTTAAAACATATTATTTTTTCTCTTAAACATATTTCTTTTTCTTTAAAACATCGATGTTATAGTCAAAACATCAATGGTTAAGTATACTTGTTTTGTCCAAAACGTCGATGTTAAAACATTTTTTTTTCTCTAAAACATCGTTGCTAAAGAAAACTTGTTTTTTTTTTTTTTTTCAAAAAATCTATGTTTAAACATATTATTTTTTCTCTTAAACATATTTCTTCTTCTTTAAAACATCGATGTTATAGTCAAAACATCAATGTTAAAGTATACTTGTTTTTTCCAAAACGTCGATGTTAAAACGTTTTTTTTTCTCTAAAACATCGTTGCTAAAGAAAACTTGTTTTTTTTTTTTCAAAAGATCGATGTTAAAACATATTTATTTTTCTCTTTAACATATTTCTTTTTCCCTAAAACATTGATATTATAGTCAAATCATCAATGTTAAAGTTTACTTGTTTTTGATGATGAACATATTTGTTTTTCTTTAAAACATCGATGTTATTGTCAAAACATCAATGTTATAGTATACATGTATTGTCCAAAATATTGATGATAAAACATATTTATTTTTCTTTAAAACATCAATGTTTTAGTATACTTGTTTTGTCCAAAACATCGATGTTATTGTCAAAACAAATATTAAAGTTTACTTTTTGATATTGATATTGATATTGATAATATTGATGATTTGACTATAACATCGATGTTTTAGAGAAACAGAAATATGTTTTAGAGAAAAGCTAATATGTTTTAACAACGTCGTTTTAAACAAAAACAAATATACATTAACATTGATGTTTTAGAGAAATACAAATATGTTTTTACATCAATGTTTTAAACAAAAACAAGTATACTTTAACATTGATGTTTTAGAGAAATACAAATCAGTTTTACACCTATGTCTTTAACAAAAACAAGTAAAATCTAACATTGATGTTTTAGATAATAATGAATATGTATTAACACTAATGTTTTGGACAAAAAAATGTAAACTTTAATATTGATGATTTGACTATAACATCGATGTTTTAAAGAAACAGAAATATGTTTTAGAGAAAAGCTAATATGTTTTAACAACGTCGTTTTAAACAAAAACAAATATACTTTAACATTGATGTTTTAGAGAAATACAAATATGTTTTTACATCAATGTTTTAAACAAAAACAAGTATAGTTTAACATTGATGTTTTAGAGAAATACAAATATGTTTTAACATCAATGATTTACCAAAAACAAATATACTTTACATTAATATTTTGGACAAAACAAACACCTATACTTATATTAAAGTTAAAACATATTAGTTTGTCTCTAAAACAATATTCCTTTTTCTCTAAAACATCGATGTTATAGTCATTCATCAATGTTAAAGTTTACTTATTTTTGTCCAAAACATTGATAATAAAACATATTCCTCTTTCTCTAAAACATCGTTGTTATAGTCAAATCATTAATGTTAAAGTTTACTAGTTTTTGTCCAAAACATTGATGATAAAACATATTTATTTTTCTTAAAAACATCGATGTAATTGTCAAAACATCAATGGTAAAGTATACTTGTTTTTGTTCAAAACATCGATGTTAAAACATATTTGTTTTTCACTAAAACATATTAGTTTTTCTCTAAAACATATTTGTTTTTCTCTAACACATCGATGTTATAGTCAAATCATCAATGTTAAATTTTACTTGTTTTTGTCCAAAACATAGATGTTAAAACATATTTGTTTTTCTTTAAAACATCGAAGTTATTGTCTAAACATTATTGTGAATGTATACCTACTTTAACATTGATGTTTTAGAGAAAAACAAATCGGTTTTACATCTATGTCTTAAACAAAAACAAGTAAACTTTAACATTGATGTTTTAGGTAAAAATAATTATGTATTAACACTAATGTTTTGGACAAAAAAAAGTAAACTTTAATATTGATGATTTGACTATAACATCGATGTTTTAGAGAAACAGAAATACGATTTTACATCAATGTTTTAAACAAAAACAAGTATACTTCACATTAATATTTTGGACAAAACAAACGCCTATACTAATAATTTTTCAAAACATCTATGTTAAAACATATTAGTTTTTCTCTAAAAAAATATTCCTTTTTCTCTAAAACATCAATGTTAAAGTTTACTTGTTTTTTGTCCAAAACATTGATGATAAAACATATTTATTTTTCTTTTAAACATCGATGTTATTGTCAAAGCATCAATGTTAAAGTATACTGTTTTTGTTTAAAACATCGCTGTTAAAAGTTATTAGTTTTTCTCTAAAACATATATGCTTTTCTCTAAAACATCGTTAAAAGAAACTTGTTCTTGTATAAAACATCAAAGTAAAAACATAGTTGTTTTTCTTTAAAACATCGATGTTATTGTCTAAACATTTTAACTTTAAAACTGATGTATTAGATAAAAATAAATATGTTTTAATCTCAATGTTTTAAACAGAAACAAGTATACTTTAACATTGATATTTTGACAATAACATCGATGTTTTGGACAAAACAAACACCTATACATTTTTTTATTTTTTTAAAACATCGATGTTTAAAAATATTAGTTTTTCTCTAAAAAACATCTATGTTATTGTCAAAAGATCAATGCTCAAGTATACCTTTTTTTTGTTTGAAGCATGGATGTTAGAATATAATTCTTTATATCTATAACTTTAATGTTATATTCAAAACATTAATGTTAAAGTTTACTTGTTTTTTTTTAAGACATCGATGTTAAAACATATTTCTTTTTTCTAAAACATCAATGTTAAAGTATTACTTGTTTTTTTCCAAAACATTGATATTAAAACATATTTCTTTTTCTCTAAAACATCAATGTTAAAATATACTTGTTCTTGTACAAAACATCAAAGTTAAAACATATTTATTTTTCTTTAAAACATCGATGTTATTGTCAAAACATTATTGTGAAAGTATACCTACTTTAACAATGATGTTTTAGAGAAAAACAAATCAGTTTTACACCTATGTCTTTAACAAAAACAAGTAAAATCTAACATTGATGTTTTAGATAAAAATGAATATGTATTAACACTAATGTTTTGGACAAAAAAATGTAAACTTTAATATTGATGATTTGACTATAACATCGATGTTTTAGAGAAACAGAAATATGTTTTAGAGAAAAGCTAATATGTTTTAACAACGTCGTTTTAAACAAAAACAAATATACTTTAACATTGATGTTTTAGAGAAATACAAATATGTTTTTACATCAATGTTTTAAACAAAAACAAGTATAGTTTAACATTGATGTTTTAGAGAAATACAAATATGTTTTAACATCAATGATTTACCAAAAACAAATATACTTTACATTTATATTTTGGACAAAACAAACACCTATACTTATATTAAAGTTAAAACATATTAGTTTTTCTCTAAAACAATATTCCTTTTTCTCTAAAACATCGATGTTATAGTCATTCATCAATGTTAAAGTTTACTTATTTTTGTCCAAAACATTGATAATAAAACATATTCCTCTTTCTCTAAAACATGGTTGTTATAGTCAAATCATTAATGTTAAAGTTTACTAGTTTTTGTCCAAAACATTGATGATAAAACATATTTATTTTTCTTAAAAACATCGATGTAATTGTCAAAACATCAATGTAAAAGTATACTTGTTTTTGTTCAAAACATCGATGTTAAAACATATTTGTTTTTCACTAAAACATATTAGTTTTTCTCTAAAACATATTTGTTTTTCTCTAACACATCGATGTTATAGTCAAATCATCAATGTTAAATTTTACTTGTTTTTGTCCAAAACATAGATGTTAAAACATATTTGTTTTTATTTAAAACATCGAAGTTATTGTCTAAACATTATTGTGAATATATACCTACTTTAACATTGATGTTTTAGAGAAAAACAAATCGGTTTTACATCTATGTCTTAAACAAAAACAAGTAAACTTTAACATTGATGTTTTAGATAAAAATAATTATGTATTAACACTAATGTTTTGGACAAAAAAAAGTAAACTTTAATATTGATGATTTGACTATAACATCGATGTTTTAGAGAAACAGAAATATGATTTTACATCAATGTTTTAAACAAAAACAAGTATACTTCACATTAATATTTTGGACAAAACAAACGCCTATACTAATAATTTTTCAAAACATCTATGTTAAAACATATTAGTTTTTCTCTAAAAAAATATTCCTTTTTCTCTAAAACATCAATGTTAAAGTTTACTTGTTTTTTGTCCAAAACATTGATGATAAAACATATTTATTTTTCTTTTAAACATCGATGTTATTGTCAAAGCATCAATGTTAAAGTATACTGGTTTTTGTTTAAAACATCGCTGTTAAAAGTTATTAGTTTTTCTCTAAAACATATATGTTTTTCTCTAAAACATCGTTAAAATAAACATGTTATTGTATAAAACATCAAAGTAAAAACATAGTTGTTTTTCTTTAAAACATCGATGTTATTGTCTAAACATTTTAACTTTAAAACTGATGTATTAGATAAAAATAAATATGTTTTAACACCAATGTTTTGGACAAAAAAAAGTAAAAATTGACATTGATGTTTTAGAGAAATACAAATATGTTTTAACCTCAATGTTTTAAACAGAAACAAGTATACTTTAACATTGATATTTTGACAATAACATCGATGTTTTGGACAAAACAAACACCTATACATTTTTTTATTTTTTTAAAACATCGATGTTTAAAAATATTAGTTTTTCTCTAAAAAACATCTATGTTATTGTCAAAAGATCAATGCTCAAGTATACCTTTTTTTTGTTTGAAGCATGGATGTTAGAATATAATTCTTTATATCTATAACTTTAATGTTATATTCAAAACATTAATGTTAAAGTTTACTTGTTTTTTTTTAAGACATCGGTGTTAAAACATATTTCTTTTTTCTAAAACATCAATGTTAAAGTATTACTTGTTTTTGTCCAAAACATTGATATTAAAACATATTTCTTTTTCTCTAAAACATCAATGTTAAAATATACTTGTTCTTGTACAAAACATCAAAGTTAAAACATATTTATTTTTCTTTAAAACATCGATGTTATTGTCAAAACATTATTGTGAAAGTATACCTACTTTAACAATGATGTTTTAGAGAAAAACAAATCAGTTTTACACCTATGTCTTTAACAAAAACAAGTAAAATCTAACATTGATGTTTTAGATAAAAATGAATATGTATTAACACTAATGTTTCGGACAAAAAAATGTAAACTTTAATATTGATGATTTGACTATAACATCGATGTTTTAGAGAAACAGAAATATGTTTTAGAGAAAAGCTAATATGTTTTAACAACGTCGTTTTAAACAAAAACAAATATACTTTAACATTGATGTTTTAGAGAAATACAAATATGTTTTTACATCAATGTTTTAAACAAAAACAAGTATAGTTTAACATTGATGTTTTAGAGAAATACAAATATGTTTTAACATCAATGATTTACCAAAAACAAATATACTTTACATTAATATTTTGGACAAAACAAACACCTATACTTATATTAAAGTTAAAACATATTAGTTTTTCTCTAAAACAATATTCCTTTTTCTCTAAAACATCGATGTTATAGTCATTCATCAATGTTAATGTTTACTTATTTTTGTCCAAAACATTGATAATAAAACATATTCCTCTTTCTCTAAAACATCGTTGTTATAGTCAAATCATTAATGTTAAAGTTTACTAGTTTTTGTCCAAAACATTGATGATAAAACATATTTATTTTTCTTAAAAACATCGATTTAATTTCAAAACATCAATGTTAAAGTATACTTGTTTTTGTTCAAAACATCGATGTTAAAACATATTTGTTTTTCACTAAAACATATTAGTTTTTCTCTAAAACATATTTGTTTTTCTCTAACACATCGATGTTATAGTCAAATCATCAATGTTAAATTTTACTTGTTTTTGTCCAAAACATAGATGTTAAAACATATTTGTTTTTATTTAAAACATCGAAGTTATTGTCTAAACATTATTGTGAATGTATACCTAATTTAACATTGATGTTTTAGAGAAAAACAAATCGGTTTTACATCTATGTCTTAAACAAAAACAAGTAAACTTTAACATTGATGTTTTAGATAAAAATAATTATGTATTAACACTAATGTTTTGGACAAAAAAAAGTAAACTTTAATATTGATGATTTGACTCTAACATCGATGTTTTAGAGAAACAGAAATATGATTTTACATCAATGTTTTAAACAAAAACAAGTATACTTCACATTAATATTTTGGACAAAACAAACGCCTATACTAATAATTTTTCAAAACATCTATGTTAAAACATATTAGTTTTTCTCTAAAAAAATATTCCTTTTTCTCTAAAACATCAATGTTAAAGTTTACTTGTTTTTTGTCCAAAACATTGATGATAAAACATATTTATTTTTCTTTTAAACATCGATGTTATTGTCAAAGCATCAATGTTAAAGTATACTGGTTTTTGTTTAAAACATCGCTGTTAAAAGTTGTTAGTTTTTCTCTAAAACATATATGTTTTTCTCTAAAACATCGTTAAAATAAACTTGTTCTTGTATAAAACATCAAAGTGAAAACATAGTTGTTTTTCTTTAAAACATCGATGTTATTGTCTAAACATTTTAACTTTAAAACTGATGTATTAGATAAAAATAAATATGTTTTAACACCAATGTTTTGGAGAAAAAAAAGTAAACATTGACATTGATGTTTTAGAGAAATACAAATATGTTTTAACCTCAATGTTTTAAACAGAAACAAGTATACTTTAACATTGATATTTTGACAATAACATCGATGTTTTGGACAAAACAAACACCTATACATTTTTTTTTTTTTTTAAAACATCGATGTTTAAAAATATTAGTTTTTCTCTAAAAAACATCTATGTTATTGTCAAAAGATCAATGCTCAAGTATACCTTTTTTTTGTTTGAAGCATGGATGTTAGAATATAATTCTTTATATCTATAGCTTTAATGTTATATTCAAAACATTAATGTTAAAGTTTACTTGTTTTTTTTTAAGACATCGATGTTAAAAGGTATTTCTTTTTTCTAAAACATCAATGTTAAAGTATTACTTGTTTTTGTCCAAAACATTGATATTAAAACATATTTCTTTTTCTCTAAAACATCAATGTTAAAATATACTTGTTCTTGTACAAAACATCAAAGTTAAAACATATTTATTTTTCTTTAAAACATCGATGTTATTGTCAAAAACATATTTCTTTTTTCTAAAACATATATGTTTTTCTCTAAAACATCGTTAAAATAAACTTGTTCTTGTATAAAACATCAAAGTAAAAACATAGTTGTTTTTCTTTAAAACATCGATGTTATTGTCTAAACATTTTAACTTTAACACTGATGTATTAGATAAAAATAAATATGTTTTATCTCCAATGTTTTGGACAAAAAAAAGTAAACATTGACATTGATGTTTTAGAGAAATACAAATATGTTTTAACCTCAATGTTTTAAACAGAAACAAGTATACTTTAACATTGATATTTTGACAATAACATCGATGTTTTGGACAAAACAAACACCTATACATTTTTTTATTTTTTTAAAACATCGATGTTTAAAAATATTAGTTTTTCTCTAAAAAACATCTATGTTATTGTCAAAAGATCAATGCTCAAGTATACCTTTTTTTTGTTTGAAGCATGGATGTTAGAATATAATTCTTTATATCTATAACTTTAATGTTATATTCAAAACATTAATGTTAAAGTTTACTTGTTTTTTTTTAAGACATCGATGTTAAAACATATTTCTTTTTTCTAAAACATCAATGTTAAAGTATTACTTGTTTTTGTCCAAAACATTGATATTAAAACATATTTCTTTTTCTCTAAAACATCAATGTTAAAATATACTTGTTCTTGTACAAAACATCAAAGTTAAAACATATTTATTTTTCTTTAAAACAATGATGTTATTGTCAAAACATTATTGTGAAAGTATACCTACTTTAACAATGATGTTTTAGAGAAAAACAAATCAGTTTTACACCTATGTCTTTAACAAAAACAAGTAAAATCTAACATTGATGTTTTAGATAAAAATGAATATGTATTAACACTAATGTTTTGGACAAAAAAATGTAAACTTTAATATTGATGATTTGACTATAACATCGATGTTTTAGGGAAACAGAAATATGTTTTAGAGAAAAGCTAATATGTTTTAACAACGTCGTTTTAAACAAAAACAAATATACTTTAACATTGATGTTTTAGAGAAATACAAATATGTTTTTACATCAATGTTTTAAACAAAAACAAGTATAGTTTAACATTGATGTTTTAGAGAAATACAAATATGTTTTAACATCAATGATTTACCAAAAACAAATATACTTTACATTTATATTTTGGACAAAACAAACACCTATACTTATATTAAAGTTAAAACATATTAGTTTTTCTCTAAAACAATATTCCTTTTTCTCTAAAACATCGATGTTATAGTCATTCATCAATGTTAAAGTTTACTTATTTTTGTCCAAAACATTGATAATAAAACATATTCCTCTTTCTCTAAAACATGGTTGTTATAGTCAAATCATTAATGTTAAAGTTTACTAGTTTTTGTCCAAAACATTGATGATAAAACATATTTATTTTTCTTAAAAACATCGATGTAATTGTCAAAACATCAATGTAAAAGTATACTTGTTTTTGTTCAAAACATCGATGTTAAAACATATTTGTTTTTCACTAAAACATATTAGTTTTTCTCTAAAACATATTTGTTTTTCTCTAACACATCGATGTTATAGTCAAATCATCAATGTTAAATTTTACTTGTTTTTGTCCAAAACATAGATGTTAAAACATATTTGTTTTTATTTAAAACATCGAAGTTATTGTCTAAACATTATTGTGAATGTATACCTACTTTAACATTGATGTTTTAGAGAAAAACAAATCGGTTTTACATCTATGTCTTAAACAAAAACAAGTAAACTTTAACATTGATGTTTTAGATAAAAATAATTATGTATTAACACTAATGTTTTGGACAAAAAAAAGTAAACTTTAATATTTATGATTTGACTATAACATCGATGTTTTAGAGAAACAGAAATATGATTTTACATCAATGTTTTAAACAAAAACAAGTATACTTCACATTAATATTTTGGACAAAACAAACGCCTATACTAATAATTTTTCAAAACATCTATGTTAAAACATATTAGTTTTTCTCTAAAAAAATATTCCTTTTTCTCTAAAACATCAATGTTAAAGTTTACTTGTTTTTTGTCCAAAACATTGATGATAAAACATATTTATTTTTCTTTTAAACATCGATGTTATTGTCAAAGCATCAATGTTAAAGTATACTGGTTTTTGTTTAAAACATCGATGTTAAAACATATTTGTTTTTCACTAAAACATATATGTTTTTCTCTAAAACATCGTTAAAATAAACATGTTATTGTATAAAACATCAAAGTAAAAACATAGTTGTTTTTCTTTAAAACATCGATGTTATTGTCTAAACATTTTAACTTTAAAACTGATGTATTAGATAAAAATAAATATGTTTTAACACCAATGTTTTGGGCAAAAAAAAGTAAAAATTGACATTGATGTTTTAGAGAAATACAAATATGTTTTAACCTCAATGTTTTAAACAGAAACAAGTATACTTTAACATTGATATTTTGACAATAACATCGATGTTTTGGACAAAACAAACACCTATACATTTTTTTATTTTTTTAAAACATCGATGTTTAAAAATATTAGTTTTTCTCTAAAAAACATCTATGTTATTGTCAAAAGATCAATGCTCAAGTATACCTTTTTTTTGTTTGAAGCATGGATGTTAGAATATAATTCTTTATATCTATAACTTTAATGTTATATTCAAAACATTAATGTTAAAGTTTACTTGTTTTTTTTTAAGACATCGGTGTTAAAACATATTTCTTTTTTCTAAAACATCAATGTTAAAGTATTACTTGTTTTTGTCCAAAACATTGATATTAAAACATATTTCTTTTTCTCTAAAACATCAATGTTAAAATATACTTGTTCTTGTACAAAACATCAAAGTTAAAACATATTTATTTTTCTTTAAAACATCGATGTTATTGTCAAAACATTATTGTGAAAGTATACCTACTTTAACAATGATGTTTTAGAGAAAAACAAATCAGTTTTACACCTATGTCTTTAACAAAAACAAGTAAAATCTAACATTGATGTTTTAGATAAAAATGAATATGTATTAACACTAATGTTTTGGACAAAAAAATGTAAACTTTAATATTGATGATTTGACTATAACATCGATGTTTTAGAGAAACAGAAATATGTTTTAGAGAAAAGCTAATATGTTTTAACAACGTCGTTTTAAACAAAAACAAATATACTTTAACATTGATGTTTTAGAGAAATACAAATATGTTTTTACATCAATGTTTTAAACAAAAACAAGTATAGTTTAACATTGATGTTTTAGAGAAATACAAATATGTTTTAACATCAATGATTTACCAAAAACAAATATACTTTACATTAATATTTTGGACAAAACAAACACCTATACTTATATTAAAGTTAAAACATATTAGTTTTTCTCTAAAACAATATTCCTTTTTCTCTAAAACATCGATGTTATAGTCATTCATCAATGTTAATGTTTACTTATTTTTGTCCAAAACATTGATAATAAAACATATTCCTCTTTCTCTAAAACATGGTTGTTATAGTCAAATCATTAATGTTAAAGTTTACTAGTTTTTGTCCAAAACATTGATGATAAAACATATTTATTTTTCTTAAAAACATCGATTTAATTTCAAAACATCAATGTTAAAGTATACTTGTTTTTGTTCAAAACATCGATGTTAAAACATATTTGTTTTTCACTAAAACATATTAGTTTTTCTCTAAAACATATTTGTTTTTCTCTAACACATCGATGTTATAGTCAAATCATCAATGTTAAATTTTACTTGTTTTTGTCCAAAACATAGATGTTAAAACATATTTGTTTTTATTTAAAACATCGAAGTTATTGTCTAAACATTATTGTGAATGTATACCTACTTTAACATTGATGTTTTAGAGAAAAACAAATCGGTTTTACATCTATGTCTTAAACAAAAACAAGTAAACTTTAACATTGATGTTTTAGATAAAAATAATTATGTATTAACACTAATGTTTTGGACAAAAAAAAAGTAAACTTTAATATTTATGATTTGACTATAACATCGATGTTTTAGAGAAACAGAAATATGATTTTACATCAATGTTTTAAACAAAAACAAGTATACTTCACATTAATATTTTGGACAAAACAAACGCCTATACTAATAATTTTTCAAAACATCTATGTTAAAACATATTAGTTTTTCTCTAAAAAAATATTCCTTTTTCTCTAAAACATCAATGTTAAAGTTTACTTGTTTTTTGTCCAAAACATTGATGATAAAACATATTTATTTTTCTTTTAAACATCGATGTTATTGTCAAAGCATCAATGTTAAAGTATACTGGTTTTTGTTTAAAACATCGATGTTAAAACATATTTGTTTTTCACTAAAACATATATGTTTTTCTCTAAAACATCGTTAAAATAAACATGTTATTGTATAAAACATCAAAGTAAAAACATAGTTGTTTTTCTTTAAAACATCGATGTTATTGTCTAAACATTTTAACTTTAAAACTGATGTATTAGATAAAAATAAATATGTTTTAACACCAATGTTTTGGACAAAAAAAAGTAAAAATTGACATTGATGTTTTAGAGAAATACAAATATGTTTTAACCTCAATGTTTTAAACAGAAACAAGTATACTTTAACATTGATATTTTGACAATAACATCGATGTTTTGGACAAAACAAACACCTATACATTTTTTTATTTTTTTAAAACATCGATGTTTAAAAATATTAGTTTTTCTCTAAAAAACATCTATGTTATTGTCAAAAGATCAATGCTCAAGTATACCTTTTTTTTGTTTGAAGCATGGATGTTAGAATATAATTCTTTATATCTATAACTTTAATGTTATATTCAAAACATTAATGTTAAAGTTTACTTGTTTTTTTTTAAGACATCGGTGTTAAAACATATTTCTTTTTTCTAAAACATCAATGTTAAAGTATTACTTGTTTTTGTCCAAAACATTGATATTAAAACATATTTCTTTTTCTCTAAAACATCAATGTTAAAATATACTTGTTCTTGTACAAAACATCAAAGTTAAAACATATTTATTTTTCTTTAAAACATCGATGTTATTGTCAAAACATTATTGTGAAAGTATACCTACTTTAACAATGATGTTTTAGAGAAAAACAAATCAGTTTTACACCTATGTCTTTAACAAAAACAAGTAAAATCTAACATTGATGTTTTAGATAAAAATGAATATGTATTAACACTAATGTTTTGGACAAAAAAATGTAAACTTTAATATTGATGATTTGACTATAACATCGATGTTTTAGAGAAACAGAAATATGTTTTAGAGAAAAGCTAATATGTTTTAACAACGTCGTTTTAAACAAAAACAAATATACTTTAACATTGATGTTTTAGAGAAATACAAATATGTTTTTACATCAATGTTTTAAACAAAAACAAGTATAGTTTAACATTGATGTTTTAGAGAAATACAAATATGTTTTAACATCAATGATTTACCAAAAACAAATATACTTTACATTAATATTTTGGACAAAACAAACACCTATACTTATATTAAAGTTAAAACATATTAGTTTTTCTCTAAAACAATATTCCTTTTTCTCTAAAACATCGATGTTATAGTCATTCATCAATGTTAATGTTTACTTATTTTTGTCCAAAACATTGATAATAAAACATATTCCTCTTTCTCTAAAACATCGTTGTTATAGTCAAATCATTAATGTTAAAGTTTACTAGTTTTTGTCCAAAACATTGATGATAAAACATATTTATTTTTCTTAAAAACATCGATGTAATTGTCAAAACATCAATGTTAAAGTATACTTGTTTTTGTTCAAAACATCGATGTTAAAACATATTTGTTTTTCACTAAAACATATTAGTTTTTCTCTAAAACATATTTGTTTTTCTCTAACACATCGATGTTATAGTCAAATCATCAATGTTAAATTTTACTTGTTTTTGTCCAAAACATAGATGTTAAAACATATTTGTTTTTATTTAAAACATCGAAGTTATTGTCTAAACATTATTGTGAATGTATACCTAATTTAACATTGATGTTTTAGAGAAAAACAAATCGGTTTTACATCTATGTCTTAAACAAAAACAAGTAAACTTTAACATTGATGTTTTAGATAAAAATAATTATGTATTAACACTAATGTTTTGGACAAAAAAAAGTAAACTTTAATATTGATGATTTGACTCTAACATCGATGTTTTAGAGAAACAGAAATATGATTTTACATCAATGTTTTAAACAAAAACAAGTATACTTCACATTAATATTTTGGACAAAACAAACGCCTATACTAATAATTTTTCAAAACATCTATGTTAAAACATATTAGTTTTTCTCTAAAAAAATATTCCTTTTTCTCTAAAACATCAATGTTAAAGTTTACTTGTTTTTTGTCCAAAACATTGATGATAAAACATATTTATTTTTCTTTTAAACATCGATGTTATTGTCAAAGCATCAATGTTAAAGTATACTGGTTTTTGTTTAAAACATCGCTGTTAAAAGTTGTTAGTTTTTCTCTAAAACATATATGTTTTTCTCTAAAACATCGTTAAAATAAACTTGTTCTTGTATAAAACATCAAAGTGAAAACATAGTTGTTTTTCTTTAAAACATCGATGTTATTGTCTAAACATTTTAACTTTAAAACTGATGTATTAGATAAAAATAAATATGTTTTAACACCAATGTTTTGGAGAAAAAAAAGTAAACATTGACATTGATGTTTTAGAGAAATACAAATATGTTTTAACCTCAATGTTTTAAACAGAAACAAGTATACTTTAACATTGATATTTTGACAATAACATCGATGTTTTGGACAAAACAAACACCTATACATTTTTTTATTTTTTTAAAACATCGATGTTTAAAAATATTAGTTTTTCTCTAAAAAACATCTATGTTATTGTCAAAAGATCAATGCTCAAGTATACCTTTTTTTTGTTTGAAGCATGGATGTTAGAATATAATTCTTTATATCTATAGCTTTAATGTTATATTCAAAACATTAATGTTAAAGTTTACTTGTTTTTTTTTAAGACATCGATGTTAAAAGGTATTTCTTTTTTCTAAAACATCAATGTTAAAGTATTACTTGTTTTTGTCCAAAACATTGATATTAAAACATATTTCTTTTTCTCTAAAACATCAATGTTAAAATATACTTGTTCTTGTACAAAACATCAAAGTTAAAACATATTTATTTTTCTTTAAAACATCGATGTTATTGTCAAAACATTATTGTGAAAGTATACCTACTTTAACAATGATGTTTTAGAGAAAAACAAATCAGTTTTACACCTATGTCTTTAACAAAAACAAGTAAAATCTAACATTGATGTTTTAGATAAAAATGAATATGTATTAACACTAATGTTTTGGACAAAAAAATGTAAACTTTAATATTGATGATTTGACTATAACATCGATGTTTTAGAGAAACAGAAATATGTTTTAGAGAAAAGCTAATATGTTTTAACAACGTCGTTTTAAACAAAAACAAATATACTTTAACATTGATGTTTTAGAGAAATACAAATATGTTTTTACATCAATGTTTTAAACAAAAACAAGTATAGTTTAACATTGATGTTTTAGAGAAATACAAATATGTTTTAACATCAATGATTTACCAAAAACAAATATACTTTACATTAATATTTTGGACAAAACAAACACCTATACTTATATTAAAGTTAAAACATATTAGTTTTTCTCTAAAACAATATTCCTTTTTCTCTAAAACATCGATGTTATAGTCATTCATCAATGTTAAAGTTTACTTATTTTTGTCCAAAACATTGATAATAAAACATATTCCTCTTTCTCTAAAACATCGTTGTTATAGTCAAATCATTAATGTTAAAGTTTACTAGTTTTTGTCCAAAACATTGATGATAAAACATACTTATTTTTCTTAAAAACATCGATGTAATTGTCAAAACATCAATGTTAAAGTATATTTGTTTTTGTTCAAAACATCGATGTTAAAACATATTTGTTTTTCACTAAAACATATTAGTTTTTCTCTAAAACATATTTGTTTTTCTCTAACACATCGATGTTATAGTCAAATCATCAATGTTAAATTTTACTTGTTTTTGTCCAAAACATAGATGTTAAAACATATTTGTTTTTATTTAAAACATCGAAGTTATTGTCTAAACATTATTGTGAATGTATACCTACTTTAACATTGATGTTTTAGAGAAAAACAAATCGGTTTTACATCTATGTCTTAAACAAAAACAAGTAAACTTTAACATTGATGTTTTAGATAAAAATAATTATGTATTAACACTAATGTTTTGGACAAAAAAAAGTAAACTTTAATATTTATGATTTGACTATAACATCGATGTTTTAGAGAAACAGAAATATGATTTTACATCAATGTTTTAAACAAAAACAAGTATACTTCACATTAATATTTTGGACAAAACAAACGCCTATACTAATAATTTTTCAAAACATCTATGTTAAAACATATTAGTTTTTCTCTAAAAAAATATTCCTTTTTCTCTAAAACATCAATGTTAAATTTTACTTGTTTTTGTCCAAAACATAGATGTTAAAACATATTTGTTTTTCTTTAAAACATCGAAGTTATTGTCTAAACATTATTGTGAATGTATACCTACTTTAACATTGATGTTTTAGAGAAAAACAAATCGGTTTTTCATCTATGTCTCAAACAAAAACAAGTAAACTTTAACATTGATGTTTTAGATAAAAATAATTATGTATTAACACTAATGTTTTGGACAAAAAAAAGTAAACTTTAATATTGATGATTTGACTATAACATCGATGTTTTAGAGAAACAGAAATATGATTTTACATCAATGTTTTATACAAAAACAAGTATACTTCACATTAATATTTTGGACAAAACAAACGCCTATACTAATAATTTTTCAAAACATCTATGTTAAAACATATTAGTTTTTCTCTAAAAAAATATTCCTTTTTCTCTTAAACATCAATGTTAAAGTTTACTTGTTTTTTGTCCAAAACATTGATGATAAAACATATTTATTTTTCTTTTAAACATCGATGTTATTGTCAAAGCATCAATGTTAAAGTATACTTTTTTTTGTTTAAAACATCGCTGTTAAAAGTTATTAGTTTTTCTCTAAAACATATATGTTTTTCTCTAAAACATCGTTAAAATAAACTTGTTCTTGTATAAAACATCAAAGTAAAAACATAGTTGTTTTTCTTTAAAACATCGATGTTATTGTCTAAACATTTTAACTTTAAAACTGATGTATTAGATAAAAATAAATATGTTTTAACACCAATGTTTTGGACAAAAAAAAGTAAACATTGACATTGATGTTTTAGAGAAATACAAATATGTTTTAACCTCAATGTTTTAAACAGAAACAAGTATACTTTAACATTGATATTTTGACAATAACATCGATGTTTTGGACAAAAGAAACACCTATACATTTTTTATTTTGTTTAAAACATCGATGTTAAAAAATATTAGTTTTTCTCTAAAAAACATCTATGTTATTGTCAAAAGCTCAATGCTCAAGTATACTTTTTTTTTGTTTGAAGCATGGATGTTAGAATATAATTCTTTATATCTATAACTTTAATGTTATATTCAAAACATTAATGTTAAAGTTTACTTGTTTTTGTTTAAGACATCGATGTTAAAACATATTTCTTTTTTCTAAAACATATATGTTTTTCTCTAAAACATCGTTAAAATAAACTTGTTCTTGTATAAAACATCAAAGTAAAAACATAGTTGTTTTTCTTTAAAACATCGATGTTATTGTCTAAACATTTTAACTTTAAAACTGATGTATTAGATAAAAATAAATATGTTTTAACACCAATGTTTTGGACAAAAAAAAGTAAATATTGACATTGATGTTTTAGAGAAATACAAATATGTTTTAACCTCAATGTTTGAACAGAAACAAGTATACTTTAACATTGATATTTTGACAATAACATGGATGTTTTGGACAAAAGAAACACCTATACATTTTTTATTTTTTTAAAACATCGATGCTAAAAATATTAGTTTTTCTCTAAAAAACATCTATGTTATTGTCAAAAGCTCAATGCTCAAGTATACCTTTTTTTTGTTTGAAGCATGGATGTTAGAATATAATTCTTTATATCTATAACTTTAATGTTATATTCAAAACATTAATGTTAAAGTTTACTTGTTTTTTTTTAAGACATCGGTGTTAAAACATATTTCTTTTTTCTAAAACATCAATGTTAAAGTATTACTTGTTTTTGTCCAAAACATTGATATTAAAACATATTTCTTTTTCTCTAAAACATCAATGTTAAAATATACTTGTTCTTGTACAAACCATCAAAGTTAAAACATATTTATTTTTCTTTAAAACATCGATGTTATTGTCAAAAACATATTTCTTTTTTCTAAAACATATATGTTTTTCTCTAAAACATCGTTAAAATAAACTTGTTCTTGTATAAAACATTAAAGTAAAAACATAGTTGTTTTTCTTTAAAACATCGATGTTATTGTCTAAACATTTTAACTTTAAAACTGATGTATTAGATAAAAATAAATATGTTTTAACACCAATGTTTTGGACAAAAAAAAGTAAAAATTGACATTGATGTTTTAGAGAAATACAAATATGTTTTAAACAGAAACAAGTATACTTTAACATTGATATTTTGACAATAACATCGATGTTTTGGACAAAACAAACACCTATACATTTTTTTATTTTTTTAAAACATCGATGTTTAAAAATATTAGTTTTTCTCTAAAAAACATCTATGTTATTGTCAAAAGATCAATGCTCAAGTATACCTTTTTTTTGTTTGAAGCATGGATGTTAGAATATAATTCTTTATATCTATAACTTTAATGTTATATTCAAAACATTAATGTTAAAGTTTACTTGTTTTTTTTTAAGACATCGGTGTTAAAACATATTTCTTTTTTCTAAAACATCAATGTTAAAGTATTACTTGTTTTTGTCCAAAACATTGATATTAAAACATATTTCTTTTTCTCTAAAACATCAATGTTAAAATATACTTGTTCTTGTACAAAACATCAAAGTTAAAACATATTTATTTTTCTTTAAAACATCGATGTTATTGTCAAAACATTATTGTGAATGTATACCTACTTTAACAATGATGTTTTAGAGAAAAACAAATCAGTTTTACACCTATGTCTTTAACAAAAACAAGTAAAATCTAACATTGATGTTTTAGATAAAAATGAATATGTATTAACACTAATGTTTTGGACAAAAAAATGTAAACTTTAATATTGATGATTTGACTATAACATCGATGTTTTAGAGAAACAGAAATATGTTTTAGAGAAAAGCTAATATGTTTTAACAACGTCGTTTTAAACAAAAACAAATATACTTTAACATTGATGTTTTAGAGAAATACAAATATGTTTTTACATCAATGTTTTAAACAAAAACAAGTATAGTTTAACATTGATGTTTTAGAGAAATACAAATATGTTTTAACATCAATGATTTACCAAAAACAAATATACTTTACATTAATATTTTGGACAAAACAAACACCTATACTTATATTAAAGTTAAAACATATTAGTTTTTCTCTAAAACAATATTCCTTTTTCTCTAAAACATCGATGTTATAGTCATTCATCAATGTTAAAGTTTACTTATTTTTGTCCAAAACATTGATAATAAAACATATTCCTCTTTCTCTAAAACATCGTTGTTATAGTCAAATCATTAATGTTAAAGTTTACTAGTTTTTGTCCAAAACATTGATGATAAAACATATTTATTTTTCTTAAAAACATCGATGTAATTGTCAAAACATCAATGTTAAAGTATACTTGTTTTTGTTCAAAACATCGATGTTAAAACATATTTGTTTTTCACTAAAACATATTAGTTTTTCTCTAAAACATTTGTTTTTCTCTAACACATCGATGTTATAGTCAAATCATCAATGTTAAATTTTACTTGTTTTTGTCCAAAACATAGATGTTAAAACATATTTGTTTTTATTTAAAACATCGAAGTTATTGTCTAAACATTATTGTGAATGTATACCTACTTTAACATTGATGTTTTAGAGAAAAACAAATCGGTTTTTCATCTATGTCTTAAACAAAAACAAGTAAACTTTAACATTGATGTTTTAGATAAAAATAATTATGTATTAACACTAATGTTTTGGACAAAAAAAAGTAAACTTTAATATTGATGATTTGACTATAACATCGATGTTTTAGAGAAACAGAAATATGATTTTACATTAATGTTTTAAACAAAAACAAGTATACTTCACATTAATATTTTGGACAAAACAAACGCCTATACTAATAATTTTTCAAAACATCTATGTTAAAACATATTAGTTTTTCTCTAAAAAAATATTCCTTTTTCTCTAAAACATCAATGTTAAAGTTTACTTGTTTTTTGTCCAAAACATTGATGATAAAACATATTTATTTTTCTTTTAAACATCGATGTTATTGTCAAAGCATCAATGTTAAAGTATACTTGTTTTTGTTTAAAACATCGCTGTTAAAAGTTATTAGTTTTTCTCTAAAACATCGTTAAAATAAACTTGTTCTTGTATAAAACATCAAAGTAAAAACATAGTTGTTTTTCTTTAAAACATCGATGTTATTGTCTAAACATTTTAACTTTAAAACTGATGTATTAGATAAAAATAAATATGTTTTAACACCAATGTTTTGGACAAAAAAAAGTAAACATTGACATTGATGTTTTAGAGAAATACAAATATGTTTTAACCTCAATGTTTTAAACAGAAACAAGTATACTTTAACATTGATATTTTGACAATAACATCGATGTTTTGGACAAAAGAAACACCTATAAATTTTTTATTTTTTTAAAACATCGATGTTAAAAAATATTAGTTTTTCTCTAAAAAACATCTATGTTATTGTCAAAAGCTCAATGCTCAAGTATACTTTTTTTTTGTTTGAAGCATGGATGTTAGAATATAATTCTTTATATCTATAACTTTAATGTTATATTCAAAACATTAATGTTAAAGTTTACTTGTTTTTGTTTAAGACATCGATGTTAAAACATATTTCTTTTTTCTAAAACATATATGTTTTTCTCTAAAACATCGTTAAAATAAACTTGTTCTTGTATAAAACATCAAAGTAAAAACATAGTTGTTTTTCTTTAAAACATCGATGTTATTGTCTAAACATTTTAACTTTAAAACTGATGTATTAGATAAAAATAAATATGTTTTAACACCAATGTTTTGGACAAAAAAAAGTAAATATTGACATTGATGTTTTAGAGAAATACAAATATGTTTTAACCTCAATGTTTTAAACAGAAACAAGTATACTTTAACATTGATATTTTGACAATAACATCGATGTTTTGGACAAAAGAAACACCTATACATTTTTTATTTTTTTAAAACATCGATGTTAAAAAATATTAGTTTTTCTCTAAAAAACATCTATGTTATTGTCAAAAGCTCAATGCTCAAGTATACCTTTTTTTTGTTTGAAGCATGGATGTTAGAATATAATTCTTTATATCTATAACTTTAATGTTATATTCAAAACATTAATGTTAAAGTTTACTTGTTTTTGTTTAAGACATCGATGTTAAAACATATTTCTTTTTTCTAAAACATATATGTTTTTCTCTAAAACATCGTTAAAATAAACTTGTTCTTGTATAAAACATCAAAGTAAAAACATAGTTGTTTTTCTTTAAAACATCGATGTTATTGTCTAAACATTTTAACTTTAACACTGATGTATTAGATAAAAATAAATATGTTTTATCACCAATGTTTTGGACAAAAAAAAGTAAACATTGACATTGATGTTTTAGAGAAATACAAATATGTTTTAACCTCAATGTTTTAAACAGAAACAAGTATACTTTAACATTGATATTTTGACAATAACATCGATGTTTTAGACAAAACAAACACCTATACATTTTTTTATTTTTTTAAAACATCGATGTTTAAAAATATTAGTTTTTCTCTAAAAAACATCTATGTTATTGTCAAAAGATCAATGCTCAAGTATACTTTTTTTTTGTTTGAAGCATGGATGTTAGAATATAATTCTTTATATCTATAACTTTAATGTTATATTCAAAACATTAATGTTGAAGTTTACTTGTTTTTTTTTAAGAGATCGATGTTAAAACATATTTCTTTTTTCTAAAACATCAATGTTAAAGTATTACTTGTTTTTGTCCAAAACATTGATATTAAAACATATTTGTTTTTCTCTAAAACATCAATGTTAAAATATACTTGTTCTTGTACAAAACATCAAAGTTAAAACATATTTATTTTTCTTTAAAACATCGATGTTATTGTCAAAACATTATTGTGAAAGTATACCTACTTTAACAATGATGTTTTAGAGAAAAACAAATCAGTTTTACACCTATGTCTTTAACAAAAACAAGTAAAATCTAACACTGATGTTTTAGATAAAAATGAATATGTATTAACACTAATGTTTTGGACAAAAAAATGTAAACTTTAATATTGATGATTTGACTAAAACATCGATGTTATATTCTAAACATTATTTTGAAAGTATACCTACATTAACATTGATGTTTTAGAAAAAAACAAATCAGTTTTACATCTATGTCTCAAACAAAAACAAGTAAAATCTAACACTGATGTTTTAGATAAAAATGAATATTTATTAACACTAAATTTTTAGTATTGGCCATCGTCTTCACGGTCTGACCAACACTAATTAGAATATGTAATAAAAAAAGGAAATGGAAATGAATGCATGCTAATATATAAAAGAAAAGAATGGTAGTGGACTGTATAAAAGATATTAATTAAATTGCTGGAAACATAAATGTTATATTTGTACAAATTAAAATTATTAAATACAGGTATTAGAAGTCAGTTGAACGATGACATGGTGGATGCGGATAATTTGAAGTTAAAGTTAAAAATAATCTTCTTACTTGTAGGTTGGCGAATATGTACTTGCTAATTTTCGGTAAAAATGGCCATTCTTTATTACCCCTTGCCCCCTGCCCTTGCCCTGCGGCTGCCTGTCTGTTCTACTCTATCATTTTGTAGAGGAAATTAAGTTCATGAAAAACAGAAGTACTTTTTCAGTCTAAGTGCACTCACTGAACTCTACAGGTACTCTACAGGTCCTAAGCAGGATTTTGCAGGTGAACTTTTACCTTTAGGGATTTAGTTCCCCAGTTTCTCCATGGATGGCGCTGGGGGCATCTTGGAAACTGCCAAAAATTCGTTCCATGAACAAAGCCGCCCACCTAAATTAAGCTTGGCTAATTTACTTGAAAACTCAGACTGATGTCCCTATAGTATAACCAATAAATGATGATATACACATAGGAATACGTATCTCGTACATACATACGTACATATGAGGTTCAAAATGCATAACATAATAAGTATCATTTATAAATACAAAATAAACAAAAAATATACTACTGGATCACATGATTGATAGGACATGTATTTTGTCGCCGAAGGCTCCATTCTCTGCAATGGATAATAAAGGGAAATAACTGAATTGTGAAAGATAAATTAAATGAGGAAACTTGTTTAAAAAACAAAAACAAAAAACGAAACAAAACCAAAAGTGAAAATAAATAAGTGTAATGAGTGATAAATGAAATGTAAATGAAAAGGTTACTTCCATATGCGAATTATTATTCTGACGGCTCTGCCTCGTCAGAGGGGAAAAGGCGGACGAAGACACCGGCGTCTAGAGGTTTCCTGATTTCCAAAAGCTGGTGCTGGAGCTGTACCACAAGCAGGTGTAGTTCCAGGTACCGATGTGTTTCCAAAATAATTGGTTGAACTGCTACCAAAGGCTTGAGTACTTTGGTTTTGGGCAGTGAAGGTATTGTGAGTGCCAAAAGATGGGGTGCCTGATGCTTGGCCGAAGGTAGAAGAGCTGCCACATGATGTTCCCGACTGGCTACCAAAGCTAGGTTGAGCCTGATTTCCAAAGGCTGGAGTTGCTGTAGCATTATTCCCAAATGTTGGAGCAAAAGAAGGGCCAATTGCTGGTACTGAAGAACTACTACCAAAGGCTGGTGCGCTTCCAAAAGATGGAACACTGCTAGCTCCTCTGAAACCTGGAGCTCTCGGACCAGCTGAGGAGGAACCAAAAGGTGATGGATTGGTATCACTCACAGTAGTTCCTTCGGGGTCGCCTCGATTGGCAGAGGTGGGCTCTTCGATTTCCCAAAACTTGTGTGCCTCCACCTCTCCTTGAGACTCTAGGAAGAAGGAACAAGTTGTAGAGGATATTCGAGAACTGAGCTTCCCCGTTACCACTAGCCCGAACATTGTAGGGACTAGATAGAGGTCATGTTTTCCAGAATGATGAGGAGCACCAGTAATGATCTGTGGGTAAAGGTCTGCACCAATCAACAGATCAACGGGGCCAGAGACACCAAACTGGCTGTCAGCGAGCGGTTGTTGCATCAACTCATCACTAACATTTGATGGAATATTGCTGCTAGGCAAGAATGTTGTGATTCGATCGACCACTACTGCGGTGATTGAAAACTCCCGATTCCTCTGCAGAGCGATTATTGAGCACGCAGCGGTACCCTTTACTTCTGTTTTTGGGACTGCTGATTCTCCGAGGCCAAAGATATTACCTCTAAATGGGGTGATGACGGCACCAATCTTCTGGGCGAGCGAGGTGGTCGCGAAGGTGTGTTGGCTGCCGGAGTCCAGAATGGCTCTTGCGGAGTGAAGATCTCCACGATGACCCTTGATCAAAACTCTCGCAGTACCGAGAAGTACCTCAGTACTGGATGGAGAGGGTAGAGGAGAGGAACCAAATCCAATAAAGCTGCTTGGCTGCATGGTTTGATTTTCAGAGCTGGTCTTTATATCTCCAGTATCTTCGTGAATAATGGAGTGATGTTTGGCTCTGCAGAATCTACATGTGTAACGGGATCTGCAATCCCTGGTAGCGTGACCTGGCTTTAAACAATTACAGCATATTTTCCAGGATCGCACAAGAGCCGCTCTTTCTTGTGAGGTTAGAGACAGGAAAGATGAGCAGCCGTATAATTGGTGCGTTGAATTGCAATGAGGGCACCTCGGAGTTGATGTTGGACGTTTTCTTAGAGCATTGGATTTCGGATTCTGCTTGGCAGCTGAAGAGCGTTCCTTGGGAAAATTAGAGGTGTGGAAGGCAAATGAGTTATATTTGCGTGACTCTCTGTTAGGGTACCTTGGTCCTCTAAGCGAAGAATGAGTTGCGCTGCTACAGCTTCCCGAGATGCGAGAATCTTGAGCCATCGTTAACGCTGTTTTCCGTTGTCTCACGAAGGTGAATATGTCATTGGGTTTCGGGAGGTCTTTAGTTGACTTGAGGGACAACTCAAATTCCTTCCTGGTTCCAGCATCAAGCGCGCGAAGAGACAAGGTCGCCAAGACGAAGGCACATGGATCTTCTACTCTTAGTGCGTTGAAAGCTTCCACGCTGTCAGCAACGCAGCTAAGAAATGCCTCGTAACGCTGCTGCTCACTTCTGTACTTACTGCTGTCATATTCCAGTATTTTATTTATAAGACGACTGGCAAGAATTCTGGGGTTGTCATATGCTGCTAGGACCTTGTTCCATGCCTGAGCGTAGGATTGCTCCTCTACGGGAAAGCCTGCTAGTAAGGATGCAGCTTCACCTTTTAAGGCTGACAACAAGTAATGAAACTTCTCGATACCTGACAGATTGGGCTGACTGTGAACCATGGAGACAAAGGTATCCTTAAAATGAGTGAAGTGCAGGATATCTCCGCTAAAGGTGGGTATCTGGATTTTTGGGAGAGAAGGCTTGGATGGGCCGCCCAGGGTAGTGTTGAATGACTGACTAAATGTGTCAGCGTGTTGCGACTCTGATGATCTTTGCAGCTTTAAGAGGATGCTATCTGCTTCGATAAGCTCATCGCGGAGCTGATCCCACAATGCTAGCCATTGATCATTGGGAAACTGATGTTCATCATCTAAGTACACCTGGATCTCATCCCGTTGCTCCCATACGGATTTAAACTCAGCCCAACACTCTTTTGCAAAAGATAATTTTGCCTGAAAGCGATATGAGTCATCGCCTTTTATTTCATGCGTCCTGAACTGGGACACAAATAATACGTCTCGCTTGATAGCTATGAGACGGCGCTCGAGGGTCGCTGCCTTGGCGACATAATTGGGCTCCTTAGGAGGCATAATGAATAATTATAGCAATAGATTTTAAAGAGACTCCGCAAGGCGGCGGTAGGTAGGGGTAACAACGACTGGCCAAGGTCCCTGTGGTACAAGAGCAAGAAATAAGATGGGCACAATAGGAATAATGAAAATAAATAACTGAGAACCTGACTGTAAACAAGATTGAGATAGGCATATTATGAAGACTTCGAAGTTTAAATTCAATTATGAAATTAAAATGATGAGAGGATGCCGGTAACCTGATAGAGAGAAGAAGAAAAAGAAAATTAAGTGAATTGTGCAGTGATAATTAATGAGTTATGTAAAGAGGTGACATCACTGCCAGAGAATCAACTGCCAATTCATCAAACTGAATGCCAGAGGTATTACCTCTTTGGTAATGCCTCACTGGAAGAATCAGGTTACCCATAGGTCAGGTTGTTATCAGAGTAATATTTTACCTGTTGAGTATATTAGAAACTCGTGCCAGTGACTGATTGTTTACCTAATTATTGTTAATAGATTAAATAAATTGATTAATGAAGTATTTGTTTTGTAAATAACAATGCCCTGTATAAATGGTATCAATTTATAAGTTAATCACAGATGGTGAATTAATATGGTAATGTGCTTTGGAAACTATCTGTTTTCTATATACAAAGGTGTTTAATGACAAAGTGAAAAACAAAAAATGCTTGCACTAATTATTAAATTAAACTAAACTGAAAAGATATTGTAAACTTGAAATTGCTCAATTTGCAAGTGAGTGTTGGTGCGATAATTATTGGAGAATGTAGCCTTTACAATGATAAATAATATCAATTGGTATATTACATAAATTATGATAATAACATGACTATAGAAGTTACATTTAAGATTAAATTATTCGAAAGATAAATTGATTAGTGACTATAACTATAAAGAAGGTCAATTCATGTAAAATGAATAAATTGGTTAGCTTTATCAATTACTTAAACTATTGAATTAATTAGCTCAGTGAGTTTGTTTAATTATTGCTAATATATATATATGCATATATATGTATGATTATATATATGTAATTTTACTCACAATAGAAAATGTAATATAGCAACACTTTCAATGCAGTTATTTTAATGTCTAATGCAGCATTTATTAAAATGATTGAATGTGAAAAATTAAAATTGATGTAAAATAATTAAATATATTACATTTACACATTTTCTACATTATTTAAAAATTAATAATATAATGAAATATTCCTCTGAAAGATTTATTAAGAAAAAATGTCACTGATAACAGGCTATTTTTAAAACCAAAGTTTTATAAGATGATAATATAATTATATTAATGAACTTACTATTCAATGTGATATCTTAATTAAAAGTGCATTTTAGAGACTCCTGGCTAATAAACTTACAACTTATACTCCATTTGAAACCATTTTCATGGCGGTATAGCTAACATTAAATTTCTGATATAAAAAAAAAATATTAGTTCTGTTATTCAAATTGGTTTTAAATAGTTTTTAATGAATCAATTGATAAAGAAAAATAGTTGTTCCGGCAATTTAATTAGAAAGATTATATGTTTGATTCATCCGGCCCTTTCGGACCATTTGTTTAGTAATTTTATTTTATATGTGTTGCCAATAATCCGGCCCGGAGGACCATTTGTTTAGTATTGGCCATCGTCTTCACGGTCTGACCAACACTAATTAGAATATGTAATAAAAAAAGGAAATGGAAATGAATGCATGCTAATATATAAAAGAAAAGAATGGTAGTGGACTGTATAAAAGATATTAATTAAATTGCTGGAAACATAAATGTTATATTTGTACAAATTAAAATTATTAAATACAGGTATTAGAAGTCAGTTGAACGATGACATGGTGGATGCGGATAATTTGAAGTTAAAGTTAAAAATAATCTTCTTACTTGTAGGTTGGCGAATATGTACTTGCTAATTTTCGGTAAAAATGGCCATTCTTTATTACCCCTTGCCCCCTGCCCTTGCCCTGCGGCTGCCTGTCTGTTCTACTCTATCATTTTGTAGAGGAAATTAAGTTCATGAAAAACAGAAGTACTTTTTCAGTCTAAGTGCACTCACTGAACTCTACAGGTACTCTACAGGTCCTAAGCAGGATTTTGCAGGTGAACTTTTACCTTTAGGGATTTAGTTCCCCAGTTTCTCCATGGATGGCGCTGGGGGCATCTTGGAAACTGCCAAAAATTCGTTCCATGAACACTAAACATGTTATAGTCATTCATCAAAGATAAAGTTTACTTGTTTTTGTCCAAAACATTGATGATAAAACATATTTATTTTTCTTTAAAACGTCGATGTTATTGTCAAATTATCAATGTTAAGTTTACTTGTTTTTGTCCAAAACATTGACGATAAAACATATTTATTTTTCTTTAAAACATCGATGTTATTGTCAAAACATCAATGTTAAAGTATACTTTTTTTTTTTCAAAACTTCGATGTTAAAATTTTTTTTTTCTCTAGAACATAGTTCTTTTTATCTGTAACATCGTTGTTATATTCAAAACATTAATGTTAATGTTTACCTATTTTTGTTTAAGACATCAATGTTAAAACATATTTGTATTTCTCTAAAACATCAATGTTAAAGTATACTGGTTTTTTTTTTTTTTCTAAACATTGATGTTAAAAGGTATTAGTTTTCCTCTAAAACATATTTGTTTTTCTCTTAAACATCGATGTTATAGTCAAATCATCAATGTTAAATTTTACTTGTTTTTGTCCAAAACATTGATATTAAAATATATTTGTTTTTCTTTAAAACATCGAAGTTATTGTCTAAACATTATTGTGAAAGTATACCTACTTTAACATTGATGTTTTAGAGAAAAACAAATCGGTTTTACATCTGTCTTAAACAAAAACAGGTAAACTTTAACATTGATGTTTTATATAAAAATGAATATGTATTAACACTAATGTTTTGGACAAAAAAAAGTAAACTTTAATATTGATGATTTGACTATAACATTGATGTGTTAGAGAAACAGAAATATGTTTTAGAGAAAAGCTAATATGTTTTAACAACGTCGTTTTAAACAAAAACAAGTATACTTTAACATTGATGTTTTAGAGAAATACAAATATGTTTTAACATCAATGCTTTTACCAAAAACAAGTATACTTTACATTAATATTTTGGACAAAACAAACACCTATACTTACATTAAAGTTAAAACATATTAGTTTTTCTCTAAAACATATTCCTTTTCCTCTAAAACATCGATGTTATAGTCATATCATCAATGTTAAATTTTACTTGTTTTTGTCCAACACATTGATATTAAAACATATTTGTTTTTCTCTAAAACATCAATGTTAAAATAAACTTGTTCTTGTACAAAAAAACATTTTATAAAAAAAAATTAAACCGACTTCGAAAACTAGAAACCAGTAAAAATAAATGCACTAAAAAGTATGAAATAATTACCTTCTGATTTTTATGAATACGCAGCAAAATTGAAAATCGTATGAAAAGCGGAAAAATTCATTAAAACGGATAATTTTTTTTTTATTAGTACGAATACATATCAACTGTTAATAAAAGTTATTAAATTAAAATATTAAATACCATGTTCAATACTTAACAATCTTTTCGGAGGCGGCGCAAAATAGAAAATCTATAGAGAATTTAAAGATTTTCCTAATTTTTAGTGTTTACAATTTTGAATTTTGCGCCGCCTCCGAAAAGATTGTTAAGTATTGAACATGGTATTTAATATTTTAATTTAATAATTTTCATTAACAGTTGGTATGTATTCGTACTAATCAAAATAAAATTATCCGTTTTAATGCATTTTTCCGCTTTTCATACGATTTTCAATTTTGCTGCGTATTCATAAAAATCAGAAGGTAATTATTTCATACTTTTTAGTGCATTTATTTTTACTGGTTTCTAGTTTTCGAAGTCGGTTTAATTTTTTTTTTATTAAATGTTTTTTATTTCATACTTTTTAGTGGCGGAAGATTTATAGCTCCTAATTCTAGACTTATAATTTCTAATATAAGCCGGAAGGGAGCAATGCGTAGATTTCTAAAAAAAAATTGATATGCTTTTTTTTATACAGATTTTAAGTGCATTTTGAACTGATTTCGGGTTTTCGAAGTCGTTTTTTTTATTTATTTATTTTATTTTTTTTATTTGGTACCCCTCTTTAGACACAAGTGAGTTTGGTTCCTTAGTTTGTTGTTCTATCCATAGAGATCTATTGCGTGGGTCCCTCACGAAATAAAAGTCAGCCCACCCAGGTAGCGCTATACCACGTTCGTCTATCTTATATCTATATCCGTGTCTTTTTATTATAATTATATCAATTTTAATCAACTTTGTATTATAATAGTCACATTATCCATTTTATGAATATGCACAGTACACACCTTTCAACACCCTGTCTACTTTGATTTTTTTTAAAGACCAATTTTCCATCGGGAAGACATACACAAATTTTTTCCACAATGACTTTTTTTTTTCCTTTGCGGAATATTGTCTTCGGTACTTGTTTATTTCATACATACATCTGCGTTTCGAGAGGAGGTGTTCAGTTTTGCTCGGCTCTAACATTAATTCGGCAAATTCAAGATGTCGTAGGTATGCCACTGAACAGTTGAGATTTTGGCCATTTTTCGACCAGTTTTATTGGGAAATATAATACACAACATTTACGTTTGTTATTTCGGTATCTGAGAATATGACTGCCTCGAAATGGAAACAATTCTTGACAAATGACAATTTTTAAGAATTTCGTCTCTAGACTCTATCGAGTGCCAACCTAGAGACGTTATCGTAACTTAAAGAAAAAAAATTAAACAATTCACTATCATAGATGGAATTGGAGATGGAAGAAATCAATATTAAAATTTTTTAGCGGGACGTATTTATTTCATGACTGGAATCATAATAAGTCCATATTATAGTCTAATCCATAATATTTTCCTTAATTTTCAAACCAAATTTAAGCTTCGTTAATACTACTACTACTAGTTCGGCCCAACAACCCAGTGATGGGTCCTAGCCCCCTAACCAACTGCTTCCGCCATTCGTCGCGGTTTTGAGCAGCTGCCATCCAGTTGCTCACACCAAGGATGTTTCCCGCATCAGTGTCACTCCACCTTAGCCTGGGTCTTCCTCGTCTTCTTGTCCCATATAAAGGCTCTGTCAGCAACTTCCTGGGCAAATCCTCTTCACTCATAGGAGCTACATGCCCTGCTCACCGCAATTGGCCCAGTTTGATGACCTAGACATATTAAGCTCTCTGAATGCGTCATATATCTCTTGGTTCTTGCGTCTCCTCCAGTTTCCATCATTTGTTTTCACTCCTCCGAATATCCTGCGAAGAATTTTCCGTTCGAACATAAGAAGGTCTTGTTCGCATGCCTTGGTTGTTGTCCAGGTTTCCTAGCCATACATCAGGACAGGACGAATGATGGTCTTGTATAGGTGTAACTGTTTGCCGAGAGAGTATGCGGCCACCAAGCTGTTTCCTCAAACCGAAGTAGCACCGGTTAGCAGAGACAATTCTTCTTCTAACATCAACATCTACTTGATTACCCTGGGTTACCGTTGAGCCCAAATATACGAAATCGGAGACCTGTTCAAACATGTACTCCAACTGGGTGTCTCTTCAGTCACCAAGTACTTTGTCTTTGCCTGGTTCACGCTGAGCCCCAGTCTCCTTGCAGGACCCACCAGCGCTAAGAACGCCTCCCTAACAGCTTGTAGAGAGCGGCCAATGATATCCAAATCATCCGCGTATGCTAAGAGTTGTACGTTCCTGTTAAAGATCGTCCATCCAACTTGCACGCCAGAATCTCTAACAGCCTTCTCTAGGGCAATATTGAAAAGGCATCTCCTTGACGCAGCCCCTTAGTCGCAAGGAATTCCGCAGACATATCTCCACCGACGCAAAACGAGCACATTACCTCATTCATCGTCAGTCTTACCAGGCATATGAGCTTCAGTGGGATTCGGAGTTCCTCCATTGCATGGTAAAGCTCTTCGCGGTCGGTGATATCATATGCTGCTTTGAAATCGATGAAGAGGTGGTGCGTCTTCAGTTTATATTCGTATCCTCTCTCCAATAGGGTCCTCAAGCTGAAGATCTGGTCGGTAGTTGATTTCCCGCTTAGTTAATAGTTATTTGTTCTCTCAAAATCAATAATTTGGCACTCAAAGCAATTTTCATCTAAACACCTTAATAGTTGCAGAAACATAATTAAAAACCGATAATAGTAATCTGGATAACCTAACAAAAGTGTCACTCCAGAGTGAAGAATCCGCACAAGATTTTATGATTACATTGTATATTAATATCCGACAGTGATCGAGTGTATCCGGGAGCAGACAGCTTTGTTAAGGCCTCTAAATCAACTGAAAAAGAGCTTTTCCAGGAAGTATTGAATTCCTTTTTAATGTGCATAGAGAGTGGAAGTCGGAAATCAAAATCTAATTTAAAACTATAATGGCTACGATTTTACGAATCTTTTTTAAAAAGGGTTATTAATGCTCGGCCTTTCTTTAAATTCTATGAATTTTGTGGTTTTATGATTATACTGTCCATCCGTCGTTTAGACATTCATTTAGAATTGTTTACTGTTATCGGTTTTTAATGTGCTTTAATCTTCTTAAATCTATAAAAAAAATCTTTTAAGCAACCCAAAAAAATTTCCTTGAGTTTTATTTCTTGGCAAAATTTTCCAGGAACAGGGTCAAAACAACAATAACTTTGCCGGAACCATAAGGAAAAGTTTCATTTTTCAGAAAACCACAGCGATATTCCAGTGATATTATATATATTTATTAAAATCTATTGTTAAAAATTTATTTAAGGTTATGTATAAGGTTTGTTCCAACAAGCACTTAACCCACGTCAATAACTAACACACTTCACATGTTCTCCCCCACTCTTTTAATTCTGAATTTGATTGGTTTGTTTTCCCAACCGATTCATCGACCATTAAAACATTATTGAAATCAACCAATCAAATTTAGAATAAAAAAAGCGGGGATAGTACATGATCAGTTTGTTATTTATCAACGTGTTTTAATAGTTTGTTGGAGCATACCTTATGATATATATGCCATATGTTTTTCAAATAAGTAAATATTATGAGCGATAATTGAATAATTATTTTCATGTTTTTTCCCAATAACTTCTTTAATAAACTAAGAACTCAAAAAAGGTTTTAATGGGACCACATTGGGAAAATAATGTACAATATGCAAAAGGTTTCGTTCGAATTGGTCCACCCATCTCAGAGTAATCGGTGGACATACATAGAAAAAAAAGTCACATACGTATCGAATTGAGTAACCTCCTCTTTCGAAGTCGGTTAAAAGCATCGAAGTTAAAACATATTTGTTTTTCTTTTAAACATCGATGTTATTGTCTAAACATTATTGTGAAAGTATACCTACTTTAACATTGATGTTTTAGAGAAAAACAAATCGATTTTATATCTATGTCTTGAACGAAAACATGTAAACTTAAACACTGATGTTTTAGATAAAAATAAATATGTATTAACACCAATGTTTTGAACAAAAAAAAGTAAACTTTAATATTGATGATTTAACTATAATATCGATGTTTTAGAGAAACAGAAATATGTTTTAGAGAAAAACTAATCTGTTTTAGAGAAAAACTAATCTGTTTTAATTACGATGTTTTAAACAAAAACTTACATCGCATTGATCTTTGATTTAAATTAAAATTAATAATTTAAATTTAATTAAAATTCTTAATTAAAACATTGATGATTTGACTATAACATCGATGTGTTAGAGAAACAGAAATATGTTTTAGAGAAAAGCTAATATGTTTTAACAACGTCGTTTTAAACAAAAACAAGTATACTTTAACATTGATATTTTAGAGAAATTCAAATATGTTTTTACATCAATGTTTTAAACAAAAACAAGTATATTCCACATTGATATTTTGCACAAAACAAACACCTATACTAATAATTTTTCAAAACATCTACGTTAAAACATATTAGTTTTTCTCTAAAAAAATTTTCCTTTTTCCCTAAAACATTGATGTTATAGTCAAATCATCAATGTTAAAGTTTACTTGTTTTTGTCCAAAACATTGATTATGAAAAATATTTTTTTTTCTTTTAAACATCGATGTTATTGTCAAAGCATCAATGTTAAAGTATACTAGTTTTTTAATTTAAATTTAATTGCCAAAGCATCAATGTTAAAGTATACTTGTTTTTTAATTTAAATTTAATTGTCAAAGCATCAATGTTAAAGTATACTTGTTTTTGTTCAAAACATCGATGTTTAAACATATTTGTTTTTCTTTTAAACATCGATGTTATTGTCAAGACATCAATGTTATAGTATACATGTTTTGTCCAAAACATTGATGATAAAACATATTTATTTTTCTTTAAAACATCAATGTTTTAGTATACTTGTTTTGTCCAAAACATCGATGCTATTGTCAAAACAAATATTAAAGTTTACTTGTTTTTTTTCAAAACATCGATGTTCAAAAATATTAGTTTTTCTCTAAATCATATATCTTTTATTATAAAACATCGATTTTATAGTCAAATCGTAAATGTTTAAGTAAACTTGTTCTTATTTAAAACATCAAAGTTAAAACATAATTGTTTTTCTTTTAAACATCGCTGATATATTCACAACATCAATGGTTAATTATACTTGTTTTTGTTCAAAACATTGATAATAAAACATATTCGTTTTTTTTTTAAACTTAGATGTTATTGTCAAAGCATCAGTGTTAAAGTAAACTTGTACTTGTTTAAAATATCAAAGTTAAAACATATTTGTTTTTCTTTAAAACATCGATGTAACTGACTAAACCTCAATGTTAAAGTATACTTGTTCTTGTTTAAAACATATATGTTTTTCTTTAAAACATCGATGTAATGGTCTAAACCTCAATGTTAAAGTATACTTGTTTGGTCCAAAACATCGGTGTTATAGTTAAATATCAATGTTAGAGTATACTTGGTTTTGTTTAAATCATTGATGTTAAAACATATTTGTTTTTCTCCAAAACATCAATGTTAAAGTATACTTGTTTTTTTTTCAAAACTTCGATGTTAAAAATTGTTATTTTTTTTTAAAAACATAATTCTTATTACCTATAACATCGTTGTTATATTCAAAACATTAATGTTAAAGTTTACTTGTTTTTGTTTAAGACATCAATGTTAAAACATATTTGTTTTTCTCTAAAACATCAATGTTAAATTTTACTTGTTTTTGAACAAAACATCGATGTTAAAAATTATTAGTTTTTCTCTAAAACATATTCGTTTTTCTTTAAAACATCGATGTTATATTCAAATCATCAATGTTAAATTTTACTTAGTTTTGTCTAAAACATTGATATTAAAACATATTTGTTTTTCTTTAAAACATCGATGTTATTGTCTAAACATTATTGTGAAAGTATACCTACTTTAACATTGATGTCTTAGAGAAAAACAAATCGGTTTTACATCTATGTCTTAAAAAAAAAAAGTAAACGTTAACATTGATGTTTTAGATAAAAATGTATATGTATTGACACTAATGTTTTGGACAAAAAAAGTTAACTTTAATATTGATGATTTGACTATAACATCGATGTTTTAGAAAAACAGAAATATGTTTTAAAGAAAAACTAATAGGTTTTAACAACGATGTTTTAAACAAAAACAAGTATACTTTAACATTGATGTTTTAGAGAAATACAAATATGTTTTAAACAAAAACAAGTATACTTCACATTGATATTTTGGACAAAACAAACACCTATACTTATTTTTTTTTTTCAAAACATTGATGTTAAATTATATTAGTTTATTATAGTTTTTCTCTAAAACATCGATGTTATAGTAAAATTATTAATGTTAAAGTTTACTTGTTTTTTTCCAAAAAATTGATGATAAAATATATTTATTTTTCTATAAAACATCGATGTTATTGTCAAAACATCAATGTTAAAGTATACTTGTTTTTGTTTAAATCATCGATGTTAAAAAATAATTTTTTTTTTTTCAAACATCGATGTTATTGTAAAAGCATCAATGTTAAAGTACACTTGTTATGTTTAAAACATCGATATTAAAACATATTTGTTTTTCTTTAAAACAACCATGTTATAGTTAAATCATCAATGTTGAACTTTACTTCTTTTTGTCCGAAACATTGATGATAAAACATATTTATTTTTTTTAAACCTCGATGTTATTGTCAAAACATCAATGTTAAAGTATACTTGTTTTTGTTCAAAACATCGATGTTAAAAAATATTTTTTTTTTTTTTTTTTTAAACATCAACGTTATTGTCAAGGAATCAATCTTAAAGTATACTTGTTTTTTCCAAAACATCGATGTTAAAAAATAATTTTTTTTTTTTCAAACATCGATGTTATTGTAAAAGCATCAATGTTAAAGTACACTTGTTATGTTTAAAACATCGATATTAAAACATATTTGTTTTTCTTTAAAACAACCATGTTATAGTTAAATCATCAATGTTGAACTTTACTTCTTTTTGTCCGAAACATTGATGATAAAACATATTTATTTTTTTTAAACCTCGATGTTATTGTCAAAACATCAATGTTAAAGTATACTTGTTTTTGTTCAAAACATCGATGTTAAAAAATATTTTTTTTTTTTTTTTTTTAAACATCAACGTTATTGTCAAGGAATCAATCTTAAAGTATACTTGTTTTTTCCAAAACATCGATGTTATTGTGAAAATATCAATGTTAAAGTATACTTGTTTTTGTTAAAAACATTGATGTTAAAACCTATTAGTTTTTCTCCAAAAAATATTTCTTTTTCTCTAAAACATCGATGTTAAATTTTACTTGTTTTTGTCCAAAACATTGATAATAAAACATATTTGTTTTTCTCTAAAACATCAATGTTTAAATTAACTGGTTCTTGTACAAAACCTCAAAGTTAAAACATATTTGTATTTCTTTAAAACATCGATATTAGTGTCTAAACATTATTGTGAAAGTATACCTACTTTAACATTGATGTTTTAGAGAAAAAAAAATCGGTTTTACATCTATGTCTTGGACAAAAAAAGGTAAACTTTAACACTGATGTTGTAGATAAAAATGAATATGCATTAACACCAATGTTTTCGACAAAAAAAAGTAAACTTTAATATTGATGATTTGACTATAATATCGATGTTTTAGAGAAACAGAAATACGTCTTAGAGAAAAACTAATCTGTTTTAAACAAAAACAAGTATACTTTAACATTGATGTTTTAGAGAAATACAAATATGTTTTAAACAAAAACAAGTATACTTCACATTGATATTTTGGACAAAACAAACACCTATACTTATTTTTTTTCAAAACATTGATGTTAAATTATATTAGTTTTTCTCTTAAACATATTCCTTCTTCTCTAAAACATCGATGTTATAGTAAAATCATTAATATTAAAGTTTACTTGTTTTTTTTCAAAAAAGTGATGATAAAATATATTTATTTTTCTTTAAAACATCGATGTTATTGTCAAAACATCAATGTTAAAGTATACTTGGTTTTGTTCAAAACATCGATGTTAAAAAATAATTGTTTTTTTTTTCATACATCGATGTTATTGTAAAAGCATCAATGTTAAAGTACACTTGTTTTGTTCAAAACATCGAGATTAAAACATATTTGTTTTTCTTTAAAACAACCATGTTATAGTTAAATCATCAATGTTGAAGTTTACTCCATTTTTTCCAAAACATTGATGATAAAACATATTTATTTTTTTAAACATCGATGTTATTTTCAAAACATCAATGTTAAGGTATACTTGTTTTTGTTCAAAACATCGATGTTAAAAAATATTTGTTTTTTTTTTTTAAACATAAATGTTATTGTCAAGGAATCAATCTTAAAGTATACTTGTTTTTTCCAAAACATTGATGTTATTGTGAAAATATCAATGTTAAAGTATACTTGTTTTTGTTAAAAACATTGATGTTAAAACCTATCAGTTTTTCTCCAAAAAATATTTCTTTTTCTCTAAAACATCAATGTTAAATTTTACTTGTTTTTGTCCTGAACATTCATATTAAAACATGTTTGTTTTTCTCTAAAACATCAATGTTAAAATATTCTTGTTCTTGTACAAAACATCAAAGTTAAAACATATTTGTTTTTCTTTAAAACATCGATGTTATTGTCTAAACATTATTGTGAAAGTATACCTACTTTAACATTGATGTTTTAGTGAAAAACAAACCAGTTTTACATCTATGTCTTAAACAAAAACAAGTAAACTTTAACATTGATGTTTTAGATAAAAATGAATATGTATTAACACTAATGTTTTGGACAAAAAAATGTAAACTTTAATATTGATGATTTGACTATAACATCGATGTTTTAGAGAAACAGAAATATGTTTTAGAGAAAAGCTAATATGTTTTAACAACGTCGTTTTAAACAAAAACAAGTATACTTTAACATTGATATTTTAGAGAAATTCAAATATGTTTTTACATCAATGTTTTAAACATAAACAAGTATATTCCACATTGATATTTTGCACAAAACAAACACCTATACTAATAATTTTTTAAAACATCTACGTTAAAACATATTAGTTTTTCTCTAAAAAAATTTTCCTTTTTCCCTAAAACATTGATGTTATAGTCAAATCATCAATGTTAAAGTTTACTTGTTTTTGTCCAAAACATTGATTATGAAAAATATTTTTTTTTCTTTTAAACATCGATGTTATTGTCAAAGCATCAATGTTAAAGTATACTTGTTTTTTAATTTAAATTTAATTGTCAAAGCATCAATGTTAAAGTATACTTGTTTTTGTTCAAAACATCGATGTTTAAACATATTTGTTTTTCTTTTAAACATCGATGTTATTGTCAAGACATCAATGTTATAGTATACATGTTTTGTCCAAAACATTGATGATAAAACATATTTATTTTTCTTTAAAACATCAATGTTTTAGTATACTTGTTTTGTCCAAAACATCGATGCTATTGTCAAAACAAATATTAAAGTTTACTTGTTTTTTTTCAAAACATCGATGTTATTGTCAAAACATCAATGTTAAAGTATACTTGTTTTTGTTTAAATCATCGATGTTAAAAAATAATTTTTTTTTTTTTCAAACATCGATGTTATTGTAAAAGCATCAATGTTAAAGTACACTTGTTATGTTTAAAACATCGATATTAAAACATATTTGTTTTTCTTTAAAACAACCATGTTATAGTTAAATCATCAATGTTGAAGTTTTCTTCTTTTTGTCCAAAACATTGATGATAAAACATATTTATTTTTTTTAAACCTCGATGTTATTGTCAAAACATCAATGTTAAAGTATACTTGTTTTTGTTCAAAACATCGATGTTAAAAAATATTTTTTTTTTTTTTTTTTTAAACATCAACGTTATTGTACTTGTTTTTGTTAAAAACATTGATGTTAAAACCTATTAGTTTTTCTCCAAAAAATATTTCTTTTTCTCTAAAACATCGATCTTAAATTTTACTTGTTTTTGTCCAAAACATTGATATTAAAACATATTTGTTTTTCTCTAAAACATCAATGTTTAAATTAACTGGTTCTTGAACAAAACCTCAAAGTTAAAACATATTTGTATTTCTTTAAAACATCGATATTAGTGTCTAAACATTATTGTGAAAGTATACCTACTTTAACATTGATGTTTTAGAGGAAAAAAAATCCGTTTTACATCTATGTCTTGGACAAAAAAAGGTAAACTTTAACACTGATGTTGTAGATAATAATGAATATGCATTAACACCAATGTTTTCGACAAAAAAAAGTAAACTTTAATATTGATGATTTGACTATAATATCGATGTTTTAGAGAAACAGAAATACGTCTTAGAGAAAAACTAATCTGTTTTAACAACGATGTTTTAAACAAAAACAAGTATACTTTAACATTGATGTTTTAGAGAAATACAAATATGTTTTAAACAAAAATAAGTATACTTCACATTGATATTTTGGACAAAACAAACACCTATACTTATTTTTTTTCAAAACATTGATGTTATATTATATTAGTTATTCTCTTAAACATATTCCTTCTTCTCTAAAACATCGATGTTATAGTAAAATCATTAATGTTAAAGTTTACTTGTTTTTTTCCAAAAAATTGATGATACAATATATTTATTTTTCTTTAAAACATCGATGTTATTGTCAAAACATCAATGTTAAAGTATACTTGTTTTTGTTCAAAACATCGATGTTAAAAAATAATTGTTTTTTTTTTCAAACATCGATGTCATTGTAAAATCATCAATGTTAAAGTACACTTGTTTTGTTCAAAACATCGAGATTAAAACATATTTGTTTTTCTTTAAAACAACCATGTTATAGTTAAATCATCAATGTTGAAGTTTACTCCATTTTTTCCAAAACATTGATGATAAAACATATTTATTTTTTTAAACATCGATGTTATTGTCAAAACATCAATGTTAAAGTATACTTGTTTTTGTTCAAAACGTCGATGTTAAAAAATATTTGTTTTGTTTTTTTAAACATCAATGTTATTGTCAAGGAATCAATCTTAAAGTATACTTGTTTTTTCCAAAACATCGATGTTATTGTGAAAATATCAATGTTAAAGTATACTTGTTTTTGTTAAAAACATTGATGTTAAAACCTATCAGTTTATCTCCAAAAAATATTTCTTTTTCTCTAAAACATCAATGTTAAATTTTACTTGTTTTTGTCCAAAACATTGATATTAAAACATATTTGTTTTTCTCTAAAACATCAATGTTTAAATAAACTGGTTCTTGTACAAAACATCAAAGTTAAAACATATTTGTTTTTCTTTAAAACATCGATATTAGTGTCTAAACATTATTGTGAAAGTATACCTACTTTAACATTGATGTTTAAGAGAAAAAAAAATCGGTTTTACATCTATGTCTTGGACAAAAAAAGGTAAACTTTAACACTGATGTTGTAGGTAAAAATGAATATGTATTAACACCAATGTATTCGACAAAAAAAAAGTAAACTTTAATATTGATGATTTGACTATAATATCGATGTTTTAGAGAAAAACGAATATGTTTTAAAGAAAAACTAATAATTTTTAACATCGATGTTTTGGACAAAAACAAGTAAAATTTAACATTGATGTTTTAGAGAAATACAAATATGTTTTAAACAAAAACAAGAATACTTCACATTGATATTTTGGACAAAACAAACACCTATACTTATTTTTTTTCAAAACATTGATGTTAAATTATATTAGTTTTTCTCTAAAACATATTCCTCTTTCTCTAAAAGTTCGATATTATAGTAAAATCATTAATGTTAAAGTTTACTTGCTTTTTTCCAAAAAATTGATAATACAATATATTTATTTTTCTTTAAAACATCGATGTTATTGTCAAAACATCAATGTTAAAGTATACTTGTTTTAGTTCAAAACATCGATGTTAAAAAATATTTTTTTTTTTTTTTTTTACACATCAATGTTATTGTCAAGGAATCAATCTTAAAGTATACTTGTTTTGTTCAAAACATCGATATTAAAACATATTTGTTTTTCTTTAAAACAACCATGTTATAGTTAAATCATCAATGTTGAAGTTTACTCCATTTTTTCCAAAACATTGATGATAAAACATATTAATTTTTTTAAACATCGATGTTAAAGTATACTTGTTTTTGTTCAAAACATCGATTTTAAAAAATATTTGTTTTTTTGTTTTTTAAACATCAATGTTATTGTCAAGGCATCAATCTTAAAGTATACTTGTTTTTTCCAAAACATCGATGTTATTGTGAAAATATCAATGTTAAAGTATACTTTAACTTTAATATTGATGATTTGACTATAATATCGATGTTTTAGAGAAACAGAAATATGTCTTAGAGAAAAACTAATCTGTTTTAACAACGATGTTTTAAACAAAAACAAGTATACTTCAAATTGATATTTTGGACAAAACAAACACCTATACTTATTTTTTTTCAAAACATTGATGTTAAATTATATTAGTTTTTCCTTAAAACATATTCCTCTTTCTCTAAAAGTTCGATGTTATAGTAAAATCATTAATATTAAAGTTTGCTTGCTTTTTTCCAAAAAATTGATGATACAATATATTTATTTTTCTTTAAAACATCGATGTTATTGTCCAAACATCAATGTTAAAATGTACTTGTTTTAGTTTAAAACATCGATGTTAAAAAGTATTTTTTTTTTTTTTTTAAACATCGATGTTATTGTCAAGGAATCAATCTTAAAGTATACTTGTTTTTTTCAAAACATCGATGTTATTGTGAAAATATCAATGTTAAAGTATACTTGTTTTTGTTAAAAACATTAATGTTAAAACCTATTAGTTTTTCTCCAAAAAATATTTCTTTTTCTCTAAAACATCAATGTTAAATTTTACTTGTTTTTGTCCAAAACATTGATATTAAAACATATTTGTTTTTCTCTAAAACATCAATGTTTAAATTAACTGGTTCTTGTACAAAACATCAAAGTTAAAACATATTTGTATTTCTTTAAAACATCGATATTAGTGTCTAAACATTATTGTGAAAGTATACCTACTTTAACATTGATGTTTTAGAGAAAAAAAATCGGTTTTACATCTATGTCTTGGACAAAAAAAGGTAAACTTTAACACTGATGTTGTAGATAAAAATGAATATGCATTAACACCAATGTTTTCGACAAAAAAAAGTAAACTTTAATATTGATGATTTGACTATAATATCGATGTTTTAGAGAAACAGAAATATGTTTTAGAGAAAAACTAATCTGTTTTAACAACGATGTTTTAAACAAAAACAAGTATACTTTAACATTGATGTTTTAGAGAAATACAAATATGTTTTAAACAAAAACAAATATACTTCACATTGATATTTTGGTCAAAACAAACACCTATACTTATTTTTTTTCAAAACATTGATGTTAAATTATATTAGTTTTTCTCTAAAACATATTCCTCTTTCTCTAAAAGTTCGATGTTATAGTAAAATAATTAATGTTAAAGTTTACTTGCTTTTTTCCAAAAAATTGATGATACAATATATTTATTTTTCTTTAAAACATCAATGTTATTGTCAAAACATCAATGTTAAAGTATACTTGTTTTAGTTCAAAACATCGATGTTAAAAAATATATTTTTTTTTTTTTTTAAACATCAATGTTATTGTCAAGGAATCAATCTTAAAGTATACTTGTTTTTTCCAAAACATCGATGTTATTGTGAAAATATCAATGTTAAAGTATACTTGTTTTTGTTAAAACCATTGATGTTAAAACCTATTAGTTTTTCTCCAAAAAATATTTGTTTTTCTCTAAAACATCAATGTTAAATTTTACTTGTTTTTGTCCAAAACATTGATATTAAAACATATTTGTTTTTCTCTAAAACATCAATGTTTAAATTAACTGGTTCTTGTACAGAACATCAAAATTAAAACATATTTGTATTTCTTTAAAACATCGATATTAGTGTCTAAACATTATTGTGAAAGTATACCTACTTTAACATTGATGTTTTAGAGAAAAAAAAATCGGTTTTACATCTATGTCTTGGACAAAAAAAGGAAACTTTAACACTGATGTTGTAGATAAAAATAAATATGCATTAACACCAATGTTTTCGACAAAAAAAAGTAAACTTTAATATTGATGATTTGACTATAATATCGTTGTTTTAGAGAAACAGAAATATGTCTTAGAGAAAAACTAATCTGTTTTAACAACGATGTTTTAAACAAAAACAAGTATACTTTAACATTGATGTTTTAGAGAAACACAAATATGTTTTAAACAAAAACAAGTATACTTCACATTGATATTTTGGACAAAATAAACACCTATACTTATTTTTTTTCAAAACATTTATGTTAAATTATATTAGTTTTTCCCTAAAACATATTCCTCTTTCTCTAAAAGTTCGATGTTATAGTAAAATCATTAATGTTAAAGTTTGCTTGTTTTGGTCTAAAACATTGATATTAAAACATATTTGTTTTTCTTTAAAACATCGATGTTACTGTCTAAACATTATTGTGAAAGTATACCTACTTTAACATTGATGTTTTAGATAAAAATGTATATGTATTAACACTAATGTTTTGGACAAAAAAAAGTTAACTTTAATATTGATGATTTGACTATAACATCGATGTTTTAGAAAAACAGAAATATGTTTTAGAGAAAAACTAATATGTTTTAACAACGATGTTTTATACAAAAACAAGTATACTTTAAAATTAATGTTTTGGAGAAATACAAATATGTTTTAACATCAATGTTTTAAACAAAAACAAGTATAATTTTTCATTGATATTTTGGACAAAACAAACACCTATACATATATTTTTTTCAAGACATCGATGTTAAAACATATTAATTTTTCTCTAACACATATTCCTTTTTCACTAAAACATCGATGTTATAGTCAAATCATTAATGTTAGAGTTTACTTGTTTTTTTCCAAAACATTGATGATAAAATATATTTATTTTTCTTTAAAATATCGATGTTATTGTCAAAACATCAATGTTAAAGTATACTTGTTTTTGTTTAAAACATCGATGTTAAAAAATATTTTTTTTTTTTTAAACGTCGATGTTATTGTCAAAGAATCAATGTTAAAGTAAACTTGTTCTTGTTTAAAACATCAAAGTTAAAACGTGTTTGTTTTTCTTTAAAACATCGATGTAATTGTCTAAACCTCAAAGTTAGAGTATACTGATTTGGTCCAAAACATCGATGTTATAGTGAAAATATCAATGTTAAAGTATACTTGGTTTTTTTTAAATCATTGATATTAAAACCTATTTGTTTTTCTCCAAAACATCAATGTTAAAGTAATCTGTTTTTTTTTTTAAAAAAATTATTAGTTTTTCTCTAAAGCATAATTCTTTTTATCTATAACATCGTTGTTATATTCAAAACATTAATGTTAAAGTTTACTTGTTTTTGTTCAAGACATCAATGTTAAAACATATTTGTTTTTCTCTAAAACATCAATGTTAAATTTTACTTGTTTTTGTCCAAAACATCGACGTTAAAAATTATAAGTTTTTCTCTAAAACATATTCGTTTTTCTTTAAAACATCGATGTTATATTCAAATCATCAATGTTAAATTTTACTTGTTTTTGTCCAAAACATTAATATTAAAACATATTTGTATTTCTTTAAAACATCGATATTAGTGTCTAAACATTATTGTGAAAGTATACCTACTTTAACATTGATGTTTTAGAGAAAAAAAAATCGGTTTTACATCTATGTCATGGACAAAAAAAGGTAAACTTTAACACTGATGTTGTAGATAAAAATGAATATGCATTAACACCAATGTTTTCGACCAAAAAAAGTAAACTTTAATATTGATGATTTGACTATAATATCGATGTTTTAGAGAAACAGAAATATGTCTTAGAGAAAAACTAATCTGTTTTAACAACGATGTTTTAAACAAAAACAAGTATACTTTAACATTGATGTTTTAGAGAAATACAAATATGTTTTAAACAAAAACAAGTATTCTTCACATTGATATTTTGTACAAAACAAACACCTACACTTATTTTTTTTCAAAACATTGATGTTAAATTATATTAGTTTTTCTCTTAATCATATTCCCTTTTCTCTAAAACATCGATGTTATACTAAAATCATTAATGTTAAAGTTTACTTCTTTTTGTCCAAAACATTGATGATAAAACATATTTATTTTTTTAAAAATCGATGTTATTGTCAAAACATCAATGTTAAAGTATACTTGTTTTTGTTCAAAACATCGATGTTAAAAAATATTTTTTTTTTTTTTTAAACATCAATGTTATTGTCAAGGAATCAATCTTAAAGTATACTTGTTTTTTCCAAAACATCGATGTTATTGTGAAAATATCAATGTTAAAGTATACTTGTTTTTGTTAAAAACATTGATGTTAAAACCTATTAGTTTTTCTCCAAAAAATATTTCTTTTTCTCTAAAACATCAATGTTAAATTTTACTTGTTTTTGTCCAAAACATTGATATTAAAACATATTTGTTTTTCTCTAAAACATCAATGTTTAAATAAACTGTTTCTTGTACAAAACATCAAAGTTAAAACATATTTGTATTTCTTTAAAACATCGATATTAGTGTCTAAACATTATTGTGAAAGTATACCTACTTTAACATTGATGTTTTAGAGAAAAAAAATCGGTTTTACATCTATGTCTTGGACAAAAAAAGGTAAACTTTAACACTGATGTTGTAGATAAAAATGAATATGCATTAACACCAATGTTTTCGACAAAAAAAAGTAAACTTTAATATTGATGATTTGACTATAATATCGATGTTTTAGAGAAAAACGGATATGTTTTAGAGAAAAACGAATATTTTTTAGAGAAAAAATAATAATTTTTAACATCGATGTTTTGGACAAAAACAAGTAAAATTTAACATTGATGTTTTAGAGAAATACAAATATGTTTTAAACAAAAACAAGTATACTTCACATTGATATTTTGGACAAAATAAACACCTATACTTATTTTTTTTCAAAACATTGATGTTAAATTATATTAGTTTTTCTCTAAAACATATTCCTCTTTCTCTAAAAGTTCGATGTTATAGTAAAATCATTAATGTTAAAGTATACTTGTTTTTTTCCAAAAAATTGATGATACAATATATTTATTTTTCTTTAAAACATCGATGTTATTGTCAAAACATCAATATTAAAGTATACTTGTTTTTGTTCAAACATCGATGTTATTGTCAAAACATCAATGTTAAAGTATACTTGTTTTTGTTCAAACATCGATGTTAAAAAATATTTGTTTTTTTTTTATCAACGGTGTTATTGTCAAAGCATCAATCTTGAAGTATACTTGTTTTTGTTCAAAACATCGGTGTTAAAAGATATTTGTTTTTCTTTAAAACATCGATGTTATAGTCAAATCATCAATGTTAAATTTTACTTGTTTTTGTCCAGAACATTCATATTAAAACATGTTTGTTTTTCTCTAAAACATCAATGTTAAAATATACTTGTTCGTTTAAAAAGCATCAAAGTTAAAACATATTTGTTTTTCTCTAAAACATCAATGTTTAAATTAACTGGTTCTTGTACAAAACATCAAAGTTAAAACATATTTGTATTTCTTTAAAACATCGATATTAGTGTCTAATTATTATTGTGAAAGTATACCTACTTTAACATTGATGTTTTAGAGAAAAATAAATCGGTTTTACATCTATGTCTTGGACAAAAAAAGGTAAACTTTAACACTGATGTTGTAGATAAAAATGAATATGCATTAACACCAATGTTTTCGACCAAAAAAAGTAAACTTTAATATTGATGATTTGACTATAATATCGATGTTTTAGAGAAACAGAAATATGTCTTAGAGAAAAACTAATCTGTTTTAACAACGATGTTTTAAACAAAAACAAGTATACTTTAACATTGATGTTTTAGAGAAATACAAATATGTTTTAAACAAAAACAAGTATTCTTCACATTGATATTTTGTACAAAACAAACACCTATACTTATTTTTTTTCAAAACATTGATGTTAAATTATATTAGTTTTTCTCTTAATCATATTCCTTTTACTCTAAAACATCGATGTTATAGTAAAATCATTAATGTTAAAGTTTACTTCTTTTTGTCCAAAACATTGATGATAAAACATATTTATTTTTTTAAACATCGATGTTATTGTCAAAACATCAATGTTAAAGTATACTTGTTTTTGTTCAAAACATCGATGTTAAAAGATATTTGTTTTTCTTTAAAACATCGATGTTATAGTCAAATCATCAATGTTAAATTTTACTTGTTTTTGTCCAGAACATTCATATTAAAACATTTAAAAATTTCTTGGACAAAAAAAGGTAAACTTTAACACTGATGTTGCAGATAAAAATGAATATGTATTAACACCAATGTTATCGACAAAAAAAAGTAAACTTTAATATTGATGATTTGACTATAATATCGATGTTTTAGAGAAAAACGAATATTTTTTAGAGAAAAAATAATAATTTTTAACATCGATGTTTTGGACAAAAACAAGTAAAATTTAACATTGATGTTTTAGAGAAATACAAATATGTTTTAAACAAAAACAAGTATACTTCACATTGATATTTTGGACAAAATAAACACCTATACTTATTTTTTTTTCAAAACATTGATGTTAAATTATATTAGTTTTTCTCTTAATCATATTCCTTTTTCTCTAAAACATCGATGTTATAGTAAAATCATTAATGTTAAAGTTTACTTCTTTTTGTCCAAAACATTGATGATAAAACATATTTATTTTTTTAAACATCGATGTTATTGTCAAAACATCAATGTTAAAGTATACTTGTTTTTGTTCAAAACATCGATGTTAAAAAATATTTGTTTTTTTTTTTTAAACATCAATGTTATTGTCAAGGAATCAATCTTAAAGTATACTTGTTTTTTCCAAAACATCGATGTTATTGTGAAAATATCAATGTTAAAGTATACTTGTTTTTGTTAAAAACATTGATGTTAAAACCTATTAGTTTTTCTCCAAAAAATATTTCCTTTTCTCTAAAACATCAATGTTAAATTTTACTTGTTTTTGTCCAAAACATTGATATTAAAACATATTTGTTTTTCTCCAAAACATCAATGTTTAAATAAACTGGTTCTTGTACAAAACATCAAAGTTAAAACATGTTTGTTTTTCTCTAAAACATCACTGTTAAAATATACTTGTTCGTTTAAAAAGCATCAAAGTTAAAACATATTTGTTTTTCTCTAAAACATCAATGTTTAAATTAACTGGTTCTTGTACAAAACATCAAAGTTAAAACATATTTGTATTTCTTTAAAACATCGAAATTAGTGTCTAATTATTATTGTGAAAGTATACCTACTTTAACATTGATGTTTTAGAGAAAAAAAAATCGGTTTTACATCTATGTCTTGGACAAAAAAAGGTAAACTTTAACACTGATGTTGTAGATAAAAATGAATATGCATTAACACCAATGTTTTCGACCAAAAAAAGTAAACTTTAATATTGATGATTTGACTATAATATCGATGTTTTAGAGAAACAGAAATATGTCTTAGAGAAAAACTAATCTGTTTTAACAACGATGTTTTAAACAAAAACAAGTATACTTTAACATTGATGTTTTAGAGAAATACAAATATGTTTTAAACAAAAACAAGTATTCTTCACATTGATATTTTGTACAAAACAAACACCTATACTTATTTTTTTTCAAAACATTGATGTTAAATTATATTAGTTTTTCTCTTAATCATATTCCTTTTTCTCTAAAACATCGATGTTATAGTAAAATCATTAATGTTAAAGTTTACTTCTTTTTGTCCAAAACATTGATGATAAAACATATTTATTTTTTTAAACATCGATGTTATTGTCAAAACATCAATGTTAAAGTATACTTGTTTTTGTTCAAAACATCGATGTTAAAAGATATTTGTTTTTCTTTAAAACATCGATGTTATAGTCAAATCATCAATGTTAAATTTTACTTGTTTTTGTCCAGAACATTCATATTAAAACATGTTTGTTTTTCTCTAAAACATCAATGTTAAAATATACTTGTTCGTTTAAAAAGCATCAAAGTTAAAACATATTTGTTTTTCTCTAAAACATCAATGTTTAAATTAACTGGTTCTTGTACAAAACATCAAAGTTAAAACATATTTGTATTTCTTTAAAACATCGATATTAGTGTCTAATTATTATTGTGAAAGTATACCTACTTTAACATTGATGTTTTAGAGAAAAAAAAATCGGTTTTACATCTATGTCTTGGACAAAAAAAGGTAAACTTTAACACTGATGTTGTAGATAAAAATGAATATGCATTAACACCAATGTTTTCGACCAAAAAAAGTAAACTTTAATATTGATGATTTGACTATAATATCGATGTTTTAGAGAAACAGAAATATGTCTTAGAGAAAAACTAATCTGTTTTAACAACGATGTTTTAAACAAAAACAAGTATACTTTAACATTGATGTTTTAGAGAAATACAAATATGTTTTAAACAAAAACAAGTATTCTTCACATTGATATTTTGTACAAAACAAACACCTATACTTATTTTTTTTCAAAACATTGATGTTAAATTATATTAGTTTTTCTCTTAATCATATTCCTTTTTCTCTAAAACATCGATGTTATAGTAAAATCATTAATGTTAAAGTTTACTTCTTTTTGTCCAAAACATTGATGATAAAACATATTTATTTTTTTAAACATCGATGTTATTGTCAAAACATCAATGTTAAAGTATACTTGTTTTTGTTCAAAACATCGATGTTAAAAAATATTTGTTTTTTTTTTTTAAACATCAATGTTATTGTCAAGGAATCAATCTTAAAGTATACTTGTTTTTTCCAAAACATCGATGTTATTGTGAAAATATCAATGTTAAAGTATACTTGTTTTTGTTAAAAACATTGATGTTAAAACCTATTAGTTTTTCTCCAAAAAATATTTCCTTTTCTCTAAAACATCAATGTTAAATTTTACTTGTTTTTGTCCAAAACATTGATATTAAAACATATTTGTTTTTCTCTAAAACATCAATGTTTAAATAAACTGGTTCTTGTACAAAACATCAAAGTTAAAACATATTTGTTTTTCTTTAAAACATCGATATTAGTGTCTAAACATTATTGTGAAAGTATACCTACTTTAACATTGATGTTTTAGAGAAAAAAAAATCGGTTTTACATCTATTTCTTGGACAAAAAAAGGTAAACTTTAACACTGATGTTGCAGATAAAAATGAATATGTATTAACACCAATGTTATCGACAAAAAAAAGTAAACTTTAATATTGATGATTTGACTATAATATCGATGTTTTAGAGAAAAACGAATATTTTTTAGAGAAAAAATAATAATTTTTAACATCGATGTTTTGGACAAAAACAAGTAAAATTTAACATTGATGTTTTAGAGAAATACAAATATGTTTTAAACAAAAACAAGTATACTTCACATTGATATTTTGGACAAAATAAACACCTATACTTATTTTTTTTTCAAAACATTGATGTTAAATTATATTAGTTTTTCTCTTAATCATATTCCTTTTTCTCTAAAACATCGATGTTATAGTAAAATCATTAATGTTAAAGTTTACTTCTTTTTGTCCAAAACATTGATGATAAAACATATTTATTTTTTTAAACATCGATGTTATTGTCAAAACATCAATGTTAAAGTATACTTGTTTTTGTTCAAAACATCGATGTTAAAAAATATTTGTTTTTTTTTTTTAAACATCAATGTTATTGTCAAGGAATCAATCTTAAAGTATACTTGTTTTTTCCAAAACATCGATGTTATTGTGAAAATATCAATGTTAAAGTATACTTGTTTTTGTTAAAAACATTGATGTTAAAACCTATTAGTTTTTCTCCAAAAAATATTTCCTTTTCTCTAAAACATCAATGTTAAATTTTACTTGTTTTTGTCCAAAACATTGATATTAAAACATATTTGTTTTTCTCCAAAACATCAATGTTTAAATAAACTGGTTCTTGTACAAAACATCAAAGTTAAAACATATTTGTTTTTCTTTAAAACATCGATATTAGTGTCTAAACATTATTGTGAAAGTATACCTACTTTAACATTGATGTTTTAGAGAAAAAAAAATCGGTTTTACATCTATTTCTTGGACAAAAAAAGGTAAACTTTAACACTGATGTTGCAGATAAAAATGAATATGTATTAACACCAATGTTATCGACAAAAAAAAGTAAACTTTAATATTGATGATTTGACTATAATATCGATGTTTTAGAGAAAAACGAATATTTTTTAGAGAAAAAATAATAATTTTTAACATCGATGTTTTGGACAAAAACAAGTAAAATTTAACATTGATGTTTTAGAGAAATACAAATATGTTTTAAACAAAAACAAGTATACTTCACATTGATATTTTGGACAAAATAAACACCTATACTTATTTTTTTTTCAAAACATTGATGTTAAATTATATTAGTTTTTCTCTAAAACATATTCCTCTTTCTCTAAAAGTTCGATGTTATAGTAAAATCATTAATGTTAAAGTATACTTGTTTTTTTCCAAAAAATTGATGATACAATATATTTATTTTTCTTTAAAACATCGATGTTATTGTCAAAACATCAATGTTAAAGTATACTTGTTTTTGTTCAAACATCGATGTTATTGTCAAAACATCAATGTTAAAGTATACTTGTTTTTGTTCAAACATCGATGTTAAAAAATATTTGTTTTTTTTTTATCAACGGTGTTATTGTCAAAGCATCAATCTTGAAGTATACTTGTTTTTGTTCAAAACATCGATGTTAAAAAATATTTGTTTTTCTTTAAAACATCGATGTTATAGTCAAATCATCAATGTTAAATTTTACTTGTTTTTGTCCAGAACATTCATATTAAAACATGTTTGTTTTTCTCTAAAACATCAATGTTAAAATATACTTGTTCGTTTAAAAAGCATCAAAGTTAAAACATATTTGTTTTTCTCTAAAACATCAATGTTTAAATTAACTGGTTCTTGTACAAAACATCAAAGTTAAAACATATTTGTATTTCTTTAAAACATCGATATTAGTGTCTAATTATTATTGTGAAAGTATACCTACTTTAACATTGATGTTTTAGAGAAAAATAAATCGGTTTTACATCTATGTCTTGGACAAAAAAAGGTAAACTTTAACACTGATGTTGTAGATAAAAATGAATATGCATTAACACCAATGTTTTCGACCAAAAAAAGTAAACTTTAATATTGATGATTTGACTATAATATCGATGTTTTAGAGAAACAGAAATATGTCTTAGAGAAAAACTAATCTGTTTTAACAACGATGTTTTAAACAAAAACAAGTATACTTTAACATTGATGTTTTAGAGAAATACAAATATGTTTTAAACAAAAACAAGTATTCTTCACATTGATATTTTGTACAAAACAAACACCTATACTTATTTTTTTTCAAAACATTGATGTTAAATTATATTAGTTTTTCTCTTAATCATATTCCTTTTACTCTAAAACATCGATGTTATAGTAAAATCATTAATGTTAAAGTTTACTTCTTTTTGTCCAAAACATTGATGATAAAACATATTTATTTTTTTAAACATCGATGTTATTGTCAAAACATCAATGTTAAAGTATACTTGTTTTTGTTCAAAACATCGATGTTAAAAGATATTTGTTTTTCTTTAAAACATCGATGTTATAGTCAAATCATCAATGTTAAATTTTACTTGTTTTTGTCCAGAACATTCATATTAAAACATGTTTGTTTTTCTCTAAAACATCAATGTTAAAATATACTTGTTCGTTTAAAAAGCATCAAAGTTAAAACATATTTGTTTTTCTCTAAAACATCAATGTTTAAATTAACTGGTTCTTGTACAAAACATCAAAGTTAAAACATATTTGTATTTCTTTAAAACATCGATATTAGTGTCTAATTATTATTGTGAAAGTATACCTACTTTAACATTGATGTTTTAGAGAAAAAAAAATCGGTTTTACATCTATGTCTTGGACAAAAAAAGGTAAACTTTAACACTGATGTTGTAGATAAAAATGAATATGCATTAACACCAATGTTTTCGACCAAAAAAAGTAAACTTTAATATTGATGATTTGACTATAATATCGATGTTTTAGAGAAACAGAAATATGTCTTAGAGAAAAACTAATCTGTTTTAACAACGATGTTTTAAACAAAAACAAGTATACTTTAACATTGATGTTTTAGAGAAATACAAATATGTTTTAAACAAAAACAAGTATTCTTCACATTGATATTTTGTACAAAACAAACACCTATACTTATTTTTTTTCAAAACATTGATGTTAAATTATATTAGTTTTTCTCTTAATCATATTCCTTTTTCTCTAAAACATCGATGTTATAGTAAAATCATTAATGTTAAAGTTTACTTCTTTTTGTCCAAAACATTGATGATAAAACATATTTATTTTTTTAAACATCGATGTTATTGTCAAAACATCAATGTTAAAGTATACTTGTTTTTGTTCAAAACATCGATGTTAAAAAATATTTGTTTTTTTTTTTTAAACATCAATGTTATTGTCAAGGAATCAATCTTAAAGTATACTTGTTTTTTCCAAAACATCGATGTTATTGTGAAAATATCAATGTTAAAGTATACTTGTTTTTGTTAAAAACATTGATGTTAAAACCTATTAGTTTTTCTCCAAAAAATATTTCTTTTTCTCTAAAACATCAATGTTAAATTTTACTTGTTTTTGTCCAAAACATTGATATTAAAACATATTTGTTTTTCTCTAAAACATCAATGTTTAAATAAACTGGTTCTTGTACAAAACATCAAAGTTAAAACATATTTGTTTTTCTTTAAAACATCGATATTAGTGTCTAAACATTATTGTGAAAGTATACCTACTTTAACATTGATGTTTTAGAGAAAAAAAAATCGGTTTTACATCTATTTCTTGGACAAAAAAAGGTAAACTTTAACACTGATGTTGCAGATAAAAATGAGTATGTATTAACACCAATGTTATCGACAAAAAAAAGTAAACTTTAATATTGATGATTTGACTATAATATCGATGTTTTAGAGAAAAACTAATATTTTTTAGAGAAAAAATAATAATTTTTAACATCGATGTTTTGGACAAAAACAAGTAAAATTTAACATTGATGTTTTAGAGAAATACAAATATGTTTTAAACAAAAACAAGTATACTTCACATTGATATTTTGGACAAAATAAACACCTATACTTATTTTTTTTTCAAAACATTGATGTTAAATTATATTAGTTTTTCTCTAAAACATATTCCTCTTTCTCTAAAAGTTCGATGTTATAGTAAAATCATTAATGTTAAAGTATACTTGTTTTTTTCCAAAAAATTGATGATACAATATATTTATTTTTCTTTAAAACATCGATGTTATTGTCAAAACATCAATGTTAAAGTATACTTGTTTTTGTTCAAACATCGATGTTATTGTCAAAACATCAATGTTAAAGTATACTTGTTTTTGTTCAAACATCGATGTTAAAAAATATTTGTTTTTTTTTTATCAACGGTGTTATTGTCAAAGCATCAATCTTGAAGTATACTTGTTTTTGTTCAAAACATCGATGTTAAAAAATATTTGTTTTTCTTTAAAACATCGATGTTATAGTCAAATCATCAATGTTAAATTTTACTTGTTTTTGTCCAGAACATTCATATTAAAACATGTTTGTTTTTCTCTAAAACATCAATGTTAAAATATACTTGTTCGTTTAAAAAGCATCAAAGTTAAAACATATTTGTTTTTCTCTAAAACATCAATGTTTAAATTAACTGGTTCTTGTACAAAACATCAAAGTTAAAACATATTTGTATTTCTTTAAAACATCGATATTAGTGTCTAATTATTATTGTGAAAGTATACCTACTTTAACATTGATGTTTTAGAGAAAAAAAAATCGGTTTTACATCTATGTCTTGGACAAAAAAAGGTAAACTTTAACACTGATGTTGTAGATAAAAAGGAATATGCATTAACACCAATGTTTTCGACCAAAAAAAGTAAACTTTAATATTGATGATTTGACTATAATATCGATGTTTTAGAGAAACAGAAATATGTCTTAGAGAAAAACTAATCTGTTTTAACAACGATGTTTTAAACAAAAACAAGTATACTTTAACATTGATGTTTTAGAGAAATACAAATATGTTTTAAACATAAACAAGTATTCTTCACATTGATATTTTGTACAAAACAAACACCTATACTTATTTTTTTTCAAAACATTGATGTTAAATTATATTAGTTTTTCTCTTAATCATATTCCTTTTTCTCTAAAACATCGATGTTATAGTAAAATCATTAATGTTAAAGTTTACTTCTTTTTGTCCAAAACATTGATGATAAAACATATTTATTTTTTTAAACATCGATGTTATTGTCAAAACATCAATGTTAAAGTATACTTGTTTTTGTTCAAAACATCGATGTTAAAAAATATTTGTTTTTTTTTTTTTAAACATCAATGTTATTGTCAAGGAATCAATCTTAAAGTATACTTGTTTTTTCCAAAACATCGATGTTATTGTGAAAATATCAATTTTAAAGTATACTTGTTTTTGTTAAAAACATTGATGTTAAAACCTATTAGTTTTTCTCCAAAAAATATTTCTTTTTCTCTAAAACATCAATGTTAAATTTTACTTGTTTTTGTCCAAAACATTGATATTAAAACATATTTGTTTTTCTCTAAAACATCAATGTTTAAATAAACTCGTTCTTGTACAAAACATCAAAGTTAAAACATATTTGTTTTTCTTTAAAACATCGATATTAGTGTCTAAACATTATTGTGAAAGTATACCTACTTTAACATTGATGTTTTAGAGAAAAAAAAATCGGTTTTACATCTATTTCTTGGACAAAAAAAGGTAAACTTTAACACTGATGTTGCAGATAAAAATGAATATATATTAACACCAATGTTATCGACAAAAAAAAGTAAACTTTAATATTGATGATTTGACTATAATATCGATGTTTTAGAGAAAAACGAATATTTTTTAGAGAAAAAATAATAATTTTTAACATCGATGTTTTGGACAAAAACAAGTAAAATTTAACATTGATGTTTTAGAGAAATACAAATATGTTTTAAACATAAACAAGTATTCTTCACATTGATATTTTGTACAAAACAAACACCTATACTTATTTTTTTTCAAAACATTGATGTTAAATTATATTAGTTTTTCTCTTAATCATATTCCTTTTTCTCTAAAACATCGATGTTATAGTAAAATCATTAATGTTAAAGTTTACTTCTTTTTGTCCAAAACATTGATGATAAAACATATTTATTTTTTTAAACATCGATGTTATTGTCAAAACATCAATGTTAAAGTATACTTGTTTTTGTTCAAAACATCGATGTTAAAAAATATTTGTTTTTTTTTTTTTAAACATCAATGTTATTGTCAAGGAATCAATCTTAAAGTATACTTGTTTTTTCCAAAACATCGATGTTATTGTGAAAATATCAATTTTAAAGTATACTTGTTTTTGTTAAAAACATTGATGTTAAAACCTATTAGTTTTTCTCCAAAAAATATTTCTTTTTCTCTAAAACATCAATGTTAAATTTTACTTGTTTTTGTCCAAAACATTGATATTAAAACATATTTGTTTTTCTCTAAAACATCAATGTTTAAATAAACTCGTTCTTGTACAAAACATCAAAGTTAAAACATATTTGTTTTTCTTTAAAACATCGATATTAGTGTCTAAACATTATTGTGAAAGTATACCTACTTTAACATTGATGTTTTAGAGAAAAAAAAATCGGTTTTACATCTATTTCTTGGACAAAAAAAGGTAAACTTTAACACTGATGTTGCAGATAAAAATGAATATATATTAACACCAATGTTATCGACAAAAAAAAGTAAACTTTAATATTGATGATTTGACTATAATATCGATGTTTTAGAGAAAAACGAATATTTTTTAGAGAAAAAATAATAATTTTTAACATCGATGTTTTGGACAAAAACAAGTAAAATTTAACATTGATGTTTTAGAGAAATACAAATATGTTTTAAACAAAAACAAGTATACTTCACATTGATATTTTGGACAAAATAAACACCTATACTTATTTTTTTTCAAAACATTGATGTTAAATTATATTAGTTTTTCTCTAAAACATATTCCTCTTTCTCTAAAAGTTCGATGTTATAGTAAAATCATTAATGTTAAAGTTTATTTGTTTTTTTCCAAAAAATTGATGATACAATATATTTATTTTTCTTTAAAACATCGATGTTATTGTCAAAACATCAATGTTAAAGTATACTTGTTTTTGTTCAAACATCGATGTTATTGTCAAAACATCAATGTTAAAGTATACTTGTTTTTGTTCAAACATCGATGTTAAAAAATATTTGTTTTTTTTTTATCAACGGTGTTATTGTCAAAGCATCAATCTTGAAGTATACTTGTTTTTGTTCAAAACATCGATGTTAAAAAATATTTGTTTTTCTTTAAAACATCGATGTTATAGTCAAATCATCAATGTTAAATTTTACTTGTTTTTGTCCAGAACATTCATATTAAAACATGTTTGTTTTTCTCTAAAACATCAATGTTAAAATATACTTGTTCGTTTAAAAAGCATCAAAGTTAAAACATATTTGTTTTTCTCTAAAACATCAATGTTTAAATTAACTGGTTCTTGTACAAAACATCAAAGTTAAAACATATTTGTATTTCTTTAAAACATCGATATTAGTGTCTAATTATTATTGTGAAAGTATACCTACTTTAACATTGATGTTTTAGAGAAAAAAAAATCGGTTTTACATCTATGTCTTGGACAAAAAAAGGTAAACTTTAACACTGATGTTGTAGATAAAAAGGAATATGCATTAACACCAATGTTTTCGACCAAAAAAAGTAAACTTTAATATTGATGATTTGACTATAATATCGATGTTTTAGAGAAACAGAAATATGTCTTAGAGAAAAACTAATCTGTTTTAACAACGATGTTTTAAACAAAAACAAGTATACTTTAACATTGATGTTTTAGAGAAATACAAATATGTTTTAAACATAAACAAGTATTCTTCACATTGATATTTTGTACAAAACAAACACCTATACTTATTTTTTTTCAAAACATTGATGTTAAATTATATTAGTTTTTCTCTTAATCATATTCCTTTTTCTCTAAAACATCGATGTTATAGTAAAATCATTAATGTTAAAGTTTACTTCTTTTTGTCCAAAACATTGATGATAAAACATATTTATTTTTTTAAACATCGATGTTATTGTCAAAACATCAATGTTAAAGTATACTTGTTTTTGTTCAAAACATCGATGTTAAAAAATATTTGTTTTTTTTTTTTTAAACATCAATGTTATTGTCAAGGAATCAATCTTAAAGAATACTTGTTTTTTCCAAAACATCGATGTTATTGTGAAAATATCAATTTTAAAGTATACTTGTTTTTGTTAAAAACATTGATGTTAAAACCTATTAGTTTTTCTCCAAAAAATATTTCTTTTTCTCTAAAACATCAATGTTAAATTTTACTTGTTTTTGTCCAAAACATTGATATTAAAACATATTTGTTTTTCTCTAAAACATCAATGTTTAAATAAACTCGTTCTTGTACAAAACATCAAAGTTAAAACATATTTGTTTTTCTTTAAAACATCGATATTAGTGTCTAAACATTATTGTGAAAGTATACCTACTTTAACATTGATGTTTTAGAGAAAAAAAAATCGGTTTTACATCTATTTCTTGGACAAAAAAAGGTAAACTTTAACACTGATGTTGCAGATAAAAATGAATATGTATTAACACCAATGTTATCGACAAAAAAAAGTAAACTTTAATATTGATGATTTGACTATAATATCGATGTTTTAGAGAAAAACGAATATTTTTTAGAGAAAAAATAATAATTTTTAACATCGATGTTTTGGACAAAAACAAGTAAAATTTAACATTGATGTTTTAGAGAAATACAAATATGTTTTAAACAAAAACAAGTATACTTCACATTGATATTTTGGACAAAATAAACACCTATACTTATTTTTTTTCAAAACATTGATGTTAAATTATATTAGTTTTTCTCTAAAACATATTCCTCTTTCTGTAAAAGTTCGATGTTATAGTAAAATCATTAATGTTAAAGTTTACTTGTTTTTTTCCAAAAAATTGATGATACAATATATTTATTTTTCTTTAAAACATCGATGTTATTGTCAAAACATCAATGTTAAAGTATACTTGTTTTTGTTCAAACATCGATGTTAAAAAATATTTTTTTTTTTTTTAACAACGGTGTTATTGTCAAAGCATCAATCTTAAAGTATACTTGTTTTTGTTCAAAACATCGATGTTAAAAGATATTTGTTTTTCTTTAAAATATCGATGTTATAGTCAAATCATCAATGTTAAATTTTACTTGTTTTTGTCCAGAACATTCATATTAAAACATGTTTGTTTCTCTCTAAAACATCAATGTTAAAATATACTTGTTCGTGTAAAAAGCATCAAAGTTAAAACATATTTGTTTTTCTTTAAAACATCGGTTTTATTTTCTAAACATTATTGTGAAAGTATACCTACTTTAACATTGATGTTTTAGAGAATAACAAATTGGTTTTACATCTATGTCTTGAACAAAAAAAGGTAAACTTTAATACTGATGTTGTAGATAAAAATGAATATGTATTAACACCAATGTTTTGGACAAAAAAAAGTAAACTTTAATATTGATGATTTGACTATAACATCGATGTTTTAGAGAAACAGAAATATGTTTTAGAGAAAAACCAATATCTTTTAACAACGATTTTTTAAAAAAAAAAACAAGTATACTTTAACATTGATGTTTTAGAGAAATACAAATATGTTTTAACATCAATGTTTTAAACGAAAACAAGTATACTTTTTCATTGATATTTTGGACAAAACAAACACCTATACTTATTTTTTTTCAAGACATCGATGCTAAAACATATTAATTGTTCTCTAAAACATATTCCTTTTTCACTAAAACATCGATGTTATAGTCAAATCATTAATGTTAAAGCAGAGTTGGGCAGTAGTTAACTACATTTGTAATTAACTACACAGACAACTACCTCCAGTTTGTAGTTGGATGCGCGCAACTACTATTTTTTAAGTACCAGTTAAGTAGTTGTAATTTAAAACTACAACTACAGTAGTTTGGAAAAAGTAGTTGGAAATGGCAAATACAATAAGTAGTTGTAAATGTAGTTTTAGAGCGGCAAATACATTTGCTAAGCAACGTCTAATTAAATCACATGTTTTTGCTATTTTTATTTTGTGTTTAGATAAATACTCTATAGATAAATGGTCTCCATTATAGTTGATAATCTGTTTTAAAAATAGAACTATACATATACGTAATACAAATAATTTCCATGAGTTCTGGCAGTCAATTATTTTTTTTAAACCTTAGGTTCTAGATCAATCCCATGTTTTTTAAATTTAATTTCATTTGATATACTCCTTATCGATAATACTATATATCGCTAATTACTCGTTATCAATAAAAGTAGTTGTAGTTTCAGGCCCATAATTACAGTTGCAACTAGTAGTTGTAGTTCTAAAAATGCAACTAATTTTTTGAAACTACAGTAGTTGTAGTTGTGGTCCATCAACAATAAACTACAATAGAAGTTATAGTTTCAACAACTTCCCAACTACTGTGTCAGTAGTTTTGTAATTTGTAGTTCAACATTCTTTTTACTTATTTTTTTCTAAAACATTGGTGATAAAACATATTTATTTTTCTTTAACACGTTGAGCGCCAGGGAAAAGATGATGTACTTTTGCCTGGGGCCAAAGCAATTTTTCCTAATTTATAACTTTAATATGATTAGAATGATACAAAAATTGCAAAATAAATAAATAAAAAGTTTAATTTTGGCAATTAAACAATAATTTTGTGAGCGGTACGTATGTACCGCCCGGCCCCAGGGTAAAGCCCGCTAGCTATAGTAGTACGGGGGCTGCCCGGTTATGACCGCGACGTCAACCCTTGTCCCCTTAAAATATGTTATTTTAATAAATAAGATATTTTGTTTTGTAAAAAAATAATAAAATCAATTTATTTTATTTATTCATACCCCCCAAAATAAAAATAAAAATAAAAAAAAAAAACATTTGGGCCAATTGCATTGGCGAATTGTTCGGGGCCGGAGCGGTCCAATATGCCTTGAAATCACGCTCGGCAGGCGGTCCCCTGGCCCAGAACAATCTTTTAGCTGGCGGGAGCGGGCGGTACCTGGGGACCGCCTCGGCCCCAGCCAATAGTCCAACAGCGGTACGATCGTACCGCTTGGCGCTCAACGTGTTAAAACATCGATGTTAAAGTATACTTGTTTTTGTTCAAAACATCGATGGTAAAAAATATTTGTTTTTCTTTAAAACAACCATGTTATAGTCAAATTATCAATGCTAAAGTTTACTTCTTTTTGTCCAAAACATTGCTGATAAAACATATTTGTTTTTCTTTAAAACATCGATGTTACTGTCTAAACATTATTGTGAAAGTATACCTACTTTAACATTGATGTTTTAGATAAAAATGTATATGTATTAACACTAATGTTTTGGACAAAAAAAAGTTAACTTTAATATTGATGATTTGACTATAACATCGATGTTTTAGAAAAACAGAAATATGTTTTAGAGAAAAACTAATATGTTTTAACAACGATGTTTTATACAAAAACAAGTAAACTTTAAAATTAATGTTTTGGAGAAATACAAATATGTTTTAACATCAATGTTTTAAACAAAAACAAGTATAATTTTTCATTGATATTTTGGACAAAACAAACACCTATACATATATTTTTTTCAAGACATCGATGTTAAAACATATTAATTTTTCTCTAACACATATTCCTTTTTCACTAAAACATCGATGTTATAGTCAAATCATTAATGTTAGAGTTTACTTGTTTTTTTCCAAAACATTGATGATAAAATATATTTATTTTTCTTTAAAATATCGATGTTATTGTCAAAACATCAATGTTAAAGTATACTTGTTTTTGTTTAAAACATCGATGTTAAAAAATATTTTTTTTTTTTTAAACGTCGATGTTATTGTCAAAGAATCAATGTTAAAGTAAACTTGTTCTTGTTTAAAACATCAAAGTTAAAACGTGTTTGTTTTTCTTTAAAACATCGATGTAATTGTCTAAACCTCAAAGTTAGAGTATACTGATTTGGTCCAAAACATCGATGTTATAGTGAAAATATCAATGTTAAAGTATACTTGGTTTTTTTTAAATCATTGATATTAAAACCTATTTGTTTTTCTCCAAAACATCAATGTTAAAGTATACTGTTTTTTTTTTTTAAAAAATTATTAGTTTTTCTCTAAAGCATAATTCTTTTTATCTATAACATCGTTGTTATATTCAAAACATTAATGTTAAAGTTTACTTGTTTTTGTTCAAGACATCAATGTTAAAACATATTTGTTTTTCTCTAAAACATCAATGTTAAATTTTACTTGTTTTTGTCCAAAACATCGACGTTAAAAATTATAAGTTTTTCTCTAAAACATATTCGTTTTTCTTTAAAACATCGATGTTATATTCAAATCATCAATGTTAAATTTTACTTGTTTTTGTCCAAAACATTAATATTAAAACATATTTGTATTTCTTTAAAACATCGATATTAGTGTCTAAACATTATTGTGAAAGTATACCTACTTTAACATTGATGTTTTAGAGAAAAAAAAATCGGTTTTACATCTATGTCTTGGACAAAAAAAGGTAAACTTTAACACTGATGTTGTAGATAAAAATGAATATGCATTAACACCAATGTTTTCGACCAAAAAAAGTAAACTTTAATATTGATGATTTGACTATAATATCGATGTTTTAGAGAAACAGAAATATGTCTTAGAGAAAAACTAATCTGTTTTAACAACGATGTTTTAAACAAAAACAAGTATACTTTAACATTGATGTTTTAGAGAAATACAAATATGTTTTAAACAAAAACAAGTATTCTTCACATTGATATTTTGTACAAAACAAACACCTATACTTATTTTTTTTCAAAACATTGATGTTAAATTATATTAGTTTTTCTCTTAATCATATTCCTTTTTCTCTAAAACATCGATGTTATAGTAAAATCATTAATGTTAAAGTTTACTTCTTTTTGTCCAAAACATTGATGATAAAACATATTTATTTTTTTAAAAATCGATGTTATTGTCAAAACATCAATGTTAAAGTATACTTGTTTTTGTTCAAAACATCGATGTTAAAAAATATTTGTTTTTTTTTTTTAAACATCAATGTTATTGTCAAGGAATCAATCTTAAAGTATACTTGTTTTTCCCAAAACATCGATGTTATTGTGAAAATATCAATGTTAAAGTATACTTGTTTTTGTTAAAAACATTGATGTTAAAACCTATTAGTTTTTCTCCAAAAAATATTTCTTTTTCTCTAAAACATCAATGTTAAATTTTACTTGTTTTTGTCCAAAACATTGATATTAAAACATATTTGTTTTTCTCTAAAACATCAATGTTTAAATAAACTGGTTCTTGTACAAAACATCAAAGTTAAAACATATTTGTATTTCTTTAAAACATCGATATTAGTGTCTAAACATTATTGTGAAAGTATACCTACTTTAACATTGATGTTTTAGAGAAAAAAAATCGGTTTTACATCTATGTCTTGGACAAAAAAAGGTAAACTTTAACACTGATGTTGTAGATAAAAATGAATATGCATTAACACCAATGTTTTCGACAAAAAAAAGTAAACTTTAATATTGATGATTTGACTATAATATCGATGTTTTAGAGAAAAACGGATATGTTTTAGAGAAAAACGAATATTTTTTAGAGAAAAAATAATAATTTTTAACATCGATGTTTTGGACAAAAACAAGTAAAATTTAACATTGATGTTTTAGAGAAATACAAATATGTTTTAAACAAAAACAAGTATACTTCACATTGATATTTTGGACAAAATAAACACCTATACTTATTTTTTTTCAAAACATTGATGTTAAATTATATTAGTTTTTCTCTAAAACATATTCCTCTTTCTCTAAAAGTTCGATGTTATAGTAAAATCATTAATGTTAAAGTATACTTGTTTTTTTCCAAAAAATTGATGATACAATATATTTATTTTTCTTTAAAACATCGATGTTAATGTCAAAACATCAATATTAAAGTATACTTGTTTTTGTTCAAACATCGATGTTATTGTCAAAACATCAATGTTAAAGTATACTTGTTTTTGTTCAAACATCGATGTTAAAAAATATTTGTTTTTTTTTTATCAACGGTGTTATTGTCAAAGCATCAATCTTGAAGTATACTTGTTTTTGTTCAAAACATCGATGTTAAAAGATATTTGTTTTTCTTTAAAACATCGATGTTATAGTCAAATCATCAATGTTAAATTTTACTTGTTTTTGTCCAGAACATTCATATTAAAACATGTTTGTTTTTCTCTAAAACATCAATGTTAAAATATACTTGTTCGTTTAAAAAGCATCAACGTTAAAACATATTTGTTTTTCTCTAAAACATCAATGTTTAAATTAACTGGTTCTTGTACAAAACATCAAAGTTAAAACATATTTGTATTTCTTTAAAACATCGATATTAGTGTCTAATTATTATTGTGAAAGTATACCTACTTTAACATTGATGTTTTAGAGAAAAAAAAATCGGTTTTACATCTATGTCTTGGACAAAAAAAGGTAAAGTTTAACACTGATGTTGTAGATAAAAATGAATATGCATTAACACCAATGTTTTCGACCAAAAAAAGTAAACTTTAATATTGATGATTTGACTATAATATCGATGTTTTAGAGAAACAGAAATATGTCTTAGAGAAAAACTAATCTGTTTTAACAACGATGTTTTAAACAAAAACAAGTATACTTTAACATTGATGTTTTAGAGAAATACAAATATGTTTTAAACAAAAACAAGTATTCTTCACATTGATATTTTGTACAAAACAAACACCTATACTTATTTTTTTTCAAAACATTGATGTTAAATTATATTAGTTTTTCTCTTAATCATATTCCTTTTTCTCTAAAACATCGATGTTATAGTAAAATCATTAATGTTAAATTTTACTTCTTTTTGTCCAAAACATTGATGATAAAACATATTTATTTTTTTAAACATCGATGTTATTGTCAAAACATCAATGTTAAAGTATACTTGTTTTTGTTCAAAACATCGATGTTAAAAGATATTTGTTTTTCTTTAAAACATCGATGTTATAGTCAAATCATCAATGTTAAATTTTACTTGTTTTTGTCCAGAACATTCATATTTAAACATGTTTGTTTTTCTCTAAAACATCAATGTTAAAATATACTTGTTCGTTTAAAAAGCATCAAAGTTAAAACATATTTGTTTTTCTCTAAAACATCAATGTTTAAATTAACTGGTTCTTGTACAAAACATCAAAGTTAAAACATATTTGTATTTCTTTAAAACATCGATATTAGTGTCTAATTATTATTGTGAAAGTATACCTACTTTAACATTGATGTTTTAGAGAAAAAAAAATCGGTTTTACATCTATGTCTTGGACAAAAAAAGGTAAACTTTAACACTGATGTTGTAGATAAAAATGAATATGCATTAACACCAATGTTTTCGACCAAAAAAAGTAAACTTTAATATTGATGATTTGACTATAATATCGATGTTTTAGAGAAACAGAAATATGTCTTAGAGAAAAACTAATCTGTTTTAACAACGATGTTTTAAACAAAAACAAGTATACTTTAACATTGATGTTTTAGAGAAATACAAATATGTTTTAAACAAAAACAAGTATTCTTCACATTGATATTTTGTACAAAACAAACACCTATACTTATTTTTTTTCAAAACATTGATGTTAAATTATATTAGTTTTTCTCTTAATCATATTCCTTTTTCTCTAAAACATCGATGTTATAGTAAAATCATTAATGTTAAAGTTTACTTCTTTTTGTCCAAAACATTGATGATAAAACATATTTATTTTTTTAAACATCGATGTTATTGTAAAAACATCAATGTTAAAGTATACTTGTTTTTGTTCAAAACATCGATGTTAAAAAATATTTGTTTTTTTTTTTTAAACATCAATGTTATTGTCAAGGAATCAATCTTAAAGTATACTTGTTTTTTCCAAAACATCGATGTTATTGTGAAAATATCAATGTTAAAGTATACTTGTTTTTGTTAAAAACATTGATGTTAAAACCTATTAGTTTTTCTCCAAAAAATATTTCCTTTTCTCTAAAACATCAATGTTAAATTTTACTTGTTTTTGTCCAAAACATTGATATTAAAACATATTTGTTTTTCTCTAAAACATCAATGTTTAAATAAACTGGTTCTTGTACAAAACATCAAAGATAAAACATATTTGTTTTTCTTTAAAACATCGATATTAGTGTCTAAACATTATTGTGAAAGTATACCTACTTTAACATTGATGTTTTAGAGAAAAAAAAATCGGTTTTACATCTATTTCTTGGACAAAAAAAGGTAAACTTTAACACTGATGTTGCAGATAAAAATGAATATGTATTAACACCAATGTTATCGACAAAAAAAAGTAAACTTTAATATTGATGATTTGACTATAATATCGATGTTTTAGAGAAAAACGAATATTTTTTAGAGAAAAAATAATAATTTTTAACATCGATGTTTTGGACAAAAACAAGTAAAATTTAACATTGATGTTTTAGAGAAATACAAATATGTTTTAAACAAAAACAAGTATACTTCACATTGATATTTTGGACAAAATAAACACCTATACTTATTTTTTTTTCAAAACATTGATGTTAAATTATATTAGTTTTTCTCTAAAACATATTCCTCTTTCTCTAAAAGTTCGATGTTATAGTAAAATCATTAATGTTAAAGTATACTTGTTTTTTTCCAAAAAATTGATGATACAATATATTTATTTTTCTTTAAAACATCAATGTTATTGTCAAAACATCAATGTTAAAGTATACTTGTTTTTGTTCAAACATCGATGTTATTGTCAAAACATCAATGTTAAAGTATACTTGTTTTTGTTCAAACATCGATGTTAAAAAATATTTGTTTTTTTTTTATCAACGGTGTTATTGTCAAAGCATCAATCTTGAAGTATACTTGTTTTTGTTCAAAACATCGATGTTAAAAAATATTTGTTTTTCTTTAAAACATCGATGTTATAGTCAAATCATCAATGTTAAATTTTACTTGTTTTTGTCCAGAACATTCATATTAAAACATGTTTGTTTTTCTCTAAAACATCAATGTTAAAATATACTTGTTCGTTTAAAAAGCATCAAAGTTAAAACATATTTGTTTTTCTCTAAAACATCAATGTTTAAATTAACTGGTTCTTGTACAAAACATCAAAGTTAAAACATATTTGTATTTCTTTAAAACATCGATATTAGTGTCTAATTATTATTGTGAAAGTATACCTACTTTAACATTGATGTTTTAGAGAAAAAAAAATCGGTTTTACATCTATGTCTTGGACAAAAAAAGGTAAAGTTTAACACTGATGTTGTAGATAAAAATGAATATGCATTAACACCAATGTTTTCGACCAAAAAAAGTAAACTTTAATATTGATGATTTGACTATAATATCGATGTTTTAGAGAAACAGAAATATGTCTTAGAGAAAAACTAATCTGTTTTAACAACGATGTTTTAAACAAAAACAAGTATACTTTAACATTGATGTTTTAGAGAAATACAAATATGTTTTAAACAAAAACAAGTATTCTTCACATTGATATTTTGTACAAAACAAACACCTATACTTATTTTTTTTCAAAACATTGATGTTAAATTATATTAGTTTTTCTCTTAATCATATTCCTTTTTCTCTAAAACATCGATGTTATAGTAAAATCATTAATGTTAAAGTTTACTTCTTTTTGTCCAAAACATTGATGATAAAACATATTTATTTTTTTAAACATCGATGTTATTGTCAAAACATCAATGTTAAAGTATACTTGTTTTTGTTCAAAACATCGATGTTAAAAGATATTTGTTTTTCTTTAAAACATCGATGTTATAGTCAAATCATCAATGTTAAATTTTACTTGTTTTTGTCCAGAACATTCATATTAAAACATGTTTGTTTTTCTCTAAAACATCAATGTTAAAATATACTTGTTCGTTTAAAAAGCATCAAAGTTAAAACATATTTGTTTTTCTCTAAAACATCAATGTTTAAATTAACTGGTTCTTGTACAAAACATCAAAGTTAAAACATATTTGTATTTCTTTAAAACATCGATATTAGTGTCTAATTATTATTGTGAAAGTATACCTACTTTAACATTGATGTTTTAGAGAAAAAAAAATCGGTTTTACATCTATGTCTTGGACAAAAAAAGGTAAACTTTAACACTGATGTTGTAGATAAAAATGAATATGCATTAACACCAATGTTTTCGACCAAAAAAAGTAAACTTTAATATTGATGATTTGACTATAATATCGATGTTTTAGAGAAACAGAAATATGTATTAGAGAAAAACTAATCTGTTTTAACAACGATGTTTTAAACAAAAACAAGTATACTTTAACATTGATGTTTTAGAGAAATACAAATATGTTTTAAACAAAAACAAGTATTCTTCACATTGATATTTTGTACAAAACAAACACCTATACTTATTTTTTTTCAAAACATTGATGTTAAATTATATTAGTTTTTCTCTTAATCATATTCCTTTTTCTCTAAAACATCGATGTTATAGTAAAATCATTAATGTTAAAGTTTACTTCTTTTTGTCCAAAACATTGATGATAAAACATATTTATTTTTTTAAACATCGATGTTATTGTCAAAACATCAATGTTAAAGTATACTTGTTTTTGTTCAAAACATCGATGTTAAAAAATATTTGTTTTTTTTTTTTAAACATCAATGTTATTGTCAAGGAATCAATCTTAAAGTATACTTGTTTTTTCCAAAACATCGATGTTATTGTGAAAATATCAATGTTAAAGTATACTTGTTTTTGTTAAAAACATTGATGTTAAAACCTATTAGTTTTTCTCCAAAAAATATTTCCTTTTCTCTAAAACATCAATGTTAAATTTTACTTGTTTTTGTCCAAAACATTGATATTAAAACATATTTGTTTTTCTCTAAAACATCAATGTTTAAATAAACTGGTTCTTGTACAAAACATCAAAGATAAAACATATTTGTTTTTCTTTAAAACATCGATATTAGTGTCTAAACATTATTGTGAAAGTATACCTACTTTAACATTGATGTTTTAGAGAAAAAAAAATCGGTTTTACATCTATTTCTTGGACAAAAAAAGGTAAACTTTAACACTGATGTTGCAGATAAAAATGAATATGTATTAACACCAATGTTATCGACAAAAAAAAGTAAACTTTAATATTGATGATTTGACTATAATATCGATGTTTTAGAGAAAAACGAATATTTTTTAGAGAAAAAATAATAATTTTTAACATCGATGTTTTGGACAAAAACAAGTAAAATTTAACATTGATGTTTTAGAGAAATACAAATATGTTTTAAACAAAAACAAGTATACTTCACATTGATATTTTGGACAAAATAAACACCTATACTTATTTTTTTTTCAAAACATTGATGTTAAATTATATTAGTTTTTCTCTAAAACATATTCCTCTTTCTCTAAAAGTTCGATGTTATAGTAAAATCATTAATGTTAAAGTATACTTGTTTTTTTTCCAAAAAATTGATGATACAATATATTTATTTTTCTTTAAAACATCGATGTTATTGTCAAAACATCAATGTTAAAGTATACTTGTTTTTGTTCAAACATCGATGTTATTGTCAAAACATCAATGTTAAAGTATACTTGTTTTTGTTCAAACATCGATGTTAAAAAATATTTGTTTTTTTTTTATCAACGGTGTTATTGTCAAAGCATCAATCTTGAAGTATACTTGTTTTTGTTCAAAACATCGATGTTAAAAAATATTTGTTTTTCTTTAAAACATCGATGTTATAGTCAAATCATCAATGTTAAATTTTACTTGTTTTTGTCCAGAACATTCATATTAAAACATGTTTGTTTTTCTCTAAAACATCAATGTTAAAATATACTTGTTCGTTTAAAAAGCATCAAAGTTAAAACATATTTGTTTTTCTCTAAAACATCAATGTTTAAATTAACTGGTTCTTGTACAAAACATCAAAGTTAAAACATATTTGTATTTCTTTAAAACATCGATATTAGTGTCTAATTATTATTGTGAAAGTATACCTACTTTAACATTGATGTTTTAGAGAAAAAAAAATCGGTTTTACATCTATGTCTTGGACAAAAAAAGGTAAAGTTTAACACTGATGTTGTAGATAAAAATGAATATGCATTAACACCAATGTTTTCGACCAAAAAAAGTAAACTTTAATATTGATGATTTGACTATAATATCGATGTTTTAGAGAAACAGAAATATGTCTTAGAGAAAAACTAATCTGTTTTAACAACGATGTTTTAAACAAAAACAAGTATACTTTAACATTGATGTTTTAGAGAAATACAAATATGTTTTAAACAAAAACAAGTATTCTTCACATTGATATTTTGTACAAAACAAACACCTATACTTATTTTTTTTCAAAACATTGATGTTAAATTATATTAGTTTTTCTCTTAATCATATTCCTTTTTCTCTAAAACATCGATGTTATAGTAAAATCATTAATGTTAAAGTTTACTTCTTTTTGTCCAAAACATTGATGATAAAACATATTTATTTTTTTAAACATCGATGTTATTGTCAAAACATCAATGTTAAAGTATACTTGTTTTTGTTCAAAACATCGATGTTAAAAGATATTTGTTTTTCTTTAAAACATCGATGTTATAGTCAAATCATCAATGTTAAATTTTACTTGTTTTTGTCCAGAACATTCATATTAAAACATGTTTGTTTTTCTCTAAAACATCAATGTTAAAATATACTTGTTCGTTTAAAAAGCATCAAAGTTAAAACATATTTGTTTTTCTCTAAAACATCAATGTTTAAATTAACTGGTTCTTGTACAAAACATCAAAGTTAAAACATATTTGTATTTCTTTAAAACATCGATATTAGTGTCTAATTATTATTGTGAAAGTATACCTACTTTAACATTGATGTTTTAGAGAAAAAAAAATCGGTTTTACATCTATGTCTTGGACAAAAAAAGGTAAACTTTAACACTGATGTTGTAGATAAAAATGAATATGCATTAACACCAATGTTTTCGACCAAAAAAAGTAAACTTTAATATTGATGATTTGACTATAATATCGATGTTTTAGAGAAACAGAAATATGTCTTAGAGAAAAACTAATCTGTTTTAACAACGATGTTTTAAACAAAAACAAGTATACTTTAACATTGATGTTTTAGAGAAATACAAATATGTTTTAAACAAAAACAAGTATTCTTCACATTGATATTTTGTACAAAACAAACACCTATACTTATTTTTTTTCAAAACATTGATGTTAAATTATATTAGTTTTTCTCTTAATCATATTCCTTTTTCTCTAAAACATCGATGTTATAGTAAAATCATTAATGTTAAAGTTTACTTCTTTTTGTCCAAAACATTGATGATAAAACATATTTATTTTTTTAAACATCGATGTTATTGTCAAAACATCAATGTTAAAGTATACTTGTTTTTGTTCAAAACATCGATGTTAAAAAATATTTGTTTTTTTTTTTTAAACATCAATGTTATTGTCAAGGAATCAATCTTAAAGTATACTTGTTTTTTCCAAAACATCGATGTTATTGTGAAAATATCAATGTTAAAGTATACTTGTTTTTGTTAAAAACATTGATGTTAAAACCTATTAGTTTTTCTCCAAAAAATATTTCCTTTTCTCTAAAACATCAATGTTAAATTTTACTTGTTTTTGTCCAAAACATTGATATTAAAACATATTTGTTTTTCTCTAAAACATCAATGTTTAAATAAACTGGTTCTTGTACAAAACATCAAAGATAAAACATATTTGTTTTTCTTTAAAACATCGATATTAGTGTCTAAACATTATTGTGAAAGTATACCTACTTTAACATTGATGTTTTAGAGAAAAAAAAATCGGTTTTACATCTATTTCTTGGACAAAAAAAGGTAAACTTTAACACTGATGTTGCAGATAAAAATGAATATGTATTAACACCAATGTTATCGACAAAAAAAAGTAAACTTTAATATTGATGATTTGACTATAATATCGATGTTTTAGAGAAAAACGAATATTTTTTAGAGAAAAAATAATAATTTTTAACATCGATGTTTTGGACAAAAACAAGTAAAATTTAACATTGATGTTTTAGAGAAATACAAATATGTTTTAAACAAAAACAAGTATACTTCACATTGATATTTTGGACAAAATAAACACCTATACTTATTTTTTTTTCAAAACATTGATGTTAAATTATATTAGTTTTTCTCTAAAACATATTCCTCTTTCTCTAAAAGTTCGATGTTATAGTAAAATCATTAATGTTAAAGTATACTTGTTTTTTTTCCAAAAAATTGATGATACAATATATTTATTTTTCTTTAAAACATCGATGTTATTGTCAAAACATCAATGTTAAAGTATACTTGTTTTTGTTCAAACATCGATGTTATTGTCAAAACATCAATGTTAAAGTATACTTGTTTTTGTTCAAACATCGATGTTAAAAAATATTTGTTTTTTTTTTATCAACGGTGTTATTGTCAAAGCATCAATCTTGAAGTATACTTGTTTTTGTTCAAAACATCGATGTTAAAAAATATTTGTTTTTCTTTAAAACATCGATGTTATAGTCAAATCATCAATGTTAAATTTTACTTGTTTTTGTCCAGAACATTCATATTAAAACATGTTTGTTTTTCTCTAAAACATCAATGTTAAAATATACTTGTTCGTTTAAAAAGCATCAAAGTTAAAACATATTTGTTTTTCTCTAAAACATCAATGTTTAAATTAACTGGTTCTTGTACAAAACATCAAAGTTAAAACATATTTGTATTTCTTTAAAACATCGATATTAGTGTCTAATTATTATTGTGAAAGTATACCTACTTTAACATTGATGTTTTAGAGAAAAAAAAATCGGTTTTACATCTATGTCTTGGACAAAAAAAGGTAAAGTTTAACACTGATGTTGTAGATAAAAATGAATATGCATTAACACCAATGTTTTCGACCAAAAAAAGTAAACTTTAATATTGATGATTTGACTATAATATCGATGTTTTAGAGAAACAGAAATATGTCTTAGAGAAAAACTAATCTGTTTTAACAACGATGTTTTAAACAAAAACAAGTATACTTTAACATTGATGTTTTAGAGAAATACAAATATGTTTTAAACAAAAACAAGTATTCTTCACATTGATATTTTGTACAAAACAAACACCTATACTTATTTTTTTTCAAAACATTGATGTTAAATTATATTAGTTTTTCTCTTAATCATATTCCTTTTTCTCTAAAACATCGATGTTATAGTAAAATCATTAATGTTAAAGTTTACTTCTTTTTGTCCAAAACATTGATGATAAAACATATTTATTTTTTTAAACATCGATGTTATTGTCAAAACATCAATGTTAAAGTATACTTGTTTTTGTTCAAAACATCGATGTTAAAAGATATTTGTTTTTCTTTAAAACATCGATGTTATAGTCAAATCATCAATGTTAAATTTTACTTGTTTTTGTCCAGAACATTCATATTAAAACATGTTTGTTTTTCTCTAAAACATCAATGTTAAAATATACTTGTTCGTTTAAAAAGCATCAAAGTTAAAACATATTTGTTTTTCTCTAAAACATCAATGTTTAAATTAACTGGTTCTTGTACAAAACATCAAAGTTAAAACATATTTGTATTTCTTTAAAACATCGATATTAGTGTCTAATTATTATTGTGAAAGTATACCTACTTTAACATTGATGTTTTAGAGAAAAAAAAATCGGTTTTACATCTATGTCTTGGACAAAAAAAGGTAAACTTTAACACTGATGTTGTAGATAAAAATGAATATGCATTAACACCAATGTTTTCGACCAAAAAAAGTAAACTTTAATATTGATGATTTGACTATAATATCGATGTTTTAGAGAAACAGAAATATGTCTTAGAGAAAAACTAATCTGTTTTAACAACGATGTTTTAAACAAAAACAAGTATACTTTAACATTGATGTTTTAGAGAAATACAAATATGTTTTAAACAAAAACAAGTATTCTTCACATTGATATTTTGTACAAAACAAACACCTATACTTATTTTTTTTCAAAACATTGATGTTAAATTATATTAGTTTTTCTCTTAATCATATTCCTTTTTCTCTAAAACATCGATGTTATAGTAAAATCATTAATGTTAAAGTTTACTTCTTTTTGTCCAAAATATTGATGATAAAACATATTTATTTTTTTAAACATCGATGTTATTGTCAAAACATCAATGTTAAAGTATACTTGTTTTTGTTCAAAACATCGATGTTAAAAAATATTTGTTTTTTTTTTTTAAACATCAATGTTATTGTCAAGGAATCAATCTTAAAGTATACTTGTTTTTTCCAAAACATCGATGTTATTGTGAAAATATCAATGTTAAAGTATACTTGTTTTTGTTAAAAACATTAATGTTAAAACCTATTAGTTTTTCTCCAAAAAATATTTCTTTTTCTCTAAAACATCAATGTTAAATTTTACTTGTTTTTGTCCAAAACATTGATATTAAAACATATTTGTTTTTCTCTAAAACATCAATGTTTAAATAAACTGGTTCGTGTACAAAACATCAAAGTTAAAACATATTTGTTTTTCTTTAAAACATCGATATTAGTGTCGAAACATTATTGTGAAAGTATACCTACTTTAACATTGATGTTTTAGAGAAAAAAAAATCGGTTTTACATCTATTTCTTGGACAAAAAAAGGTAAACTTTAACACTGATGTTGCAGATAAAAATGAGTATGTATTAACACCAATGTTATCGACAAAAAAAAGTAAACTTTAATATTGATGATTTGACTATAATATCGATGTTTTAGAGAAAAACGAATATTTTTTAGAGAAAAAATAATAATTTTTAACATCGATGTTTTGGACAAAAACAAGTAAAATTTAACATTGATGTTTTAGAGAAATACAAATATGTTTTAAACAAAAACAAGTATACTTCACATTGATATTTTGGACAAAATAAACACCTATACTTATTTTTTTTCAAAACATTGATGTTAAATTATATTAGTTTTTCTCTAAAACATATTCCTCTTTCTCTAAAAGTTCGATGTTATAGTAAAATCATTAATGTTAAAGTATACTTGTTTTTTTCCAAAAAATTGATGATACAATATATTTATTTTTCTTTAAAACATCGATGTTATTGTCAAAACATCAATGTTAAAGTATACTTGTTTTTGTTCAAACATCGATGTTATTGTCAAAACATCAATGTTAAAGTATACTTGTTTTTGTTCAAACATCGATGTTAAAAAATATTTGTTTTTTTTTTATCAACGGTGTTATTGTCAAAGCATCAATCTTGAAGTATACTTGTTTTTAACCGACTTCGAACGAAAGAGGAGGTTACTCAATTCGATACGTATGTGACTTTTTTTTTTTTTTGTGCCTTTTTTTTTTTTTTTTTTTCTATGTATGTTCACCGATTACTCAGAGATGGGTGGACCAATTGGAACGAAACCTTTTGCATCTTGTAGAGTATTTTCCCAAGGTGGTCCCATTTAAACCTTTTTGGGGTTCCTAATTTATTTAAGAAGTTATCGGGAAAAAACATGAAAATAATTATTTAATTATCGCTCAAATTGTTTACTTATTGGAAAAACATATGGCATATATAACATAAGGTATGCTCCAACAAGCTATTAAAACTAATTGATAACTAATAAATCCAAATATTGTATTACTGCTGGATGAATCAAATGGAAAAACCAACCAATCAAATTCAGAATCAAAAGAGTGGGGGGAGAACATGAGCAGTCTGTCAGTTATCGATGTGTTTTACGTGCTTGTTGGAACAAACCTATACATAACCTTAACTAATTTTTCAACATTAGATTTAAATGAAGATACAAATATCAGCAGAATATAATATCGCTGTCGTTTTCTGTAGCGATATTAGCATAAATAATAGATAGATGTATATTCACCGATAGCAGTAAACCTTCTTAATTTAGATCTAATCAACGGTTGGACACCATAATCATAAGACAACAAAATTCGTGGAATTCCAAGAAAGTCTGAGTATTGGTAATCGTTTTAAAGCAGAATTTAAGACTTCTTCAAGTTCCCGAAGCATCGTTTAAATTTAAAATCGTAGCTATTATTGATTTAAATTAGATTTTGATTTCTATCTTTTATTGACTATGGACATTAAAAAAGAATAATAATTCCTGGAAAAGCTTATTTTCAGTTGACTTAATAAAGGATTCAGATACCTCTGTCTTCTTCCGGATACACTCGGTTACTGTTGAATATCTTGCCGGAGGTCTTGTGCCGATCCTTTATGGGTGACACTTCTTTTATGTTATCCGGATTACTAGTATCGGTTTTTAAATTTGTTTCTACAACTATCGAGGCTTTTGCTGGTGTTTATCCATCAATAAAAACTGCAAAATAAAACTTGATAACTACCCGAAAACAACCTCATTGTATGAAAGTCCCCTCAGCAAAAATTTGGCAGTCATGGAAATGATTGTTAAAAATGATGATAAATGCTACGCCACTAGAATTGAAGCAACATTGTTTAGCAATTTATTTTCTGAATAATGTTTTATGAAGGATATAATTCATAGTAATTTGGTAATAAATTTAGTCAATAATTCATCGAAAAGAATTACGAACATAATTGACTCAATCTTTTGACTCAATCTAGAATAATAATATCCTTCGTAATAATAAATTAACCATATGTGAGTCCCAAACCCTGTTGCTTCTATCCTAGCGGGGCAGTCTTTTTGATATCGATAATTTTATGGTTGCCCCTTTTTTTGCAGGGATTTCTATCCAATGATGTAATCCAATGAAGTCGTGTATAATATCGCCATAGTTTTCAGAAGGATATTCAAGCAATCAAAATTTAAAAATTACTTTCAAATTTACTATAGGTCATATTAGCATCCTCATTGATTCTCCAATAACGATATCTTGTCTAAAACCGGCCAAAATCTTAATTGTTCAGTGACTTATCTACTTCATATTGGAATGGCCGGATTTATGTACTTATGTATATTTAACTGAACACATCTCGGAACACTGATTCTCTACGTAAATGACAAGTACTGACGACATTTAGCAAAGGCAAAATATTGTCATTGTGGAAAAACATTTTATGTGTTCCTTTCCCAATTGAACATTGATCTTTAAAAAAAAAAAAAAAAATCCATTTATAATCATTAAACGTAGTGTGTTGAAAGTTGTATAATACACGCACCGCTTTCCCGCACTTTTCTGTGTGTACTCATAAAATTGAAAAGGTAAAGTGTATTTCATAATAATTTTATACAATTATTGTATAATAAAAAGACCTGGGAAAGACAAACGTGGTAGAGCGTAAAAAGATTTCGAAATTTTTAAACCAAAGTTTATTTTATCAACGACTAATTACCCACGAAATTTTTATACCAACGTACGGTTTTCTACATTTGTTATCTTCTCCAACTAAAAATTGTGAAATAAAAAACATTTTATAAAAAAATATTAAACCGACTTCGAAACCTAGGAACCAGTAAAAATAAATTCACTGAAAAGTATGAAATAATTACCTTCTGATTTTTATGAATACACGGCAAAATTGAAAATGGTATAAAAAGTGGAAAAGTGCAATAATACGAATAATTTTATTTTGATTTGTACAAATACACACTAATTGTTAATAAAAATTATTAAATTTAAATATTAAATACTATGTTTAATACAACACGATCTTTTCGGAGGCGGCGCAAAATTTAAAATTTTTTACACTAGACATTATGAAAATCTTCTAAATGGATCTTCTGTTCCCAGGTATTGATTTCAATGCCTACCAAAATGGAATTGTATCAGTAACATGTTATTTCTATTTTGCGCCGCCTCCGAAAAGATTGTGTTGTATTGAACATAGTATTTAAATATTTAAATTTAATAATTTTTATTAACAATTAGTGTGTATTTGTACAAATCAAAATAAAATTATTCGTATTATTGCACTTTACCACTTTTTATACCATTTTCAATTTTGCCGTGTATTCATAAAAATCAGAAGGTAATTATTTCATACTTTTCAGTGAATTTATTTTTACTGGTTCCTAGGTTTCGAAGTCGGTTTAATATTTTTTTATAAAATGTTTTTTATTGTTCAAAACATCGATGTTAAAAAATATTTGTTTTTCTTTAAAACATCGATGTTATAGTCAAATCATCAATGTTAAATTTTACTTGTTTTTGTCCAGAACATTCATATTAAAACATGTTTGTTTTTCTCTAAAACATCAATGTTAAAATATACTTGTTCGTTTAAAAAGCATCAAAGTTAAAACATATTTGTATTTCTTTAAAACATCGATATTAGTGTCTAATTATTATTGTGAAAGTATACCTACTTTAACATTGATGTTTTAGAGAAAAAAAAATCGGTTTTACATCTATGTCTTGGACAAAAAAAGGTAAACTTTAACACTGATGTTGTAGATAAAAATGAATATGCATTAACACCAATGTTTTCGACCAAAAAAAGTAAACTTTAATATTGATGATTTGACTATAATATCGATGTTTTAGAGAAACAGAAATATGTCTTAGAGAAAAACTAATCTGTTTTAACAACGATGTTTTAAACAAAAACAAGTATACTTTAACATTGATGTTTTAGAGAAATACAAATATGTTTTAAACAAAAACAAGTATTCTTCACATTGATATTTTGTACAAAACAAACACCTATACTTATTTTTTTTCAAAACATTGATGTTAAATTATATTAGTTTTTCTCTTAATCATATTCCTTTTTCTCTAAAACATCGATGTTATAGTAAAATCATTAATGTTAAAGTTTACTTCTTTTTGTCCAAAACATTGATGATAAAATATATTTATTTTTTTAAACATCGATGTTATTGTCAAAACATCAATGTTAAAGTATACTTGTTTTTGTTCAAAACATCGATGTTAAAAAATATTTGTTTTTTTTTTTTTAAACATCAATGTTATTGTCAAGGAATCAATCTTAAAGTATACTTGTTTTTTCCAAAACATCGATGTTATTGTGAAAATATCAATGTTAAAGTATACTTGTTTTTGTTAAAATCATTGATGTTAAAACCTATTAGTTTTTCTCCAAAAAATATTTCTTTTTCTCTAAAACATCAATGTTAAATTTTACTTGTTTTTGTCCAAAACATTGATATTAAAACATATTTGTTTTTCTCTAAAACATCAATGTTTAAATAAACTCGTTCTTGTACAAAACATCAAAGTTAAAACATATTTGTTTTTCTTTAAAACATCGATATTAGTGTCTAAACATTATTGTGAAAGTATACCTACTTTAACATTGATGTTTTAGAGAAAAAAAAATCGGTTTTACATCTATTTCTTGGACAAAAAAAGGTAAACTTTAACACTGATGTTGCAGATAAAAATGAATATGTATTAACACCAATGTTATCGACAAAAAAAAGTAAACTTTAATATTGATGATTTGACTATAATATCGATGTTTTAGAGAAAAACGAATATTTTTTAGAGAAAAAATAATAATTTTTAACATCGATGTTTTGGACAAAAACAAGTAAAATTTAACATTGATGTTTTAGAGAAATACAAATATGTTTTAAACAAAAACAAGTATACTTCACATTGATATTTTGGACAAAATAAACACCTATACTTATTTTTTTTCAAAACATTGATGTTAAATTATATTAGTTTTTCTCTAAAACATATTCCTCTTTCTCTAAAAGTTCGATGTTATAGTAAAATCATTAATGTTAAAGTTTACTTGTTTTTTTCCAAAAAATTGATGATACAATATATTTATTTTTCTTTAAAACATCGATGTTATTGTCAAAACATCAATGTTAAAGTATACTTGTTTTTGTTCAAACATCGATGTTAAAAAATATTTTTTTTTTTTTTAACAACGGTGTTATTGTCAAAGCATCAATCTTAAAGTATACTTGTTTTTGTTCAAAACATCGATGTTAAAAGATATTTGTTTTTCTTTAAAATATCGATGTTATAGTCAAATCATCAATGTTAAATTTTACTTGTTTTTGTCCAGAACATTCATATTAAAACATGTTTGTTTTTCTCTAAAACATCAATGTTAAAATATACTTGTTCGTGTAAAAAGCATCAAAGTTAAAACATATTTGTTTTTCTTTAAAACATCGGTTTTATTTTCTAAACATTATTGTGAAAGTATACCTACTTTAACATTGATGTTTTAGAGAATAACAAATTGGTTTTACATCTATGTCTTGAACAAAAAAAGGTAAACTTTAATACTGATGTTGTAGATAAAAATGAATATGTATTAACACCAATGTTTTGGACAAAAAAAAGTAAACTTTAATATTGATGATTTGACTATAACATCGATGTTTTAGAGAAACAGAAATATGTTTTAGAGAAAAACCAATATCTTTTAACAACGATTTTTTAAAAAAAAAAACAAGTATACTTTAACATTGATGTTTTAGAGAAATACAAATATGTTTTAACATCAATGTTTTAAACGAAAACAAGTATACTTTTTCATTGATATTTTGGACAAAACAAACACCTATACTTATTTTTTTTCAAGACATCGATGCTAAAACATATTAATTGTTCTCTAAAACATATTCCTTTTTCACTAAAACATCGATGTTATAGTCAAATCATTAATGTTAAAGCAGAGTTGGGCAGTAGTTAACTACATTTGTAATTAACTACACAGACAACTACCTCCAGTTTGTAGTTGGATGCGCGCAACTACTATTTTTTAAGTACCAGTTAAGTAGTTGTAATTTAAAACTACAACTACAGTAGTTTGGAAAAAGTAGTTGGAAATGGCAAATACAATAAGTAGTTGTAAATGTAGTTTTAGAGCGGCAAATACATTTGCTAAGCAACGTCTAATTAAATCACATGTTTTTGCTATTTTTATTTTGTGTTTAGATAAATACTCTATAGATAAATGGTCTCCATTATGGTTGATAATCTGTTTTAAAAATAGAACTATACATATACGTAATACAAATTTTTTCCATGAGTTCTGGCAGTCAATTATTTTTTTTAAACCTTAGGTTCTAGATCAATCCCATGTTTTTTAAATTTAATTTCATTTGATATACTCCTTATCGATAATACTATATATCGCTAATTACTCGTTATCAATAAAAGTAGTTGTAGTTTCAGGCCCATAATTACAGTTGCAACTAGTAGTTGTAGTTCTAAAAATGCAACTAATTTTTTGAAACTACAGTAGTTGTAGTTGTGGTCCATCAACAATAAACTACAATAGAAGTTATAGTTTCAACAACTTCCCAACTACTGTGTCAGTAGTTTTGTAATTTGTAGTTCAACATTCTTTTTACTTATTTTTTTCTAAAACATTGGTGATAAAACATATTTATTTTTCTTTAAAACATCGATGTTAAAGTATACTTGTTTTTGTTCAAAACATCGATGGTAAAAAATATTTGTTTTTCTTTAAAACAACCATGTTATAGTCAAATTATCAATGCTAAAGTTTACTTCTTTTTGTCCAAAACATTGCTGATAAAACATATTTATTTTTTTTAAACATCGATGTTATTGTCGAAACATCAATGTTGAAGTTTACTTCTTGTTGTCCAAAACATTGATGATAAGACATATTTGTTTTTCTTTAAAACATCGATGTTATTGTCAAAACATCAATGTTACAGTATACTTCTTTTGTCCAAAACATCGATGTAATTGTCAAAACAATTATTGAAGTTTACTTGTTTTCGTTAAAAAGATCGATAATAAAACATTTTTCTTTAAATCATCATTGCTAAAGTATACATGTTTTTTTATTTAATATATCGATGTTAAAACATATTAGTTTTTCTTTAAAACATATTAGTTGTTCTCTAAAACATATTTCTTTTTATCTATAACATCGTTGTTATATTCAAAACATTAATGTTAAAATTTACTTGTTTTTGATCAAGACATCAATGTTAAAACATATTTGTTATTCTCTAAAACATCAATGTTAAATTTTACTTGTTTTTGTCCAAAACATCGATGTTAAAAATTATTAACATAAATAAAAAAACGTATTTGTTTTTCTTTAAAACATCGATGTAATTGTCTAAACCTCAAAGTTAGAGTATACTGATTTGGTCCAAAACATCGATGTTATAGTGAAAATATCAATGTTAAAGTATACTTGGTTTTTTTTAAATCATTGATATTAAAACCTATTTGTTTTTCTCCAAAACATCAATGTTAAAGTATACTTTTTTTTTTTTTAAAAAATTATTAGTTTTTCTCTAAAGCATAATTCTTTTTATCTATAACATCGTTGTTATATTCAAAACATTAATGTTAAAGTTTACTTGTTTTTGTTCAAGACATCAATGTTAAAACATATTTGTTTTTCTCTAAAACATCAATGTTAAATTTTACTTGTTTTTGTCCAAAACATCGATGTTAAAAATTATAAGTTTTTCTCTAAAACATATTCGTTTTTCTTTAAAACATCGATATTATATTCAAATCATCAATGTTAAATTTTACTTGTTTTTGTCCAAAACATTAATATTAAAACATATTTGTTTTTCTTTAAAACATCGATGTTATTGTCTAAACATTATTGTGAAAGTATACCTACTTTAACATTGATGTTTTAGAGAAAAACAAATCGGTTTTACATCTATGTCTTAAAAAAAAAAAAGTAAACTTTAACATTGATGTTTTAGATAAAAATGTATATGTATTAACACTAATGCTTTGGACAAAAAAAAGTTAACTTTAATATTGATGATTTGACTATAACATCGATGTTTTAGAAAAACAGAAATATGTTTTAGAGAAATACAAATATGTTTTAACATCAATGTTTTAAACAAAAACAAGTATAAATTTTCATTGATATTTCGGACAAAACAAACACCTATACTTATTTTTTTTTTCAAGACATCGATGTTAAAACATAATTATTTTTCTCTAACACATATTCCTTTTTCACTAAAACATCGATGTTATAGTCAAATCATTAATGTGTAAGTTTACTTGTTTTTGTCCAACGCATTGATAATAAAACATATTTATTTTTCTCTAAAACATCGATGTTATTGTCAAAACATCAATGTTAAAGTATACTTGTTTTTGTTTAAAACATAGATGTTAAAAAATATTATTTTTTTTTTTAAACGTCGATGTTATTGTCAAAGAATCAATGTTAAAGTAAACTTGTTCTTAATTTGAAACATCAAAGTTAAAACGTATTTGTTTTTCTTTAAAACATCGATGTAATTGTCTAAACCTCAATGTTAAAGTATACTGGTTTCGTCCAAAACATCGATGTTGGAACATAATTCTTTTTATCTATAACATCAATGTTAATGTAAACTTGTTCTTGTTTAAAACATCAAAGTTAAAACATATTTGTTTATCTTTAAAACATCGATGTAATTTCCTAAACCTCAATCTTAAAGTATACTTGTTTTTTCCAAAACTTCGATGTTATTGTGAAAATATCAATGTTAAAGTATACTTGTTTTTGTTAAAAACATTGATGTTAAAACCTATTAGTTTTTCTCAAAAACATATTTCTTTTTCTCTAAAACATCAATGTTAAATTTTACTTGTTTTTGTCCAAAACATTGATATTAAAACATATTTGTTTTTCTCTAAAACATCAATGTTTAAACAAACTGGTTCTTGTACAAAACATCAAAGTTAAAACAAATTTGTTTTTCTTTAAAACATAGATATTAGTGTCTAAACATTATTGTGAAAGTATACCTACTTTAACATTCATGTTTTAGAGAAAAAAAAATCGGTTTTACATCTATGTCTTGAACAAAAAAAGGTAAACTTTAACACTGATGTTGTAGATAAAAATGAATATGTATTAACACCAATGTTTTGGACAAAAATAAGTAAACTTTAATATTGATGATTTGACTATAATATCGATGTTTTAGAGAAACAGAAATAAGTTTTAGAGAAAAACTAATCTGTTTTAACAACGATGTTTTATACAAAAACAAGTATACTTTAACATTGATGTTTTAGAGAAATACAAATATGTTTTAACATCAATGTTATAAACAAAAACAAGTATACTTCACATTGATATTTTGTACAAAACAAACACCTATACTTATTATTTTTCAAAACAATGATGTTAAATTATATTAGTTTTTCTCTAAAACATATTCCTTTTTCTCTAAAACATCGATGTTATAGTCAAATCATCAATGTTAAAGTTTACTTGTTTTTTTTCCAAAACATTGATGATAAAATATATTTATTTTTCTTTAAAATATCGATGTTATTGTCAAAACATCAATGTTAAAGTATACTTGTTTTTGTTCAAACATCGATGTTAAAAAATATTTGTTTTTTTTCAAACAAAGGTGTTATTGTCAAAGCATCAATGTTAAAGTATACTTGTTTTTGTTCAAAACATCGATGTTAAAACATATTTGTTTTTCTTTAAAACATCGATGTTATAGTCAAATCATCAATGTTAAATTTTACTTGTTTTTGTTCAAAACATTGATAATAAAACATGTTTGTTTTTCTCTAAAACATCAATGTTAAAATAAACTAGTTCTTGTAAAAAACATCAAAGTTAAAACATATTTGTTTTTCTTTAAAACATCGATGTTATTGTCTAAACATTATTGTGAAAGTATACCTACTTTAACATTGATGTTTTAGAGAAAAACAAATTGGTTTTACATCTATGTCTCGAACAAAAAAAGGTAAACTTTAACATTGATGTTTTAGATAAAAATGTATATGTATTAACACTAATGTTTTGGACAAAAAAAAGTTAACTTTAATATTGATGATTTGACTATAACATCGATGTTTTAGAAAAACAGAAATATGTTTTAGAGAAAAACAAATAGTAGTAGTAAAGTAAATTTTATTTAACAAAATATATAAATGTACATTTTATAAGCTTATATTTACAATAAGCTTGGCAATAACCACCACCAGCTAGAGTGACTTCACAATTCATCAAAAATAAATAAACATAAATAAATAAAATAGAATCAAAATTAATCACTTAAATAGCATTGAGAAAAAACAGAAAAAAATCAGAGCCAAATCTTTTCTCTTCAAAAAATAATTTTTTTAAAAATATTTGAAAATGGTGGTCAGCCACGAACTTAGATTAGATTAATTAAAATAATTTAAAAAATTGACTTACGTCAATAAATATCATAAATTGGACAAAATTTGTCCACATCCCGCTACTATTCACAAAACTTGTGAGATAGGGGTGAGTAGGTATCAGTGAAGAGGAAGGATTTGAGCCGAGCTCTGTGGTGTAGCGGTTAGCATCCTCGCATGTAACGCAGGAGACCCGGGTTCGACTCCCGGCGGAGCCAAATCTTTTCTCTTCAAAAAATAAATTATTTAAAAATAATTTAAAAATGGTGGTCAGCCACAGATTAAGATTAGATTAATTAAAGTTGTTTAAGTTTATTCATATATTTCTTATAAATTCATTTAATAAACGAAAAATATTCATGAGCTATTTAAAAATGCGTTCGTCTCTTATCAGTCGCGTGACGTCACGATGTTTTAGAGAAATACAAATATGTTTTAAACAAAAACAAGTATAATTTTTCATTGATATTTCGGACAAAACAAACACCTATACTTATTTCTTTTCTAGACATCGATGTTAAAACATATTAATTTTTCTCTAACACATATTCCTTTTTCACTAAAACATCGATGTTATAGTCAAATCATTAATGTTAAAGTTTACTTGTTATTGTCAAAAACATTGATGATAAAACATGTTTATTTTTCTTTAAAACATCGATGTTATTGTCAAAACATCAATGTTAAAGTATACTTGTTTTTGTTCAAAACATTGCTGTTAAAACCTATTAGTTTTTCTACGAAACATATTTCTTTTTCTCTAAAACATCAATGTTAAATTTTACTTGTTTTTGTCCAAAACATCGATGTTAAAGCATATTTGTTTTTCTTTAAAACAACCATGTTATAGTCAAATCATCAATGTTGATGTTTACTTCTTTTTGTCCAAAACATTGATGATAAAACATATTTATTTTTTTTAAACATCGATGTTATTGTCAAAACATCATTGTTAAAGTATACATGTTTTTGTTCAAAACATCGATGTTAAAAAATATTTGTTTTTTTTTTTTTAAACATCGATGTTATTGTCAAAAAATCAATGTTAAAGTTTAAATATACTTGTCTTTGTTCAAAACATCAATGTTAAAACATATTTGTTTTTCTTTAAAACATCGATGTTATTGTCAAAACTTTAATGTTAGAATTTACTTGATTTTGTCCAAAATATTGATGTTAAAACATATTTGTTTTTCTCTAAAACATCTATGTTAATGTAAACTTGTTCTTGTTTAATACATCAAATTTAAAACATTGATGTAATTGTCTAAACCTCAATCTTAAAGTATACTTTTTTTTTCCAAAACATCGATGTAATTGTGAAAATATCAATGTTAAAGTATACTTGTTTTTGTTATAAACATTGATGTTAAAACCTATTAGTTTTTCTCCAAAACATATTTCTTTTTCTCCAAAACATCAATGTTAAATTATACTTGTTTTTGTCCAAAACATTGATATTAAAACATATATGTTTCTCTCTAAAACATCAATGTTTAAATAAACTGGTTCTTGTACAAAACATCAAAGTTAAAACAAAGTTGTTTTTCTTTAAAACATCGATATTAGTGTCTAAACATTATTGTGAAAGTATACCTACTTTAACATTGATGTTTTAGAGAAAAAAAAATCGGTTTTACTTCTATGTCTTGAACAAAAAAAGGTAAACTTTAACACTGATGTTGTAGATAAAAATGAATATGTATTAACAGCAATATTTTGGACAAAAATAAGTAAACTTTAATATTGATTTTTTAGAGAAACAGAAATATGTTTTAGAGAAAAACCAATATGTTTTAACAACGATGTTTTAAAAAAAAAGAAGTATATTTTAACATTGATGTTTTAGAGAAATACAAATATGTTTTAACATCAATGTTTTAAACGAAGACAAGTATACTTTTTCATTGATATTTTGGACAAAACAAACAACTATACTTATTTTTTTTCAAAACATTGATGTTTTGACAATAACATCGATGTTTTAAAGAAAAACAAATATGTTTTAATATCGATGTTTTGATCAAAACAAGTAATTTTTAACACTGATGTTTTACATAAAAATGAATATATATTAACACCAATGTTTTGAACAAAAAAAAGTAAACTTTAATATTGATGATTTGACTATAATATCGATGTTTTAGAGAAACAGAAATATGTTTTAGAGAAAAACTAATCTGTTTTAACAACGATTTTTTTAACAAAAACAAATATACTTTAACATTGATGTTTTAGAGAAATACAAATATGTTTTAACATCAATGCTTTTACCAAAAGCAAGTATACTTCAAAGCGATATTTTGGACAAAACAAACACCTATACTTATTAAGTTTTGACAATAACCGATGTTTTAAAGAAAAACAAATATGTTTTAATATCGATGTTTTGAACAAAAACAAGTATACTTTAACATTGATGCTTTGACAATAACATCGATGTAAAAAAAAAAAAAAAAAATATATTTTTTACTATCGATGTTTTGATAAAAAAAAAGTAAACTTTAACACTGATGTTTTACATAAAAATAAATATGTATTTATTATGTCTTGAGGGCATTAAGAATAAGAGTTCATGATCTGCATCAGTAACTTTATTTTATGTTTTTACGTAAAAAAAAACAATCTGTACACCACTCATTAATCCAATTAAACTATATCGTTCCAGAACGACCCCTGTGTACGAAAGAGGTATGAATATATTATACTTATATACAATATATATATATCAGTATCTCTCCCCTAATGTAAATGAAAAATAAAAATTTAAATCCAATGGAATTTACATAAAAACATAAGAATAAACGACAATCAACAAATTTTAAACATACAAAATGAAAATTAACACTAAAAAAAAAAATAATATAAAACTTTTACAAATTAAGTCTCTCAACTGGCTTCCGCTGTCTGGAAGAGGTACGAAGAACTGGTTCTGTAGCTTCAGTACGCGCAGGTTCCGAGACGTCGGTGCCCGCTGGAGCCTCAAGCTCCACTAAAGAGTAGTGGTTTGAGACGTACAGCCTGAAGTTGAAGGCAAGTCCGAATCAGCAGGAGCTGCATCACTAGGCGCGACTTTTGAAGGATAATCCACCTGTAAACTTCTGGTTGGTATTGTAGTAGAGAAGAACGTCGTATCAGAGAATACATTTATCTGTTGTCCAGCCTTCCTTATCTGTTGAGCATGTCTCCGCCAGAGTTGTCCATCTACGTTAATTGTATAATGGAGAAATCCGTCGCGATTCACAACAACTCCAATTACCCACTTCTTATTAGGTGAAGAATAGTTTCTGACAGCTACCTTCTCCCCTTCTTGAAAAATTTGAGAACGTCCTAGTTCAGGACGGTCGATAGATGATTTCTTATTGGTGGGCTTGTGCAACAGTGTAAGATTCGAAGGTAATTCTCTTCCAAGGAACAACTTAGCAGGACTTTCACCAATTGTAGTTGGTGAACCTCGAAAGGAAAATAGAAAAGTATTTAAATGCTGCTGTAAAGAACCACGTCCTTGAGCTAATGAGCGGAGTGCTTGCTTTGCTGTGTATACGTATCGTTCAACCTGACCATTGGTTGCAGGGTTGTAAGCAGCACAAGTAACGTGTCTTATGCCTCGATTATTAATGTATCCTTGAAATTCTCTGCTTGTAAAAGAACTTCCATTATCCGAGACAATTATTTCTGGTATGCCATAGCGAGCAAATAAAGAATCGAGAACGGAAATGGTTTTCAATGACGCTGTATTTTCGACGATAAAAATTTCTGGCCATTTTGAAAAAGAATCGATGACCAGGAGAAAATATTTGCCATAGAATGGACCCATATGGTCTATGTGAATTCGCTCCCAAGGTTTCGAAGCAGGTTGCCAATGATGAGAAGTTATCCTGGAGGGCTCTTTTGCAACTAGAGTGCAGTTTTAGCAATTTCTGACGTAATTCTCGATAGCTTCATCGATTTTTGGCCAATATACATATGAACGAGCCAGCATTTTCATCCTGACCATGCCCACATGCCCCATGTGTAATTCCTCCAAAATTCGTTTTTGAAGTTTTTTTGGTATGTAAACGCGAATTCCATAAAATATGCAGTCATTCTGTAAGGTGAGACGTTGGTCTTCTACACCAGATGATATACCATTCTTCAGCTTGCGAAGAATCTCTCTGCATTCTGGATCCCGCAAAGTTTCCCTAGCAATTTGTGAGGATGTAATCGGTAATATTGCCAATTGGTTAATTTGAAAAATTAACCGGCTTCTTTTCCTGAGAGGCAGAAGTCATCCTATTCAAACTTAAACGGGAAAGACAATCAGCATTTGAATTTTCACATGATTTATGGTATTTTATTGTGAAATTAAACATTTGTAGAAATGGGGCGTACCAAAGAAGTCTGGTGGCAGTAATAACTGGTAAAGCCGAGTTTGACCCTAAAATCCGAACGAGAGGTTGGTGGTCAGTAATTAATGTAAAGTGTTGCTCGAAAAGATAATGATACAAATTATCAATTCCCCATTTAATTGCTGACGCCTCCTTATCTATTTGAGAGTAATTTCGTTCACTTTTATTTAACGTTCGCGAGGCAAAAGCAATGGGTCTTTCTTCATTGTTGATGTTGTGGGCCAAGTTTGAGATGCATCAACAGCAAGAACGAGAGGGTATTTGGGATTGTAATGAACAAGAATCCTGCTGGAAGTTATTTCTTTCTTGATATTGTTGAAGCGCTCTGTATGCTCACTTCTCCAAATAAACGGGGTTTTGGCTCTAGTTAAACTATTTAATGGTTCCGCCAACGTTGACAAATTGGGGGTAAATTTAGCGTAAAAGGTCACAAGCCCCAAAAAAGATTTTACTTCTGACACATTCCTGGGTCTTTTGCAGTTGAGGATTGCCTCTATAATTTCTGGTGTTTTTCCAATCCCAGCTTTCAAAATTTCAAATCCAAATGATTTTCTTTTGAAGAAAACTACATTTCCTTTTGTTTAAACGAATTTTCTTTTCTTGTAAAATTTGTAGGACATTTTCCAAGCGGTTATTATGTTCTGAGACGGTCGGTGCGGAAACTACAATATCGTCGTGTACAACGCAGACGCCTGGTTGATCTTGGAATAGGATATATCGACAAATCTTTGCCATTCTGCTGGAGCAGACGCAAGTCCGTATCTTGGAGGTTTCCTCGGTTACTGGTAAATGCAGAAAAGCAGTCTTGACATCTAATTTTGAAAAATATTTACTCCCCACCAATTTGGCTGAAACCTCTTCAAATCCAGGGAATGGATGTTGCGGTATTAGGAGTTGAGGGTTAACTGTTACAGAATAGTCAGCACAAAGACGAATGGAGCCGTCTGGTTTAACAACCGGGACCACAGGTGTTGCCCAATCAGAAATGGCTGCTTTCACTAATGTACCCTCGTTGACCATTCTTTCTATTTCATTTTCAACTTTTGGCCGTAACGCGAATGGTACAACCCGAGCTTTGGCGAATACAGGCTTTGCATCCGGTTTTAGGTTGGCCGATATTTGAATGCCTTCTACAGGTTCTATTGTGTCATCAAAAACCTTTAAAGTGGAAGAGGAAACGAAGAATCTTCAAAAAGAAACCATTCAAGAGAATTTACCAATCCCAATCCATCTCAGGTAGAAACTCTTGACGTGAGAAAGTTGATATGACCCATGAGAAGGTTGAATATGAAGAAAAGGACCGACTTAGAGGGATTGATAATGAAGCAAACGTCTTAAGCTTCATTACAACGATAGATATGAAACGAATAATTATTTTAGGGATCCACCAACCGAAGAATTCGCCGTCCTTATTTTACTAGGGGAATTCCATGGAGGCTTTGTAATCCCAGAAGATGATAGGAATTAACGCAGACTGTGTTATAATAAGACACGGTAGTCTTTATCCCACTCAAGGGGAAAAAAAGGGGTTTCCATCTAGCGTCCCTTCCGTTGACGAGCTAATGGTTCCTGGGGGATATACAAAAATACAAAATTGATCCACGTTATATAAATGTTATTATTGGGGGCTGCTCATAGCTATCAAACGATTGAGGCTATTTACAATCACTATTTACTAACAGTATTTGGATATCAATCGTGACCTAAACAAATTTGAACTTGAACATATTAACTTTCTCATTCATAAGTAATGTACCGTATATTTCACTTTGTATGAATCAATAAAATCTCAATTGGTAAATCGTTGTTTAAGATCATGTTACTTTTATTTTAATTATTCTACTAAATGAATTTTAATATGTTTATTTATATTTCAATCAAAAGAATTTACGACATTACAACGATAGATATGAAACGAATAATTATTTTAGGGATCCACCAACCGAAGAGTTCGCCGTTCTTATTTTACTTGGGGAATTCCATGGAGGCTTTGTAATCCCAGAAGATGATAGGAATAAACACAGACTGTGTTATAATAAGACACGGTAGTCTTTATCCCAGTCCAGGGAATAAAAAGGGGGTTCCAGCGTCCCTTCCGTTGACGAGCTAATGGGTCCTGGCGAAGCCATCGTCAACTCAACCCGTTCTGGATCCATGTAGATAATATCTGTAAATATATTTGTAAATTTTTTTATGTAAAAAAGTTTCTCTTTTAAATTTAGGAATTGATAGTACCATATTAGGATTTCAACTACATAAAGTTAATAATAAACGGTTAAGTGGATCACAGTGTAAATTCTTTTGATTGAAAAAAAATAAACATATTAAAATTCATTTAGTAGAATAATTCAAAATAAAAGTAACATGATCTTAAACAACGATTTACCAATTGAGATTTTATTGATTCATACAAATTGGAATATACGGTACATTACCTATGAATGAGAAAGTTAATATGTTCAAGTAACGATTGATATCAAATACTGTTAGTAAATAGTGATTGTAAATCGCCTCAATTGTTTGATAGCTATGAGCAGCCCCCAATAATAACATTTATATAACATGGATCAATTTTGTATTTTGTATATCCCCCAGGACCCATTAGCTCGTCAACGGAAGGGACGCTAGATGGAAACCCCTTTTTATCCCCTGGACTGGGATAAAGACTACCGTGTCTTACTATAACACAGTCTGCGTTTATTCCTATCATCTTCTAAGATTACAAAGCCTCCATGGTATTCCCCTAGTAAAATAAGGACGGCGAATTCTTCGGTTGGTGGATCCCTAAAATAATTATTCGTTTCATATCTATCGTTGTAATGTCGGTAATTTAATGGGGATTGCTATATAAACATATCAGATGGGTTTATTTGATCTTCTCCTGGAGTTGACTTATCGGAGTTAATCATCTTTATTAATTCTGGGAAGCTTAAGACGTTTGCTTCATTATCAATCCCTCTAAGTCGGTCCTTTTCTTCATATTCAACCTTCTCATGGGTCATATCAACTTTCTCACGTCAAGAGTTTCTACCTGAGATGGATTGGGATTGGTGAATTCTCTTGAATGGTTTCCTTTTGAAGATTCTTCGTTTCCTCTTCCACTTTAAAGGTAACCTTATCTTGCCCGTCGGAATTAGTCTCAATGTCACCGCTTTCTGATTGAGCATTAGGAACCGTTCCTTCCATCGGAGATTCGTCACTTATAATTTCTACATTTTGCAGAGCAGTAATCTCGTTCGGTCCAGTTTCCATACAATTGGTCGCATGGGGTTCATTAATACAATGTTCCACTGTTTTATGGACATGGGCATCATCTTCTGCACTCTCATTCATATCCTCACTTTCAGCTAGGGGTGGTTTCAGTGTTTCCTCATCAGGTTTAGTAAAACGTTTTTCAGACGCTTCCAACTTCAGAATCGTTCTGTCTAAAGCTTCATTTATTTCCTGTAGGTGTTTATTATGCTCTTCGATTATTCCCTTTAGCTCTTTATGTCCATCTTCTTGATTTTTCTGCATTTCTTTTATTAGCTGTCGTATTAAAATTTCTTCTGGACTGAGGCTATTTTCTTCTGTTTTATCCCTGATCTGTGGCTGAGTTGGTTCTGGAATTGGGATCACTGTTTCTTCAGCCAACCCCGTATTCGGCTGTGGTAGTTTCTAATTTTCCACCCTCAAAGCCATATTAAAATGTCGTGCGCGTATATTTTCCCTTTAATATCTATTGAAACCTCTGCGGTAGGGTTAATCGCAAGCACTGATTAAAAAATAAACACAAAAATAGGCCACTTATTATAAGACCGTCGACAAGAAATATATGGACAGCCTTCCTCACACACATCACTAAGTTAACACTAAGGCAAGAGAACAAGAGAAAACGGAGCAAATGTTTAAAGAGAAATCCTGGAGAATTTGTAGTTAAATTAAAGAAATTACCAAACCTTATATATATTCACCCTTATGCCACTTTGTATAATTTAACAAGAAATGTCAACTAATGATTTAAACAAATTGGTAAGTACGTCCCCACAAGGGATGCCATTTTAATTGCTGCGTTTCTGGTCTCCCGCTTTTCTAAGGCGGTGGGGGGTTACCAGAAACGGCTTATATCAAGTTAATATATGAAATTAATATAAGGAATATGTATCAATTGTATATTGGATACTTTTCCAGAGGTTACGTGTTTACCAATTCTATTTTATTCTAATAAACCTGTGGCATAGGGTAAATGATAATAAAGAAACAAATCTAAATTGAACTATATCTTTAACTTTATTGACCAATAATGTAAATCATTTATACCCCCTTTAATGTATCATATAAAGATATTTTACTGACACAAATTAGTTAATGGATGCTGGCTGACAATGTAACATTATTTAAAATACTGACCACACAATATTACAACTAGTACTGTATATGTATTAACCTTATCTGGTGGGCACTCTCAGTTGTTGTCTCTGGCCTATCTGCTGGATCAGTCTCTGCCATCTCTGACGTTCTCTCAGCCTCAGCACAGCATCCCATCTCAGCCTGTCTCGGAAATCTGGACTCGCTCTCTCCTTGGACCTTCACACTCCTCGTACTTTACTCTCCCCGGACCCTGTCCACCTTCGAACTCTCTCTCCCCCGAACTCTTCACTACACTCGACCTCTCTCGACTCTCCAATTTTTTTTTTTTTTTCTGATCCCTCTAAAACAGAAAAACAGTATTAAAATGCGAAATTCGAACCATTACACTAATGGAATGATGCTGGTTTACCTCATTATCATATACTACCTGTGGTATTTGAAGGTGCGTTGAGTTGTGTTATTTTCGCTGTGGTGCAGCTCATCATGATGTGGTAGGAGTTGAGTGGCCTCCGCGTGTTATTATATAAAAACATAAAAATAATAAAATTAAAGGGAGGGGTCAGGGCTGGAGGAGGATGTTGTTAGTGGGGAAAAAACCCTAAGGCGGGTTTATATGATGATGGTGATTGGGTTGATTGAACCCTTACGGCCTTGCCCTCTGGCTGGGAGTAAGGATGGTGTGAGAGTGCGGAATAGGGGATTGAATGATGAGGGTAGGTTATCAAAGAATTTAATGTGCCTACGTGATATGTGTTTTTGTATTGTGTCGAGTTGTAATGTGTCGTGAATGTGATGCATGTTCCGTCTTTGTAATGTGGTGCCTCTACATATCTTCATGAGTAAGTTGTTCTGATATTGCTGTAGTATCTTCAGGGCTGTGGGGTAGAGATAGTGTAAGAGTGGTGCTCCGTTTAAGAGAGATGGTCTGAGAACAGATTTGTATATGAGTAGTTTGAGTCTGCGTGACAGCCCTGGTGAGTAGAGTAGGTGCTGTAGTTGTGTGGATCTGACAGTGTGAATTCTGTTCTGTATGTGTGCTGTGAATGATAAGTGTGATTCGAGTTTAATGCCTAGGTATGTGAGGTGTTTTTTTGTTGTGATAGTTTGGCCGTTTAATGTTGGTTTTTATCGGGTGTTTTCTTGAATGAGAATGTGATAGCATCTGTTTTATGCGTATTAATGAGTATGTTGATGTCTTTTAATTGGTCTGTGATTAGTTGAGCTACTTTCTGTACCTTGCGCATTGCATGTTTCGCATTCGTGCTGGCTGCATATATATCAATGTCATCAGCATAAGCGGCGATTGTAGTATTTTCAATCTTTGTCCCTACTACTTGGGCAGTATACATGTTAAATAGTATAGACGCAAGGACAGAGCCCTGGGGAACGCCGCATGTAACCTGGTGGGGGCTGAAACTACATTTCTGACCCGGACTACAAAGTACCGTTCAGTGAGGTATGAACCAATTATGTCGACCATTTGGTCCGGGAATTGATAGTAAGTGAGTTTATTGATTAGGGTGGGATAGGACACAGAGTCGAAAGCCTGTGTGCAGTCGTGTGAAATCATTGCTGTGGCAAGGTTTTTATGGAGATCGTTAGCTATATCGTATTGCAGCTTAGCTACGTGGTGATAACAGCTAACTCCACTCGAGAACCCCGTTTGTTCCGGAGATATGATGTCGTGTGTCTCGCAGTGTTTTCGGATGTGGATAATGAGTAATTTCTCATATATTTTTGAGATGTAGTTGAGGAGACTATTTGGCCGGTATTCTTCCGGAACCGCTCCTCGTTTACGTGCTTTTAGGAGTGGAACGACGATAGCATGTTTCCACTCAGTAGGGAAGTATCTGAGGCGTGAGCAGGTATTAAAAATATTAAGGAGAAACATGAGGGTTTTTCTGGGGAGTTGTTTGAGAAGGACGTATGGAATATTGTCTTTCCCGGGTGATTTGTTTCCCTCCGTTTTCCTCAGGATTGCAGTCAGGTCTTTATATGTAGAGAATATTGCATTCTGTGTGTTATCAGTGGAGGGATTGTGGTGGTATGTGTTATTGTTGCGTGCATTGTCCCTTACTACGTAATAGAGAGAATGTCAGCCTGATCTGCGGGGGTGAGGGGCTCATCGCCTCGTTGAATTTTCACCGATTTTGATTTGGTGGTCGTTATGTGTGAGGCGTAACTGTTTATGCCAGAGGGACGATTTCCACTGCGACATTAGGGATGTGATTTGTTTTGTGAGACTGTTAATGATGGGTCTGTAGGTATGATCTTTCGTTCTATACCAACAGTTTTCGATGTTGTTGCGTTGTTTTATGAGTGTTATGAGAGTGTGAGTATATGTTTAGGGGGTTTGCGTAGGTGTATCGGTGTGGGGGTAAATGTGGGGATAGATGTTTGGGCTGCTTTGTGTATGATGTTTAGTGTTGCAATGGCCGTGTCGATATCACTTGTAGTGTGTAGGGTGGTGATGTAGGGTGTGTTTTCGTAAGCTATGTTTTTGTATAGTTTCCAGTCTCCGTTCCCGAATTTATATTTGTAGTCTGTATGTTGTCTTGTCCTAGCTTGTATAAAACCGGGATGTGGTCGTTTTTGCTGAACTCAATTGTTGTACAGGCTGTAAATCTGTGGGGCTGCTGTGTAAGCAATAAATCTAGTGTGGATGTGATAGATGGGTTGGCGTGATGCCTGTATGTGAACGCATTAGGGTGTATAATAGTGTACTTGCATTTGGTCAGGTGATTTCCTAATGCGTTAGGTTTAGTACAGTTCCAAGTGTGGTGTTTGGTGTTTCAGTCACCTACAATTATGTGTTGTCTGTCCTTCTCAGTGTTTTTCAGAAAGATCTTGAATGTATCTAGTTTTCCTGTTGGGCTTCTGTAGACACATGTGATTTTGTACGAATGTTTTAGTCTTACGTTATAGTTATGGCTGAGTGTTTGTCGTCGTTTAGTGTTGTGCCGTTTATTAGTCTGGAGGGGACGTCTGAACACACCAGGAGTGCTACGCCGCCGTGTGTGGGTGAGTCAAGTCTATAGGTTTTGTATCCAGGGAAATATACGTACATCAGTTTGTTGATTTGTGTGTCTGTGAGTGAAATTATGGATGGCTTATATAAGAAGGTGGATATAAGAAACAAGGAGGGTTTCTAGCTCAAGCTTACGATGCATGAGCCCTGTTATGTTATAGTTTAGGATAGTATGTCTATCCATTGATGGTTTTTTGTAAAAAAATGTTTACTACAGTCAGTAACGTAGTAAACATTTCTTTCATGTCCCTGAACATTCCCACAAGTTCAGTGACCCATGGGGGGGGTGGGGGGTTGTCAGAGGACGGAGGTTGCGTGTTTGGTGGAGAGGGTTGAGGGGGGGCTCGAGATGTCTCCTAGGGAAGGTTGCTGGTTACAGATGTTTTTTCCACCTTTTTATTGATCTTATTTTTCATAAGATTAAGCCTGAATTCGCAAACGCGATATGAGGCCACATGAGGGCCTCCGTAATTTGCGCATTTGGGGGGGATGTCTTTGGACATGTTGACGATTCGTGGTTTTCACCACATTTTACACATACGTGTCTACGTCCCCAGTATGCCTATGTATGGCCGAATCCCTGGCAGTTATGGCACTGCCTGGGGCCAGCAATGTTCTTCATTGCTTCTACTGTGTAGAACATACGAGGGATGATCAAAAAGTTCCAGGACTGTTGAGATTGCGCGGCAATGGAGTGTCATAGAGCAGTGCGGTTGGCAGCATTGTTTAGCGTGACTCTTCCTGAGCTCAGCTGTTTATTCAGTTTGTTGATAACCTTCTTCATTGCAAAGTTACTGCTGTTTTCGTAAAAAAAAGTTTTTAGTGTTCGGCGATTTTGTGAAATGAATGTAAAGGAAGAGCAACGCGTTTGCGTAAAGTTGGGTAAAATGTTTACTGAAACTTTTCAAATGTTGCAAGTGGCTTTCGGTGATGAATGTCTGAGTCGGTCAAGGTGTCATGAGTGGTACAAAAGGTTCAAGGAAGGCCGGACATTGTGTGAAGATGATTCTCGTTCAGGTCGCCCATCAACTTCGACTGACGACGATCATGTTGCAAGATTGAACAGTCTCGTGCGTTCTAATCATCGACTAACCATTCGTGAGATGGCTGAAGAATTGAACATTTCATTTGGTGTGAGACCAGAGTTGTGGCGGAGCGGTGAGTGGGTGCTGCATCATGACAATGCGCCTGTTCATTCCGCACTGCTCATTCGCGACTATTGCACCAAAAATGGAATGACGGTCATTCCCCAGCCTCCATATTCACCTGACCTTGCCCCTGCAGACTTTTTCTTGTTTCCAAAACTTAAGAGACCCATGAAGGGAAAGAGATTTGAGTCCGTAGATGACATTAAAAAAAAATCGCTGGAGCAGCTACACACCATTTCACTAGATGATTTCTCAAAGTCCTTCACACAGTGGAAACATCGTTGGGAAAAATGTTTAGCTTCCCAAGGAGAGTACTTTGAAGGGGACGACGTCCAATAGCCTGTAGATTTTTTAAATAAATTAATAAAAAATCAGTCCTGGAACTTTTTGATCACCCCTCGTATAGTCTATAGGACCAATGTCCTTGCTGGATTGTTGAGTCATGATCCGTTATCATAATGATGTGCGACAGCTGTCTTTTGTCGCCCTGTTCGTTCGTTTTGGTCATCCTCCTAGTATTTTTAAACCCTGGTAATCGTGCCTGGAGGGTGGCGGAAATGGATTACAAGGGGTGGTCGATATCGAACCCCTTTAGGAGGAACCTCCTGAGAGGTTTAATTGCCCGTAGGGCGTAGGAATGATAATTTTATAATTTTATAATTATTATTCGTATTTATGATTCTCAGTGTCCTGTGGTAGTCTATTTCGTTATTAAGATAAATTTTGTTTTCGATTTTAGAGCATGGAAGGCTAAATTGGGTTATGTTGCAGTCAAGCAGAGTTTGCTTGATTACCGCCGATATTATCGGTGGTCTAATTACTAATTGATAAAACCAAAATATTAGACACAGCCCCGAAATGTTAACAATGTAGTAAAATAGAAAATAAATAGTTGTGAAAAAAGGAAGACACTGCTAGTTAATCTTTACATATAATTAAATATATTAGATATATTAAATATATTAAATAATTACATTAAATATATAAATTAATAAATAAATGAAAGTGACGATTCCGCCCTCTTATAGGGTGCAAGACCTGCTTCCTAATTAGGGCTCTACTAATGAATGCAAAAAAAATTTTGAGTAGCCAGGGTTTCCATATTATCCACGATCGAACAAGAGAAGAGAGGCTGTTTTATAAGGAGGCATACCAGTATATTTCGGAGCTCAGGGCAAAAAACCAAAACCCAAAAATGACGGAATTGAAAAACATAAGGGCGAAAAGGCAGAAGGAAGACGAAGAAGCTCTTGAAGATTCCAAACGTAATAAAATATCTCAAAACCTTCAGCAATTTGCATTTAGATCTAGAGCACTCTCAGACCCTTCGAAAATAAACGTGTTCTATTCCAGAATAGAAAACAACTCAGAAGCGTAGCAGTTACCCATTATCAGGAAAAGGGATGTCTTTCGAAATATATTGGACCTAGAAACTTTAAACTTCATCAACCAAGACTAAGCTGGTAGCCGTAAAAAGACTGATATGCTTCTAGCTCCACCTGGTCGATTATACATTAGGTTTCGAGGCAAACGCTCTTGAGGCATTCTCTCGACGTGTCCTAACCATCTGATGCGCCCACTTTTGATTACAGTTACCAGGTCTGGAGAGTTGTAGAGCTGTTTAAGTTCTGCATTCGTCCTTATCCTCCATTGTCCATTCTGGTATACTGGGCCGTAGATCTTCCGGAGGATTTTCCTTTCCCATATAGCAAGCATCCTTTCATTTTCTCGGGCTAACACCCATGTTTGAATGAAATGAATGAATGAATGAAAAATAATTTTATTATCCTGGGACTGATGTCCCTTTAGAATAAATTTTACATCCATAACATAGAGATCTAGCCAGTGTGGCCATATGTGAATGATATTAAATATTTACAATATAGTTTACAAATAATATTTACAGAAAGAAAAAATAAATAAAATAAGACAGAAACAAAAAATAAATAAGATAAGACAGAAACAAAAATAAATAAAATAAGACAGAAACAAAAAGTGCATTCCTTCATGAAAATAATCTTTAAGACAACAGAATATAATAAAACGGCCTGAGTACAACGATAAGATATTTTCTAATAGAAATCATGCTAAAAAGAGTTGCTTCCAAAGCTCTATTATGTCCCTTCAGTGATCAGTAGTTGGTTCGGGAGTTGAATAGGAAATCGAAGAGGAGGGATTTGAAAGTGGATGCAGATGAAGCGTGTCGGATATTAGAGGGGATAGTGTTCCAGAGGGATACGGCTTGCATTATGAAGGATTTTTCATAAGTTTCAGTTCGATGAGGAGGAGGGTAAAGATCGGAGGTACGGGACCTGGTTGGGCGGGATTGAATGGAAGATTTGAATTGCAGATTCTGTAGGATGTAGGAGGGTTGTTGAGCTCTGATGGCCTGGTATAAGAAGGAAGCCAGTATGTACCGACGACGGTAGGAGGGGTAGAGCCACTTTAACTCGGCGTAGTACTGGGTTATATGCGTATCTCTTGGGATCCCAAAGACAAAACGTATTGTGCAATTCATTAGGCGTTTAAGTTTGGCTTCGAGTTCCCCGGACAGTCCGCCGTACACCATACAGCCGTAGTCAAAGTGGGGAAAGATGAGAGAAGAGACTAGGAGTTGGCGGGTTTTGAATGGAAGAAGATATTGTAGACGGTTGAACTGTTTTAGGGTAGAGACAGTACGACGGGAGATTTGAGAGATGTGGGGTTTCCATGAGAGGGATTGATCAAAGGTAACGCCTAGGTTTTTAACGGAATTGTGGAATGAGATAGAGGTGTTGTTCAGCACTAGGTTTGGAGCAAGAGGGGTTGATTTGAGGAGAGAGGGAGATCCAATCAGGATGGCTTTCGTCTTCTCGGCGTTTAAGGTGAGGTTGTTGAGGTTTGCCCAAGCGCAAATTCCGTCGATACCTTCCTGGAGTTTTTGGATGGCACCTGGGGAATCAGCGGGGTCAAAGGAGAGGTAAATCTGGACGTCGTCGGCATACATATGGTATTGACAGTGGTGGATGGAGGATGGGAGGTCATTAATATAGATAGAAAATAGGGTGGGGGATAAAGAGGAACCCTGAGGTACACCTTTAGACAATGGCAGAGGCTTTGACGGGGGTTTGTCAGGGACTGCCACAAATTGGGAGCGACTGGTGAGGAAAGATTGGAACCATAGGAGGGCATTATAAGACATGTGAAAGTTTTTAAGTTTGTTTAAAAGGATGTTGTGGTCCACTGAGTCAAAGGCTTTGCTAAAGTCGAGGAGAATAAGGATGGTGAGTTTCTTTTGGTCTATTGCAGTGTGGAGATCTTGGGAAATTTTAATGAGGGCGGATTGCGTGGAATGGTTAGGTCTGAAACCAGACTGAAGATGGTTCAGAAGGTTGTTTTGCTCTAGGTAACTGGATAACTGGGATTGAACTAAACGTTCCAAGGGTTTGGATAAGTTGGATAACAGAGAGATGGGACGGAAATCATTAAGGGTTTCTGGATTGGAGGTTTTTCTCAATGGGCGTACAAGAGCGGTTTTCCAGGTACTGGGAAAAGAGGCAGTTTGCAGGGAAAAGTTGTAGATATGATAAAGGATGGGGAGAATAAAAGGTAATGAGGCTTTAATCAATTTAACTGGGATGTTATCTGGTCCAAAATCATTTGTTTGAGACTTACGGATGGATTTGAGCAAGTCGTCAGGGGTAATATGGGTGAAATAAAAGTTGTTGGGGTTAAATGAGGAAGGAATAAGAATCGGTGATGGTGTTTGGAGAGGTTGGGAGGTGTTGGAGACAAAGTGGGAGTTGAGTGCATCGGCTGAGATAGGAATTGATTGGTTTTGCGTGGGTTTACCTAAGGATAGTTTACGGAGAATTGCCCATTTTGTTTTGGAGTCGGGGGCACTGGATAAGGATTGCTGGAAGTAGTCGGATTTGGCGCGGCGTATTAAGGATTGGGTGCTATTTCTGAGGAGCTTGAAGGTGGTATAGTCTTCGGGAAGTCTGGTACGTTTAAATCTTCGTCTGGCTGCGTCTCTTCGTTTCATGCAATTCCTAAGCATAGGTGTCAGGTGGATGCTTATATGTCTTGGACTTGAGAGGAGCGTGACGGTCAAGGATAGTTTGAAGTTGAGTGCTAAGGATTTCTACCATGGAGTCAATTGAGTTTGAGGTGTATATAGGGTCCCAATGGATCATTTCAAAATCGGGTGCTAGGATTGCAGATGATAAGGAATCTAGGTTTCGAAAGGAGACAGTTCTGGGGGAAAACAGTGGTATAGGAAGATTATAGGATATTTGTATGAGGTCGTGGGAAGACAGGAAAGGAACAGGGTGCTGTGATGAGGCAAGGAGTTTTTTAGGTGAATCTAGAATATAAAGGTCAAGCCAAGTGCTGGAATACTGGGTGTGATGGGTCGGGCGGTAAGGGACTATAAAGAGATTAAGGGAGTAGAGGAGGTTTGATAGATAGACTTGGTCGGGAGAAGGTATCAGGAGATTGGTGTTAAGGTCTCCGGAGAGAATAATGTTTGAATATGAAGGGATCAGGTTGTAAAGGATGGACTCAAATGTTTCATCAAACGGTGCTTTCGGAGGCCGGTAGATGACACCGAAGAGTAACGGATGTGTGGAGGTGGATATTTCAGCGAACAGATATTCAATGTGAGAGGAAAGGGAAGTGGGGGAAAGAAGGAGAATTTTGGACTTAAGGCTATCGTGGACATAGAGACCTACTCCGCCTCCAGTCCTATCCACTCTATCGTGACGGAGCAGGGTGTAGTTAGGGAGGCTAACTTGAGGGGACAGGATGGTGGGTTTCAGCCATGTTTCGGAGATTGCAATTAAATGGTAAAAGTTGTGGAGGAAAAAATCTTGAAATTCATCAATATGGGCAAGAAGAGACTAGGCGTTAACATGACAGGTTAGAAGGACATTGGTCATAAGGGTTGGAAGACTGAAATATAACAGAGGAAGGGGTTAAATGGCGGGGTATTATTGGATTGATCTGAGGCATACTGGATCACTGAAGATGGATATAACATCCCTGGATGTATAGAAAGATTATTTAGATAGAGAGCATAATAAGTAGCTGTAAAAAAATTACTAATAAATACAGTTAGAGCTGGGCAAGCTGAAACTACAGTGTACGCTTGAGTTCTGGAAAGAGTTAAATAATTAATAGATAAAATAAAATGAATAGATAAATAAAAGTTATGATAACTAAAAGAAAAGATAAAAAGAAAAGAAAAAAGGAATGAACTGGATAGCGCTGCCTGGGTGTGAAGGGCCGAGATCAGAGAACCAACGCTGTGGAGTCAAACGAAAACGTCAAGGTCAGTAGGTGTGTTGATAATGACCACGGGCTGACCGTCACTTCGCCGACATTTCACCCGGCCGCCATTAAACCATACGTACTTTTTTTTGCCTGCCGCTTTCCTTTGGCGCGCCAGCCAGTATAGGTGTCTATTAAAAGTGGTCATTGCTTCGCCAAGGAATATCTTGTGGGCGTCATTTTCCTGCCAGCCCAAATGTCTGGTAGAAAAGTCTCTTATCACCTTGCGCTTTTGAATCAGATCATCTCTTAGAGATTGGCGAGTGAATCTCGCCACCAGTGGCCCGGGTGTGTCATCCTGTCTCGTCCTTACTCTCTCCACGTAATCGACGTCCTCCACCTTCAGGTTCAGCCCCAGGGCTGTACTTACATTCATCAGAAGGCCCATTGACGTTTCTCCCGGTCTAACTGGTATTCCCCTTATCTCGACAGTCCTGGCTAGGTGCTGTTGATCGGATCTGTTCAGTTTTGATTCCAGTTCAGAAATACGGGACTTAAGGGTGTTATTTTCCAGAACTAGGCCGTCTATCTTTGAGTTCTGGGCCTCTAGGAGCGACTCAATAGTTTTCAGGTGCTCCGAGTTTTGGAATGTAATAGTGGCCTGAGTTTCCATTGAAAGTTTTAATTGACTTAATTCCGCTGCATTTGCGTCCACCGAGCTTTTCAGGCCTTTGACCTCTGCTGTCAATTCGTTTATTGCGGTGATCAGCATCTGCGATGCGGAATCTACAGTCTGTTGCGAGCCCGTGCTTCTATCGCTGGGTGAGCTGTTCTTTTCAGTCTTCTCACATTTTTGGCAACGCCATTGTTTCCTTTCCCTTTTCAAGGCTTCTATCTCTTTGACTTCTATATTTAGACATTTTCCATGGAAAATTGCTAGGCAAGTCGCTGTGGAGCAAATCATTGTTTTTTTGTCCTCCCTGGACACCGTCTGTTTGCATAATGGGCAGTTAACCATTTTTATTTATTTTTATACTGTGCAAAAAGATCGCAAAAATAAATTTGTAGAGAGCGAACGTAGTCCCTCTAAGACTTAGGAAGCACTGAAGAGCAACTGATAGTGGGAATTGAAGCTGGCAGAACTGCGCATGCGCTCCCTTCTCCTACACAACAGCTGATAATGTTCACTAACCTTTTAAGTCAATTAAAATATCGGCAGTTTTCCTCTCTTATTACTTCACAAAGTGTCAGTTGAGCACACTTTCAGCACCTCAGGATCAACTCTAAAGTTTTAGGGATTACACTGATGTATAATTTAGAACAAGATAATCACTGTGAGACACAATAATTGAATGCCAATAAGAGCTTATAACAAACAACCTTTCAGTACCGCGGAATAGACCACACTGGATGTGAATGAATGTTTCGCTACTATACGTAACAATTGGCCTTATCATAGTTTTGTAAATTAACTCTCGGGCCCTTCTAGACAGTAGCTGGAATCTGAGATCTTTCGTTCGCTGCTCATTTTTAGCGGTAGAGGAAAGCATGTATGCCGACTTGTGCTCGTTAATTTTAAGACCCCGCGCTGCTGCAGCCCTTTCGAATTCCTCAAGGGTACCTGAAAGTGCAGGGATGGTTCTTGACATCAGCGCCTCATCGTCCGCGTATGCCAAATTCTGCGTGATTCGGTTGCAGATGGTTCCTCCTGGGTTGGTTCGTATTCCTCTTACGGCCATTTCCATTGAGAGGTTGAATAGGGTTGTCGCCTGTGGGTCTCCCTGTCTCAATCCCGATCGCACTGTAAATTCCTTGGAGAGTTCTCCTTGTAACTTGACACGGCATCTCGATCCTGCCATTGTCATTCGCACCAACCGCACAAGTTTCTTAGATATTCCCATGTTTATTAGGTCATCTATTTGCCTCTCCCTGTCAATGGAGTCGTACGCTTGTTGAAAATCTAAGAATAGGTGGTGGAGGTTTATGTTAAACTCATGCGTCTTTTCCAAAACTTGACGCATTGAGAATATGTGATCTATGGTCTTCAGGAAATGACGATCCACCATAATAGATGACCTAATAAACATGGGAATACCTAAGAAACTTGTCGATCGTGCTGCGATTGATCCTGCCATTGTCATTCGCACCACCGCACAAGTTTCTTAGGTATTCCCATGTTTATTAGGTCATCTATTATGGTGGATCGTCATTTCCTGAAGACCATAGATCACATATTCTCAATGCGTCAAGTTTTGGAAAAGACGCATGAGTTTAACATAAACCTCCACCACCTATTCTTAGATTTTCAACAAGCGTACGACTCCATTGACAGGGAGAGGCAAATAGATGACCTAATAAACATGGGAATATCTAAGAAACTTGTGCGGTTGGTGCGAATGACAATGGCAGGATCGAGATGCCGTGTCAAGTTACAAGGAGAACTCTCCAAGGAATTTACAGTGCGATCGGGATTGAGACAGGGAGACCCACAGGCGACAACCCTATTCAACCTCTCAATGGAAATGGCCGTAAGAGGAATACGAACCAACCCAGGAGGAACCATCTGCAACCGAATCACGCAGCATTTGGCATACGCGGACGATGAGGCGCTGATGTCAAGAACCATCCCTGCACTTTCAGGTACCCTTGAGGAATTCGAAAGGGCTGCAGCAGCGCGGGGTCTTAAAATTAACGAGCACAAGTCGGCATACATGCTTTCCTCTACCGCTAAAAATGAGCAGCGAACGAAAGATCTCAGATTGGGAGAGCATGCCTTTCCGGTGTGTCACGATTTCAAGTATCTAGGATCGATATTGACTCAGGACAATGACATGCTCACAGAAATCAAAGCGAGGATAGCAGCTGGAAACAGCCAATATTATGCCGCCCAAAAGGCACTGCGGTTCCAGATACTGTCTAGAATGGCCCGAGAGTTAATTTACAAAACTATGATAAGGCCAATCGTTACGTATAGTAGCGAAACATGGGTGTTATCCCGAGAAAATGAAAGGATGCTTGCTATATGGGAAAGGAAAATCCTCCGGAAGATCTACGGCCCAGTATAACAGAATGGACATTGGAGGATAAGGACGAATGCAGAACTTAAACAGCTCTACAACTCTCCAGACCTGGTAGCTGTAATCAAAAGTGGGCGCATCAGATGTTTAGGACACGTCGAGAGAATGCCTCAAGAGCGTTTGCCTCGAAACCTATTGTATAGTCGACCAGGTGGAGCTAGAAGAAGAAGGCAGACCACGACTGAGATGGCTGGACGACGTGGAGGACGACCTGCGGTGGCTTGGGGTGAGGCGATGGAGGAATATCGCCCAGGACCGGAACGAATGGAAAAGAATCGTTGAAGAGGCCAAGGTCCTATCAGGACCGTAGCGGCGAGGAAGAAGAAGAAGAAGAACCTATACCAGGCATGAGACAGTATCCCGAGAAACAGAATGTGGTCGGCATTGATGGAGGCGGGCATCGACGGCAACTAGGTATCTGCAGTAAGGCAACTCTATAGAGACGACATTTACCAAATCGAAATAGGAAATCGGTTGTTGGAACCTTTACAACCTCGTAGGCACTAAAAGTCTGAAATAGAGCTGTAACGACGGTGATCTCCTTGAAGACTCTGAGAAACGTACAAAGGTAGATTTCTTCATGTATCTGGGATCTTTTTCGACTCCTCTGGATCGAGTAATTAGAAAAAAGTACAAAAAAGTAGTGCGAGCTCAAAAAGCTAAACGCATGCTACACCTGACTTTGTGAAACGGAACAAATAAATATGAAAACAAGCGAAGGATCTTCAAGACCACCATCGAACCCATCTTAACTTATGCATCTGAATCCTGGACCATGACATTCCAGCTTTACTCAAGGCTTCAAGCTGTGGAGATGGACTTTTGGAGGAGATGCCTAAAAGTAACAAGGATAGGCAGGTTTAGAAATGACGTCGTTCAGGACAGGATGGAGGTCGCTTTGTCAACCAAAGAATTGGACCCATGTAAGAAGAATGTCCAGTGAGCTAGGGCTGAAATGAGTCTTAGATTGGTAGCTGCCAGGTAGACCGGGAAGAGGGCGACCCAGAAAAAAATTGATAAGCGAAGTAGAAGAGGAAATGGTGGGCTGAGCCCTTCAGGATAGAGACTGGCTGGACTGCGATCTCTGGAGCTCAGCCCTAATGTAAAAAGCAACCCGCGCCCATAAAAGCAAAAGTAAAGGAAGTAATTCACTCTAAGTCTCACCTCAAACCAAAAAATAATAAAAAAAAATTATTAACTAACTAAAATAAAATAATTACTCGTTTAATTTTTAAAGATAAACCTCGAAAAGCATAATATGAGTTATATGATGGTTGGGTAAGATAATTTTAGACTTAAATTTAAAACATTTAGAAGCCATACAGTGCAGGATATAAATTTTTTGCGAGGAAGGCATTGGTAACAATATTCTCTGCAACAAATTACTTAGGAATGCAAAATAGTGGATCAGTAATGGTAGTGAAGGATACCCTGCGAATAGGTTTTTCAGTTCTTAAGGTAACCTAAACAGGTTCTCTGTAGAAAGGGTAATATTTTACAGCGTATCAATCAATTACTATTATTATTAATATTGGAACTAAAATGTATTGGTAAATCAGTCTTAAAGTGAGATAAATAGAGCTCAAAATGTGACTGGTTTATTTCATCTTCGGAATCAGCAACAGACAATTCGAATATCGTAACGTAGATGGTTGCCTCGTTATATTTTTTAATAATTCTCATAAGTGGAAAGTATATTTAGCCTAAATATGCATTAAAGAGTGCTTATGCTCAACGTATTTAAAGAGCTGTTGCAACATTTTTTTTTGTTTCTGTATATAAATAAAATCAAAAATACTTCATAAAAAAATCAAACCCTCAACAGCAGAAGTGGACAACTGGAGTCCAATATTGAACTTTTCAAAAATATTGGTGTGGCTAAATAGAAAATCTATAGAGAATTTTCAGATTTTCCTAATTTTTTGTGTTAACAATTTTTAATTTTGCGCCGCCTCCGAAAAGATTGTTAAGTATTCAACATGGTATTTAATATTTTAATTTAATAATTTTTATTAATAGTTAGTATGTATTCGTACAAACCAAAATAAAATTATCCGTTTTAATGCATTTTTCCGCTTTTCATACGATTTTCAATTTTGCTGCGTATTCATAAATTCAGAAGGTAATTATTTAATACTTTTCAGTGCATTTATTTTTACTGGTTCCTAGTTTTCGAAGTCGGTTTAATTTTTTTTGTAAAATGTTTTTTATTTCATACTTTTTAGTGGCGGAAGATAATTTTTAATATAAGGCGGAAGGAAGCGATGCGTTGATTTCTAAAACAAATTCTGTATGCTTTTTGAAGTGCATTTTGAACTGATTTCGGGTTTTCGAAGTCGTTTTTTTTTTTATTTTAATTCGTTACCCCTCTTTAGATACTACAAGTGAGTTTGGTTCATTAGTTGGTTGTTCTATCCATGGTGGGAAGGACGAGATCTATTCCATGGGTCCCTCGCGAAATAAAAGTCAGCCCACCCAGGTAGCACTATACCACGTTCGTCTATCCCGGGTCTTTATATTATAATTATATCAATTTTAATCAACTTTGTATTATAATAGTCACATTATCAATTTTATGAATATACACAGAAAATTGAAAATTGTTTGCATTAGGTGCAGTACACACCTTTCAACACCCTTTCTACTTTGAATTTTTGTAAAGACCAATGTTCCATCGGAAAGACACATAAAACTTTTTTTCAACAATGACAATGTTTTTCCTTTGCGGAATATTGTCTTCGGTACTTGTTTATTACATACATACATCTGTGTTCCGAGAGGAGGTGTTCAGTTTTGCTCGGCCGTAACATTAATCCGGCAACTTCAAGATGTCGTAGGTTTAGGAACAGTTGGGATTTTGGCCGTTTTTAGACCAGTTTTATTGGTAAATATAATAAACAACATATACGTTTGTTATTTCGGTATCTGAGAATATGACTGCCTCGAAATGGAAACAATTCTTGACAAATGACTATCTTTAAGATTTTCGTCTTTAGACTCTCTTATCGAGTGCCACCCTAGGGACGTTATCGTAACTTAAAGAAAAAAAGATAGACAATTCACCATCATAGATGGAATTGGAGATGGAAGAAAATAATATTAAATTTTTTTAGCGGAACGTATTTATTTCATGACTGGAATAATAAGAAGTTCATTTTATGGTCATATCCATAATATTTTTCTTAATTTTTAAACCAAATTTAAGCTTAGTTAATAGTTATTTGTTATCTCAAAATCAATAATTTGGCACTTACGGCAATTTTCATCTAAACACCTCAATAGTTGCAGCAACATAATTAAAAACCGATAATAGTAAGCTGGATAACATAACAAAAGTGTCACCCCAGAGTGAAGAATCCGCACAAGATTTTATGATTACATTGTATATTAATATCCGACAGAGATCGAGTGCATCCGGAAGCTGACAGAGGTGCCTGAATCTATTGTTAAGGCCTCTAAATCAAATGAAAAAGTGCTTTTCCAGGAAGCATTGAATTCCTTTTTAATGTGCATAACGAGTGGAAGTCGGAAATCAAAATCCAATTTAAAACAATAATGGCTACGATTTTACGAATCTCTTTTAAAAAGGGTTATTAATGCTCGGCCTTTCTTTAAATTCTATGAATTTTGTGGTTTTATCATTATGCTGTCCATCCGTCGTTTAGACATTCATTTAGGATTTTTAACTGTTATCGGTCTTTAATTTGCTTTACTCTTCTTAAATCTATAAAAAAAAATCTTTTAAGCAACCCAAAAAAATGTTCTTGAGTTTTATTTCTTGGCAAAATTTTCCTGGAACAGGGTCGAAACAGCAATAAATTTGCCGGAACCATAAAGAAGTGTTTCATTTTTCAGAAAACGACGGTGATATTCCACTGATATAATATATCTTTATTAAAATCTATTGTTAAAAATTTATTTAAGGTTTGTTCCAATAAGCACTTAAACCACGTCAATAACTAACACACTTCACATGTTCTTCCCCACTCTTTTAATTCTGAATTTGATGGGTTTGTTTTCCCAACCGATTCATCGACCATTAAAACATTGAGCATTGCTTGAAATCAACCAATCAAATTTAGAATAAAAAAAGCGGGTATGGTACATGATGAGTTTGTTATTTATCAACGTGTTTAAATAGTTTGTTGGAGCATACCTTATGATATATATGCCATATGTTTTTCAAATAAGTAAATATTTTGAGCGATAATTAAATAATTATTTTCATTTTTTTTCCCAATAACTTCTTGAATAAATTAATAACTCAAAAAAGGTTTTAATAGGACCACATTGGGAAAATACTCTAGAAGATGCAAAAGGTTTCGTTCCAATTGGTCCACCCATCTCGGAGTAATCGGTGGACATACATAGAAAAAAAAAAAAAAAAGGCACATACGTATCGAATTGAGTAACCTCCTCTTTCGAAGTCGGTTAAAAATAAACACAGTAGTAGCCAAACAGCAAAGAAAAATGAAAAGATATGTAAAATTAACCTATGTTAAAAGAATAGCAGAAAATATTCAGAAAGCCTTCGAAGAGTATGATGTAGACGAATATAATTTTGAGTTCAAACCCACCAATAAATTGAAAAACATACATAACAATGTAAAGGAAAAGTTACCAAGGATTTACAGTCCAACATAGTATACAAAATAAATTGCCTAAGATGTCCAGCTACTTACATACCAAACACTAAGCAACAATTAAATATATCAGCACAAAAATGACTGCAATAATAGCCATAAATAAGTTAACAAATCAGGATTAGTTAAACACTCAGAAGACCTTAATCAGAAATTTTATTTTAAAAATGCACCAATTTTAATTAAAGAAATTTAATGGTCGTCCTGATCCTCCAATCAAATCAATTGAAGATTCTCAAGAATATGAGTGTTAAATAAATAATTGATCAGTATTTTTGAAGCAGAACAAGATGGCTTCGCTCGATGAATTGATAAGGAACTTTAAGGAAGATATTGCTATCATTGTAACACTGTTGGAGATGATAACCTAAATTCGATTATTGATCTTATTACCTGTTTTAGAAAAGTCATTAAAGCCGAAGGTAAGAGTTATCAACATATTATCAGGGCAGAAAATACTATCCCATCTCATATACTTAGTCCTATTATCAGTTGTGACAATATGTTCAATAATAATTTTTTGCAAAATCAGAATAAAAGCCAGTACTTAAATAGGACGGCAAAAGAACTTTTAACCCTTGACATAAAACAAGGGTTTTTGTTGAAAAATAGTGCCCTAAACAGGTTAAATGTAATTAAAAATGAGATTACCAATGTTTGCCCAGCATTAAGGGATGGCTTAGAAAACCTAATATCAAAATATACTGTAAACTGTAAACATTTACATTTTTCCGCATTAAACTTTAAAGCAAAAAGACTACTCAAAGTTAAGATTAAAAAAACCCTACACTGAAAAAAAAAATGAATAACCATTCAAACTGATAGTAATAATATTGGATGTAAATTTATAATCAGGACTACTTAATCTGAACATCGAATTGTGGACAGGTACAATACGCTGTATATGAAGGGTCTTGTTGTAAATATGACCGATATTGATATTTCAAAAAATGTAATAAATTTACTTAGTGTTGGTGATATGATGATTTTTTTCACATTAGATTTAAGGAAAGACATTATCAATTTAATTAGTATTGTGTAGTGTCCGACCGAAACCAAAACCGAAACCGAATTTCGGCCATAGACCTAGTTTCGGCCCGAAACCAAAACTTATTTACGTGTCTATACATAATACATATAAGTGTGTAATATGTCTAGTTTAGCAATAAAATCAATGAAAGCTTATAAAATAACAGTAATTTAACTCAATTATTAATTTAATAAGTGAGATGATATACAAGAGTGGTAAAACAGGTGCATTAGTTAAGTTATGGATCGAATCCCTGGCCCCTCCTTCCTAGTACGGCTGGTCCCCGTGGGATGTTAGACCGTACCACCTTAACTAGTACAGCCCTAAAAGTTGAAATAATCTTGAAATAACAGACTGATATTAATAAAAATTCATATTATTATGTATAAATAATAAATCATACAGTAAATCTTTCCATAATAAATCCGATAGAATACAAAATTACGGCTTATTGACTACGTAAAGCTGTATGTCAGAAGCTATTTAATCTACTAAGTCATTTTTGGTCTCAAATGTTAGTAGATTTAATCTAGTTTGAAAATTTATAGAATAGTTTTTGGTCGAAAACGTGCTTCTTCGTGGTAAAAATTGAAGTTTTTAGGATGTTATTGGTGAACCGCTGGGGAAAAGAGGGCAGGGAAAAATTGGTTTTGCATCTGATTCCCATTCCATACAAGATCAAAGACCAAAACCTACTACCACCATTTGATGCAACTTTTAATGACGAAGTTACTGACTAAAATAATTTTTTTCAATTTTGAATTAAATCTGTGGACATGTCGACTAATTTACATAAATTATTCGTATTTATGTTAATCTTTTTTTTTTTTAGAAAACAAATTTCATTATTAATGAGGAGATGATAGCACAAAAAGGTTCTTAACGCTCTAGGTAAAGAATAAATACTATTCTTTACACTAAGCGTAAAGAACTCTGTATGAAAAACATGCTTTCATTACATTTTAAGACAATGTGATTTACGAGGATATTCCTGTTTGTCATTCTCAAATTTTTGCCTTCACACCTAACTTGAAGTTTTCGATCAAGTAAAGATACCTAAGAATGAGAAAAATCTATTTTCTACAGAAATAAAATACAAGTGTAATTAACTAAAATAACATTTTAATTTTTTAATTTGGTATATATTGCACTTATATATATATATATAATGGTCTCTTCAAATAAAATGACTATAGACAGATTTTGCCCTAAACAAAATTTTATTGATACATTAACATAAGTAAATAAACAAATTAGATGAAGTCATAAAAACAAACAAATTTCTCACCTAAACAAAATCGGTTTTTATAGTCCTTTATCTATCTCTTAAATAGTCCAATATTCCACAGCAATTACCCAATCTTCACAGTTTTTAACAATATTATATTTTATTGTGTAACCTCCAAAAGTTTCAACACCATATGGCCTCGTTTATTTCTACTTATACGACTTAATAATATTATTACAAACGAAAAACAGTGTTTTATAATGGTCTCTTCAAATAAAATGACTATAGACAGATTTTGCCCTAAACAAAATTTTATTGATACATTTAACATAAGTAAATAAACAAATTAGATGAAGTCATAAAAACAAACAAATTTCTCACCTAAACAAAATCGGTTTTTATAGTCCTTTATCTATCTCTTAAATAGTCCAATATTCCACAGCAATTACCCAATCTTCACAGTTTTTAACAATATTATATTTTATTGTGTAACCTCCAAAAGTTTCAATACCATATGGCCTCACTTATTTCTACTTGTACGACTTAATAATATTATTACAAACGAAAAACAGTGTTTACTGTTTTACATCTCCCCCCCCCCCCCCCCCGAGAAAAGGCAGGAGTTTACTGCTGTGAACAAAATTCGACTCAGATCGTCGACGACCCCTATCAACTTCATAAATAGTAGAAGAAATTCGCCGCTTTATCCGATAAGGACCTGACCGAATAGGATCCAATTTATTACGATTGAGTCGATTACCCATTTCTACATAAACCAAATCACCATCCTGAAAGTCGTACTCTTTCTTATGGAGATCTACCCTAGCTTTGTTCAGCTGATGATAGTGTTGTGAGTTCTGCAAAGCCTGGATCCTATCTGCTGCTAAGTCTGTCTTTACTTCTAGCTCTTGCGGGATGATTGAGGATTGTTCACCGGTCAGTAGGTATAAAGGGGAAAATTTGGTTACCCCATGAGTTGTCCGATTATATTCTTCTGTACATTCTCTCGCAATTGTAGACCAAGGTTTACGCGGTTCTTCACTGATTTTGCATCGAATTCGATTAACCAAAGTCTGGTTTAGGCGTTCGTTAAGACCATTAGAAAATGGGCAGTCTGCCGCAGTGAAAACCATAATGATACCGTGCCGACGCAGAAAAGATTGAAACTGCTTGGAATTGATGCTTGGATATCGATCTGCCAATAATATTTTGATTTTATGCTTTTCAACAATAGGTTGAAGAAAACAAATCAAGTCCTTTGCTTGTTGACCTGTTGATGTGGTAGTAAATGCATATCGACTAAAGTGATCTACCAATAGATGCAGGAAACGCTTAGAAGATCGATTACCTCCAAATCCCCCAATCGTATCTAGAGACATGATTACGAACGGCTCTTTAGCCGGACCTAATTGTGATAAGAGACCGATTTCTCGACTTCGTCGAGATTTGTTTCTCTTACAGGTATCACATCTGTCGCAGTATTCCCGAATAAGGGCATCCATCCTCTTAAAATAGTAGAATGATCTAAGCTTTGCTGCTATATGGCCCACACCAATATGACCATAATGTTTGTGAATCTTATGAATTAGAAATTTACCAAAGTCTACTGATACAAATATCCGCTCTCTATTTCCGAGTTTTTTATAAACAAGATTACCTCTCTTACATATACCCTTGTCAACCGACCATTCTTGATAATTCTTTTCTTGATCACACTGCAGTTCTTCTATTGAAACTAAATTAACGATCCTCAGTACATCATCAGTGTTCTCAAAATATTCTAAAACTGGATTTCTCGAAAGTGTATCTGCTTCTTGATTTGATCCTCCCGGTGAATACCGTAATGTAAAATTATATTGTGTTAAATAATATACCAAATCTCCCAATTCTTCGTCAGTTCTGGCCTTGACTTTTAGACCTTCTAGTGGTTTGTGATCAGAAATAACGTAGAATTTGATCCCTAAAAGCCAATATTGCCAGTAGCGCAATGCTTCTTTTATGGCGAGACACTCCAAATAGATAGCTTTCTTTTTGGCTTGCGAAGGTGTGGATTTTGTTTAGGTGAGAAATTTGTTTGTTTTTATGACTTCATCTAATTTGTTTATTTACTTATGTTAATGTATCAATAAAATTTTGTTTAGGGCAAAATCTGTCTATAGTCATTTTATTTGAAGAGACCATTATAAATCGGTTTTTATAGTCCTTTATCTATCTCTTAAATAGTCCAATATTCCACAGCAATTACCCAATCTTCACAGTTTTTAACAATATTATATTTTATTGTGTAACCTCCAAAAGTTTCAACACCATATGGCCTCGTTTATTTCTACTTATACGACTTAATAATATTATTACAAACGAAAAACAGTGTTTACTGTTTTACATATATATATATATATGCAAATATAAGTGTGTGTATTTATTGTTAATTTTTGGTGATAATGCAAGCGTAAATAATTTTAGCTAAGAATGACTAGTTATTAAGATTTGTGATAGTTTTATTTATAATATTCATGGATCCATTCAATTTATAGTGAGATTTAGATTATCTTATTTATTGAATCTCGTAACGGATTTATTATATTTTAACTTATGTATTGTTCTTACATGGTTAGTGAAATCTCTCATCAATTATTTATTTGATTTTAACTTACGTATTATATTTTAGCTTATATATTCTATTGATACTTAAAATCATTTCTCGTCTTCGCAATTATTGTGGTTTCTTTTTTTTTTCGTTTTAAACGCTGTTATGTAATGCTGGCGTTTAAGGGATATAACAGAAAATGTTTTAACTTTAATTCAATGATATGATTCAATAATAATGTCAAAGAAAAGCAATAAACCTATAGAAATTGGCCTAGAAATATGGGTTCTAAGGACCAGTGGACCAGTTCAAAGAGGTATCGTCACTTCAATTTTACATTCTTCTGATGGTAAAAGAGAAGAAAAACAAGTTAAAGTTGAATGGGCTGAACGAAATGGAATATCGAAAGGAAAGATAGTATCCATCGATGATGTTTTCCCGATAGAGACGAATAGCCAAAAATCTGTGAACAATGTTGACTCCCAGGTTGTCGAGGACAGCTGTAAAGGACAACCAAGTTGTTCTAACAAAGTTGAGCCGCAAGCCTCTCATTCTGTAGTAAAAGGTAAACAAAACTCAGCTGCTGCGGAATCTGGCGAAATCTGCAATCTGAAATTTAAATCAATACAAGGGCTTCGCATACATATCTCAAAAAAGCATCCCGGCGAATCAAATAGGTTAACTTTAATTAAAATATTTAACCATCCGCCATCCAGTGAGATCGAACCAAAAAATGGCTTCAATATGCAGATGGAGGTTGAAAATTGGGCCGCCAAATTTAAGAATACAATAAATAAAATACAGAATTTCAATCGCGATGAATATGATGCCATGGTATCAGAATTCCTTAAATTTCTACGTAATGCTAATAGTACACTCCCGGGCCCGAAACATCCTGCCACGAAGTATTATCAGATGCGACATAAGAAAGGGAAAAAGTCTGAGAAGGAAGTCCGAAAAGGAGCAGGTCAGGTGTCAAACCCACAGAGGGAAAACAAAGCTGATAGGGAGAAACGAAGAGAGCAATACAAGTATGAGGAAGCTCAATATAACTATTACAATAGGCGTAGAAAAGTAGTTAATAAAATTATGAACAATGACGCTCCCAAACAGTGCTCTATCAATATCAATAAAATTGAAGAGCATTTTAAAGCGATATTTCAAGAAAACAACAATATTCAGAGAGAAAAATACGATTGTTCTCCAATCAAACCCGACGTGGGTAACATCGAGGTTAAGTTAGTCCACAGAGCTATCAAATCTACCCCAATAGATGCCTCTCCAGGAAAAGATGGAGTTCTAATTAGAACTGTAAAGTATCTAAATATCGCCCATATTATAAAAAGATTTATGCATGACAGAAATCCTGCTCAAGACTTCATACGTTCCGAAACCTCTTCGTCAAGGACGGACACTCCTAATTTACAAAGGTAAAGGATCCTCTTCCGAAATTTCTTCATGGCGTCCTATAACCATTTATCCTATTATCAGACGGCTCATGGAAACGGTCCTCGATTATCATTTAAGACAACAAATAGATTTTCACGCTAGCCAGAGAGGCTTCGTCAACGGGATGCCTGGCTGCCATGTGAATGCTAGACTAATTGAAGCTGTTATTAAAAGCGCTAAAGCAGATAACAAGAATGGTGTCATAGCGTTTCTTGATCTTTCAAGCGCCTTCGATAATGTCGGACATGCACATATCGCCAAAACCTTAGAAGCAAGAGGAGTCTCAGAAGATCTTAAGAAAGCAGTTATTTCCCTTCTTACTAATAATATTCACCTTGGAATTTCCAAGAACCAAGAAAAAAGTATTAATAGAGGTGTTCCCCAAGGTGGACCACTTTCCCCGACCTTATTTAACATTGCCATAGACCACTTTTATAGAGAAATATGTGATCCACATTTGGCGAATAGTTTGGGCTACCCTCTAAATGAAAATCGAGATCGGATTATTGTGACGGGATTTGCGGATGATCAAGCAATAACTGCTTGCGATATTCCAGCAGCTGAAAGAACTATAAATATGGTATCTCGAATCTTCAGGGAGATTGGTCTTTCTATTAACCCAAGCAAAAGCTCTGCCATTAACATAAATAAGGGAGTTCTTGTGGGTGGTACTCTTTCTCTAGAAGACGGGAGTAAAATAAAATGCATTGAGAAAGGGGAAGTCATTAAATATTTGGTAGTCAAATTCTCAGGGGAGATTATTTTTAACGAAGAGGCTGTCAAAAAAATTAACGAAAATATGGAAAAGCTTACTGCATCAAATCTTTTGAGACCAGATCAAAAGCTAAACATCCTAAATCAATATATTTTCCCGATGGTGACATACCCTCTTCAGACAGCACCATTGACTAAACTTAGCCCAACAACTCTCGAAGGAATTGACATTATGCTAAGGAGGAATGTAAAGGCTATGATAGGACTACCAGCCAATACATCTTCGGCCATGCTTTATGCGCCGCGTAGATTTCGAGGTCTGGGCATTCCGAAATGCGAATAGGAGGCTCCTCTACAGCAATGGTCAATAGCCAAGAAACTGTCAAGAGTTAAAGATGAGCAGTTCCAGCCGATATTCAACTATCAGGAAGAGGCAAAACTGTGTGCCAAAAGGCTTGGTTTTGTTATAAAAGGCACAGAAGAGTCTCTTGACTCTAAGAAGATACGGCAATTTATTCAAGATAAGTCGTTGACCGAATGGAGCAAATGCAAATGGCAAGGTTTAGGGGTCTGTCATTTTCGGGAGAATCGCAAAGCTAATAAGTTTATTTACGATAAAAAAATTCTCTCGGCCTCCGAATGGACCAATGCCATTAAACTAAACACAAATTATGCCCCTCTGCGTGCAGTTCCTGGAGCTGGTGGACAAACCGCACGAGAGGTTGGACTCCTCTGCCGTAAATGTGACAGAGAGAACGAGACCCCATCACATGTGCTGGGTAGCTGTCCACATAACCATCTTCTGATTAATCGTCGCCATCACAGGGTTAAACACGCCATAATGGAGATGCTGGCTGAAAAGGGGTACAAGTGTCTGGAGTAAGTATATGGCATAGACACTGACGGCTCCACCCGATATGCCGATATAATAGCATACAAGCCAAATGGTAAGGAGGTGTATATATTAGACCCAACCGTTCGCTACGAAACAAACGACAGCGAACAGGCCGAAAAAGTAGATAGCGATAAGAAGAAGATCTACGAAAAATGCATACCCTTCTACAAAGATAAATTTTATGAAGAAGTAGGTGATAGGGAGTTTAAAGTCACAGGGTTATGGTTTGGTTCGCGAGGAACAATTGGCAAAGTAGCGAGAAAATTCTTCGACGTGGTGGAAATTGACCAAGATAAACTGACCATCCTTGCTGAATCAATTCTGATTGATTCATTAGGTATTATAAATAATCATATATATAATTGACAACTGCTTAGCAGGCTGCATTATTTATGTAAATAAGTGATATTTATTATATTTCATATTTTATTATATTATATTTTTTATTATATTTACTATATTTTAGCCTATTATAATTGCTTTTGTATTCAGCAACTAATTAGTTTTCACTTAATTTTCTTTTGCGCTTATGTTACTAAAATATGTATTTTTTACTGATAAGAAAGCTGTGTTTTTAAGCAACTCAATATAATTGAGCAGCCCCACTTTTGTCAATATATTTTGATAATAAAGTGTTTCTCTCTCTCAGACGGCAGTGCAACAGCTGTGAATCACCAACCGCCACGTCAGCCATCCCCCAACATCGCCTCGCCCGGCCACACTTGTTCACTTCAATCTGCTCTGCAAACTGGCGCCTAACGGTCTTTCTTATCTTTGGCTTTGTATGCGGAAGTTTTTATGATCTCCAGCGTTGGTTTGCTCGCCCAGATCGTGAGTACTTACTCCTATCAACCCAGGAAGTGTCGTGAGCGTTGCTCAGGCACGACTCGACGCCGATCTCCATTATATTCACTTAAAAAAACACTGAGTACCGCTTCTATATCTAGATCTATTGTGTTCCAGTTCGCCGATTAATAGATATCGAGTTCCAGTGCGCCGATTAATTGCATGACCATGAGTGTACAGTTCGCCAATAGTGTTGTAACGGGTCGCGAGCGAACGCACAACTTTGGTGCTGTAATGGGTCGTGAGGAAACGGCCAACTTTTTATTTAGGTTAAAGGCCATTTAAATTGATTTACCACTGATTACAGTTTTATATATATTCTTATTATTATTTTATTATTTAATCTTATTATTTTATCTAATCATAATTAATTTTTTTATTCATGTTTTATCGAAAAGAATTTTATTTTTATGATCAGTGGTAAATACGTCTTAGCAAACAAGTGAAGTGTAAACGTTGTTGGTTAAAAAAGTTAGTTGTTAATTGTGAGTTATTCGGCCTTAGTAAATTGTTTTTTCTTGTATATCATAATTATAATTGTCATTGACCCGGAATTTGTGTATGGACTTTTGTTTTGGATTAGCGATCTGGTTTTGTTGCCTAGCGTGTTTAAATAAAATTGTTTTTTTTTTTTTTTTTTTGTGCTATTTGTTTATTTTCTTGTTTGTCTTCTTTGTTTATCTTAAATAAACTCTAAAGTGTAATCATTTAGAGAATGCGGTCTTCTATGTAATTCACCGGCCGAGAGTTATTTGGTTGATAAAAACATTAAACTTAATTATATTTCACCTTCCTGAAAGGGATGGAGCCATTGAGAAGACGGCTCTTGATTGGAACCCCCAAGGATCAAGAAGTCGGGGGAGACCCGAGCTGACTTGGCGAAGAACAGTAGAGAAAGAGGTCATTAGAGCTGGAAAAACATGGAGGGAAGTCAAGGCCCCAAGCGGAGATAGAGGCGGATGGCGAGTTTTTACTTCGGCCATATGCTCCTACTATGGCAGCCATAGGAAACAGGAAGAAGAAGATATTTCACCTAATTGTATTTTAGAACGCTTTCGATTATTTGTAAAAATTATCAATTCATATTGTTGTAGGTATCATTTCTGTTAAGTTTTTTTTTGTGTCTTTGTTATTATTCTAACCTAAAGGCCTTCTTATTAGTAAGCATGTTAGAAATATATTTGATTCATTGCATGTAGGATAACTATATATTGTCTCTTTCTTTTTTTCTCTAATAATTTCACTTTAAGATTCATTAAATGTGTTGTTCTTTAATTAAGGTCTAATTAAATGTTTGGTTTTAGTTTAGCAGCAATCGTCGCCTTTTATTAACCTAACCACTCACAATCATTCCCGGATCCTTTCTTTACCTCTTTTATTTATATTCTGATCTAAATTCAAAGCTTTAACGTTTTGGTGCCGATCAGCCCGGTAATATTAAATACAACGATTGCTGGTAGGCTGTTGATGAGTCATAGTTATCAGAAGGGTGTTTCACTTGTAGTGCCATATTGGATAATGGTACATTCAGTACCTTTAACATTTTGAGTCACAGAGAGTTATTCATACCTTCAGTATTATTATTATTTTCAGTTTTTATTTCAGCGTCAAGATTTTAGTGTTAACATTCGTTCTCAATCGCTCCCGTTTCAAGAGAATTTCATGGGGAGTCAGTAGGGAGTAAATGGCGATTCTAGGGCACTTTGGTGGCAACCTCCCTGACTGTTATGTTACTCTTCCAAAGCATTACGTCACAACGAGGTAAGGTTACTCTTTTAATAGTTGAACGTCGCATGGCATGACCTTGAGCTTGTAACGGGGGGGGTATTTGGGGGGTCCTTGGGCGGTTGGTGACTACTTTGGTGGCAACCTCCCTGACTATTACCTTGTAGGTGTAAGGTTATGTAAGGTTAACAGCAGAGATGTTGGTGTCGGTTTCACCATTACTTTTCCTCCTAGAATTGATTGAAGGACATCCGTGGATAATCAGCAGCATCGAATAACATCGCGTCAATTTATTATTAATTGAAGGATTATTTCCAGACCGTTACTACCTAGTAAGAATGAAAGTCGGTAAATCAGAACAAACAATTAAAGAAGAAATTATTTAATTTTTTATATATAAAAAAGCCATTTATTAATTTTTGTAATTTTCTTTTAAAAGAAAAATTTAATTTATTTTCATTTTGTTTAAGATATTTCTTTAGTCTTACAGTTCCAGCATCCCAACAGTCTGTTACTTTTTTAATACAATAGATGTAAGGTTATGTTATTCTTACAACTCTCCAATGTTTACCTCTTCTTAATCCTGTTTTCTTTGTTCTTCCTTCTACTCCTTAAGTAGGGTGGAGGTTGTTATACTTGAACCATTAGACACTTTGGGGGCACACGAGTAGTGTGCGAGGGGAGACAGGAGTACTACAATACCTTAACCTCCTAATTTGATAAATAAATCAGAATAGAATTAAATTAGATTAAATAATGTCTTTATTTATAATATCATATACATTCTTTTTAAAACTGTTTGTTTTGTGAACACTACTACTAACACACTATTACTATTAAATAGAATTTTACAAAAGCCTTTTCAGTGAAACATTACATTAAATTCTGAAATCTATATTATATTTAATATATAAGTAATAAGTTTATTTTATCTGTTCCTATCCAAGCTTTTTACAAGAGTTCATACATCAGAATAGAATAATGTTATAACATATACATTCTTTTTAAAACAGATTGTTTTGTGAACATTGTGGCTAGGTCCGTGCGTGAGGGACCCCGAGCTCAGGGGATCAGGCGGGGCCACAGGTGGCGGATAGTGGACTTGCACCTCCCGGACCATGAGCGGCAGGCGCCAACAGGACGGGGGAGGATGGTCAGTGGTGTGGCCATCCTCGCAAATACCCCATCAGGTCCCAGGTCTGCGACGAGGCGAGTGTGTGCCGCCTCTCAATATGCACAACCACTCCCCCCCCTTACTGCGGGGACACCTAGGAGAGGGACAACTCCGAAAATAAACCCGGACAGATAGGGCTCGTCAGCTGTGGCAGGCAACTTATCTAGGGGAAGGAGACCCCGAAAGAAAAACCCTGGTCCTCCAGGTTGGGGGTTGTTGATTGGGCCACAGCTCATTGACATAAAAACTCTTTCCGCCACAAGTAATCAGAGAAGAGCCTCGGATATAGATAGTCATATAGACTTATCATTTCGGGACATGGAATATTCAGAGCCTTGCCAATAAGAGATCTCAAGTGCAGAAGGAAGTTGAAAGGGCAGGTTTGGATCTGGTTGTACTGACAGAAACTAAATTGAAGGGAAAAGGTGAGGAATGGTTGGGTGACTACGTGCACATCTGGAGTGGAGTGAACAGAGATATGCGAGCTAAGGCGGGCGTGTCAGTCCTGGTAAAAAAGCAACACAGGGGAAAAATCAGATTCTGTGAGGAAATATCGGAGAGGATTATCCGTGTAGGGCTTAAGGTCTTTGGTAGAGATGTCGTGGTCATTGGCATCTACGGTCCTGGGAATAATGAGCCTACTCAGATAAAGGTACATTTGAACAGGAGTTCAGGCTTGCGTTAGAGAAGGTAAGTGGAAACAAAGAAGTCATTATTCTTGGGGACTTCAATGCACGAGTCGGTCGTCAGGTTGGAAGCAGAGTTGTCGGAAGGTATGGTGAAGTACAGATAACTGACAACGGTAAAAGGCTTATAGATATATGTGAAGCATTCGATCTTCGAATTCAGAACACATTCTTTCAACACAAACCCATCCACAAATTCACATGGAGTAAGCCTGGTTTCCAATCCTCCATGCTGGATTATTGCATTACAAGACAAAAATCAAGTTGTAAAGTGGAAGATGTTAGGGTATTCAGGGGCGGGGAATGTGGGACTGATCACTATATGCTCTGTACCAAGGTTCTTTTCCCATGGAAAAGTAGGTGGGGACCAAAAGCAGAAACTTGCAGAGCAGACGACATTGTAACGCCGAGATACAAGCTGTACCTACTTTCCGAAGACAGTGTTAGAGGATTATACGCCTGGGAAAGGTGCTGCCAGAAAATAGATGGAACTCTGGGGTTCAACCGCGTAAAAGAAACTTGGAGCGTGCTAAGGAATCTTAGAGCTCCACGTAAAGGAAACATTCTTTCACCGATTTCGGAGGCTGCTTGGAAAAATTATTATGAGACCCTCTTAAACGAAAATAGAGCGCAATTTCTAACCCAAGAAACCATTCCAAAGGAAAACCCCAAGCTGAACCCTATGCAAGTAACAGAGGAGGAAGTAAGAATTGCTCTAGGCAGAGCTAAAAGCGGAACAGCTCCGGGACCTGGAGGCCTACCTGTGGAGCTTTTGAATGCCGGAGGTTGTAAAATGGTCACACTCCTTACCACAATAGTGAACATGGCCTTGAAAAGAGACGATCTACCTGAGGATCTTCGAACAGGATACATCTGCTCGGTATTTAAAAAAGGGGACCGGAGGCAATGCCAAATTGATCGCGCCATTTGCGTACAGAGCTCGGTGAGCAGAATAATTGGGAGACTGATCCGAGACAAGCTCGAAGAAAATTATGTAACGCCGTTGGAGCAGGCAGAGTTCACTGCAGGAAGATCCTGTATGGACAATATTTTTGTACTCCGGCAGATCATTGAGAAATGCAGCGCAAGGAAGGTAGAGCTTCATCTAGCCTTCATAGATCTTGAGCAGGCCTATGATAGTGTCCCAAGAGAAAGAATATGGCCAGCGTTCAAAAGAGAGGGTATTGATGATCCCATTATACGAGCAATACAACACTTGTATGGAAGCGATGTGTACAGAGTGAAAATTGGAAACCGCCTCTCCGCGCCATTTTCTGGGACAAAGGGCCTGAAGCAAGGGTGTTGCCTGTCTCCAAGTCTCTTCAAAATATATTTGGCTCACGTAGTAAAGAGATGGTTGAGGCAATGTCGGGATTATGGAATCTATTTCGATGACGATGAGCTCCTGACACTGTTCTTCGCCGATGATCAGGTGGTGATGACCCGGAGGAAAGTTTTCTTGGAGATGGTAGTTCTCCAGTTGAAACAATGTTATGAAGCTGCAGGTCTTAACATTAATTTCCGAAAGACGGAGTATATGGCTGTTGGTGATAATGAGGAAAACGATCTGCGCATAGGTGATCAGGTGTGCAAAAGAGTCAATGCCTTTAAATATCTCGGATCCTTTCTGGAAGATGTGGGGACATCTGAGGTTGACGTCCGCAACAAGGTGGAACTTGCCAGGAGGGCTACTAGGATGTTACACCCTGTTCTCTGGAACAACACCATCTCAAGCGAAAACAAGCGACGGATCTTCTCGGCCATAGTCGAGTCTATATTAACTTACGGATGTGAAGCATGGTCGATGAATGCTCGCTTGTATACCAAGGTTCGGGCCGTTGAAATGGACTATTGGAGAAGATGTCTCCAAATAACAAGGCTAGACAGAGTCCGAAATGAAGAGGTGAGGCAAAGGATGGGGGTTGTTGAGACCGTCTCAGAAAGAATCGTGAAACGGCGGTTGAGGTGGTACGGGCACTGCAGGAGGATGCCGGAAGAGCATTGGCCGTACCGAGTCCTGGACTGGCAGCCGCCCGGAAAACGTAAACGAGGACGACCGAGAACAACCTGGATAGAAGGAGTCCATGAAGAGATGACGGGCCAAGGTCTACAGGAGGGAGACTGGGCTGATAGAGAGGTGTGGAGCTCAGCTCTGATCTGAAACGGTATCCCTTTCGTTGGAGCACCGAGAAAAGAAAAAAAAATCTATATTATATTTAATATATATTAAGTTTATTTTATCTGTTCCTATACAAGCTTTTTACTTCATAAATAAATCAGAATAGAATAGACTAAAATAATGTCTTTATTTATAATATTATATTCATTCTTTTTAAAACAGGTATGTAATTACTGAGATTTCCTCATCTGTTCAAAATAAACACAGTTATTAGGAATGTTTGTCATTTAAACTGATTCCATCACAAAAAGAATAAAAATCTATAAAAAAAAAATAAATTTAATTTGTGGGATATAATATTATTTTATATCAGGCACTAAATTTATAATGAAAAAAAAAATACCATGTATCAAACGATAGGCCAATAAAGATAGGAGGCAGATCTGTAAATGCCAAGGCAGTTCGTTCGGCTATTATTGAAAACTAGGTTATGTTGGAAAATGTATAAATTAAACCCAACTGATACTTATATCATAGAAATATGACAGATCACAGATGAGGTTAACATCATTATATATGTATCCGTCTTTTTCCCTAAAACCTTTAAATTTTTAAATAAAATCTAAGAGAGTTTGAGTTAATTAGATGAAACCACGAGATTGAATAGATGAAACCACGAAGAAAGCATCTTTGTAATATCTTTTCAATTGAATGATTAATAATTTGATAGCTAATCATGGCTATCAATGAATATCCATCCATATACATACATTAATTATGATGGAATAAAGAACATGTATAAAATAAATTAATATGATTGTAAAATTATTATTAATAAGTATGTTTATATGTATACACCATTGATATATATATGTATGTACCATTCAAAATGTATAATAACTCGCAACAATAAAAATATTAATAAAACAAAGTAATACTCACCATTTGGTTGAAATGATGTTAGAAAACTTGTTAAATAATTATTAATTTGCTGTAATTCCAGCAAATTGTGGGTACTAATAAGATTACCCAAAAACCGGTGCATATAAAGACGAGTGCTAAATGTGTTATCAAAACACCTCTATCACTTGAACAACATTGAAAACAACTGTTGAAATTTCATGCCTAAAAGATATAAAGATATACATCTGAATTATCAAAACTAAACCATCAAGTGAAATTATATACTACAATCTAGATAATAAATATAACCTTCTATTTAATTTTTACCAAAACCTTTTTTTTTTTTTTTATACCATAGGGAATAAGTGAACTTTGTCGAAAAATTATACGTTTTCAGTATATTAAATTAATTTTGAAAAGTTAACAGTTGACTATTATCAAAGCAATTTCGATTTTATCCACTGATCGTAAAACTTGCTTAATAATGAATAATATGAGGCATCTTTAATGGAATCGCCTAAGATGGCAACAAAAACCTATCAACACTCTAGAACAATGGAAACTATATATATTTATCTAATAAGATTTATGATTTATGGAGTGTTCAAAGTATCTGCGCATTCATAAAGTGAAATAGGCGTATGATAAAAACATTCAGACTGTTCATGTCGCTGTAAAATATAGTTATAAATGCTATTTCTTGTTTTGATGATATCTGAAATATTACAATGGTGAAATAACATTACCAATAGCATTATCAATAGGTGGACTATTTAGGGATCACAAAGGCTGGGATATTAAAATATTGAGTAATCACACATCTATAAAGTGGTTCGTTATTAGCTCGACCGTAATTTAGAAACGACATAATTTAAATGATACTCACTTTATGGAGAGGTGTACCTACACTGATCTCTGGCTTCCTATGTGCAGTCATGTGCATTTTTATATTTAATATCGCATAATGGAATCCCTGTCAGCATTCCTGAATGGACGGAGCTGCATCCTATCGAATTGATAAGGTGTAATGCAATAGCATACGTATCATATTCATTTAAATTATCCTATCGTTGCCAATGTCATTATTTTAAAATGGAATATTAATATTTAATGCAGAAAATTATAGTTTAATCGAATATTGGTTATTTAAAATTATTATATTGCTAATTTAATCATAAAATTTTATGAATTATTATCGTATAAAAGCTATTATTATACATCTGATAATAGCAGATGTATATCTCACCATCAGAATACCAGATATACTTCTAGTATCTATTTTAATCAATCGTATGTTAAAATATACAAAATATGAGCCTGATAAATGATTTCAGCTGCATATCACTCAAGAAGTTATTGTACAGTTCCCTCCCCAAATCAATAAATAAATAATAATAAGGAAAAAACGTCTGTATTTTCTTAACTTTTAAGCGGAATTATTCTTATCACATTGTTTTATTATACCTAAAAAATTATAGTACCGATACCATAAAACATAAAAATATAGATAATAATAACGTATTTTGTATATCTATATATGAGTGATATTTTACAAACCTAAAGAATCAAAATATGAATGAAATTTTGGGTTTATAATGGTAATGTTAAAGGTATAATTTGCAGTTGTCTTCATATTTTTGTTTTGGCTCTTTTCTACTTTACTCCCCCTATGATTACTTTCTATATCTGTTACTTTTTAATTAACCTTACATAAACAAACACGTGTATTTTTAAATTATTTTATTAATACATACCCAAATACAAATTGTAAACACTTGTCAAATGAATTAAATCGTATAAATAATAGTGCAAATAATAGAATTAAATAGTGCCAGCAAAAGCACCCTTTTACTGACGACATTTATAATTATAACACCGCCAAGGAAATCCTCTTTTTTCACTAAAAAGAAGCTTCATGTCGTGGTTGTTCTGACACTTCGTAGCTGTATTTATTATACGTTCTTCCTGTAAAAATGTGCAATGCTTTCTTATCATCGTTTCCGAGGTATGAATACTATTCAAATCCGTTCATTATTAACTTTTAAACAATAAATGAGTAATATATGCACTTAATCTTTTAACATTTTTACATTGAATTCATATTTATTGATCATGTGTTATCACTTGAAAGAAACCTCCAAGGTAACTGTTCCATATAAGTAATTATAGGGGGAGTAAAGTAGAAAAGTCCCTTTGTTTTGATTGTTAGGTCTTGATATTGTTAAAATCTCAAAAGCCTTCAGCGTTTCATCGCTCCAGCTGATTGGGGTCCTGTCGTTCTCCTTAGCGTTTTGCAGGAGTCCGTTGAGGGGGGCGTAGACAAGGACGGTGGAAGGTGACCATTCCCATAAATGGACGAAGCTCACGCACGTCCTTGGGAAGTGGGAACTCCAGGACTTCCTTAACTTTGTCCTCTAAAGGTGTGATGCCAGACGAGGTGAGATGGAATCCAAGGAAATCGAGCTCGGTAACACCGAAGATGCATTTCGACGGGTTTACAGCGATTCCGTTCATGTCTAGTCGGCGAAGGACTTCTCGGATGTGGGCTTCATGTTGCTCCCCGTTCTCCGAAGCAATCAAGAAGTCATCGAGGAACTTAAAGAGAAAGGGTAGATCCCTGAATTGGTTGTCGACGAAACGCTGAAAACTTTGACCGGCATTCTTCAGGCCGAAACTCATCCTGTTAAACTCGATAAGACCAAAAGGGGTAGTGATCGCTGTTTTTTCTCGGTCCTTTTCTGCTATGGGGATGTGGTAATACGCCTTGCGAAGATCTATTTTAAAGAATATCATCTTGCCGTGAATCTCCATTGTGAAGTCTATCAGGTTAGGTGTTCCATATCTGTCTGGGATGGTGACAGCATTAAGTGCTCGGTAATCTCCACATAACCTCAGCGTACCATCCTTCTTCTTCACTATGTGGAGAGGGCTCGACCATGGGCTTTTAGAAGGGCGGCATATTCCCTCTTTGATGAGGTCCTGTATCTCCTTCTTGACGTACTGGTAAATTCCTGGTGGTAAACGCCGGCATTAAGCAGTAACAGGGCGTCCGTGGGTCTCAATGTGGTGCTCCACGGTCACTTGGGATGGTCCACGGATGGGAGTTACTTTAGTAATAGTCGGAAACTCGTCCAGAATGCGGGCAAACCTGTTGTCAGCCGGAAAGATGGAGAAGACGGGTATATCTACCAAGGATATGGTGCCGGTGATGCTGCGTCCAGATTGCTGGTCAATCAGACGTTGGTTCCTGAGGTCCACCGTGAGCTGATGCCAATAGAGGAAATCCACACCTAATATGGCCTTACTGACGTCGGCAAGGATAAATGTCCACCTGAGGATTTTCTTGAGGCCTAAGTCGACTTCACGAGTGATTTCACCGAAGGTCGCAATCGTCGAGTTGTTGGCTGCTATTAAGGTGAAATCAGTTGGAGTCTTGGGTCACACTTTGGATACAGGAAGGAGAGATATGGAAGCACCAGTATCGACAAGGTTACAATACATTTATTAGTTATAAAAGTTGTAAAACATGAAGAAAATGTATTACAATTTGTACGAAATTCGTTAAAATCCTATACAATTATATAAAAGATATGAAAACCAAAGAAAAAAATATCTGACCGTAGAAGTCAGAATAAAAGAAAATATATGGTTATTTCTTATAATAGCTAGTATTAAATTTATATAAAAGTTGTAAAAATGTAGAAAATCCACTAGAATTTATACGAAAATTGTTAAAATTTAACAAAATGACAGGACATATACGAAATTAAAAGAAAAATATCAGTACGAATAAGTAAGATATGAAGATATTATACATTTAATAGTTATAAAAATGTAGAGTGTGTAAAGATACACAATAATATGTAGGAAAATTGTTAAAAATGGTGAGAATGTAAAGAATTTGTACGAACGATTTTGCATTGCATGCAAAATGCATTTGCGGAGTCAAATTGGATTTTGGACCCTGGGCTTGCCCAGCCTTAACCACCACGTTCACTCTTCATTTTTACAGCTTTTATAAAAAAATTAGCAACGTTTACAAGGAATAGGGCAGTCACATAATCATCAAAAGTTATTTTTTTCTTAACGGTCGCTCTCTTTATCCCTTTTGCTCTTTTCATTTCTTGTCCCCGAACTCTTAAAGCATACATTTTGGCTCGGAGCCCAACAAATTCAGAGATGGGCTCACCATTAGTTTCATCTTCATATTCTCTTCATTTTTACTGCTTTTATAAAAAAAAATTAACAACGCCTACAAGGAATAACCTTATATAATTTCTTTGTATGTAATTCTTGTAATTATCAAGTGGGAAAATTAAACAAATGTTTAAGCAGTAAAAATTGAGTGCAGGAAAAGTATAAGCTATATTTCCAACAATTACAAAGCAGGTGTTACAACAACAATGGTCACAATCCAATTAATTTTATAATAAACAAAAATGTGACTATATTTATCTATTTCCCTGTTAATTTCATATTGTCTTTAAAACATTTCTGAACATCCTCCCACCTTGAGGAGTTTTTAAGTACTCAATAGTAAAATAAAGAAATATTACGAACAGCACATTGTCCTAAATTTCCATTTTTCCTTTTTTCTAAACAAATATTTTCTATCTGTGTTCAAAGGAACCGTAAAGGTATCCGAACACCCCTTCCGCATCGTGTTCTCAACAAAGGGCCACTTTCTTCCTCCAAATCTTCTTCTTCTATGTTTGGGACTCGTTCTTCTGAGGAACCGTCATCTTCGCCAATATCTGGAATTATTTTAGGTTCATCGCTAAATACCTCTAAAGGAAAGAGACGTTAAATGGGTCGATTAATTCTGCCATTAGCCGTCTTCACCGTAACCAATCTGCACTTCCCATCTTTTCCAGGAATAAGTCGTTGTACCACATCTAACGGCCAATCGATTCTTTTCAAATTATCATATCCAATTAAAACCACTTCTCCAACAGCTGGCTCTATAGTTTTTTTATTCTTTTTAGAAGATTGCAGGAGACACCCCAAATATTCCGCTCTGAATCGTTGGCGTAGTTCTTCTTTTAGTTTGTTTCGATATCTTAGTCTTCTGCTAAATTTTGATGACTCTATTTGATCCATGTCTGGAACTCCACTCTCTTCAATATCTCCTCCGCCGCCTCCAGTTGACCAAGTCTTCTGAATAATTAGTTTTGGTATAATTGTGGATGGCGAAATGATTCCGAGTGGGTCAAATATTTTTTGAATAACTGACAAAAGTGTTCTTCTTGTCATACTTTTAGTAGGTCGCAGATCAGGAACCTTTACTCTAATAGTGTCATTTTTTCTATTCCATATAATTCCTAATACTGGAGTGTTCGTGGAATCAGAGAGATTGGGATCATTCCACTCCCACCCTCTAAGCTCAAATTTAGCCATTGAAAAAATGGCTATACTTTCTTCAATAAAAAGGTTAAGTTCATCTTCGTTAGCAACGCTAGTAACACAATTGTCAACATAAAAACATTTCTTCAATCGTGTTATGGTTGCTTCAGTATAGTTAAGAATACCTTTATTACTTAGTTCTTCGATTCTATTCAGTAGATGTTCAAAAACAGCTCCTAACAAAAACGGGCTGCAGGTGATACCAAAAACCACACGAGCATGTTGAAAAGTTTTCAGATTGTTATGTTTGTCTCTCCATAAAAATTTCAAAAATGGTCTATCATCTGGATGAACTACTATTTGAAGAAATGCCTTTTTAACATCCGATATAACTGCTAAGCGTTCCATACGAAATCGGAGTAAAAGTCTTGGTATCAGTTCAATGAGGTTAGGGCCTTTTTCTAAGCAGTGGTTCAATGAAGGATGGCCTATTTCTTTAGCAGAGGCATCAAAAACTGGCCTAATTCGGGTTGTGCTTTCTTCTTTTATTACAGGTCTGTGGGGCAAGAAATGACTACCCTGGTCGTCAATAGAAGTCTTTCTATTATGCCAGAAGACAACCACTCTGCGAAAATGTTTTCATAATCACCGGTTAATTTAGCATTGTTTAACTTCTTGAGAACAGAGTCCAATCTTTTCCTGGCAATCTGATTATTTGGTAAAGGTGGGTGGTCTTTCAACCATGGTAGTCTTACCTCGTACCGACCATCCTCTTTAATTCTCACCGTTTCTTCAAAATGACGAACTGCATCATGTGTTTGCTCTTCTCTTGTTTTTACAGTAACAGGGTCTTCTATTCCTATGAGATCTAATCGCCAAAGGTCCGAAGCAGAATTGTCTAGGGAGGTAATACTAACATTTTCTGAAATACAGCTATTTCCTTCTACAGTCTTTCCCATCAAGGTCCATCCAAGATATGTTTCCATTGCAACTAGGCCACATTATAGGATTTTTCTATTACCTGTCAACAGCTTCCCCGAAATATCTGCACCAACTAAAATATCAATCTCACCATAATCTCTGTCTGTTAGAGTGATCTTAAGATCTTTTAATTCTTTCACCCAGGGTCCAGAACTGTCAATTACAGGTAATTATTGACAAATCACATCCTTGTCAAGGGCTTCAAAATTACAAGCATAATCATTAGTAATGCTTGAAACTCTTACCTGGTAAATTTTATGATCTTCAGGATTCGATCTCGTGCCACCAAACAATCCATGCACAATTGTTTGAGAACCAATTGGTTTGTATCCCAGAAGAGAAGCCATTCTCTTACTAATATATGATCTTTGAGACCCATCATCAAAGAACAAATGACAAGGGTATTCCTCTACATTATTTCTCAGCATTACCTTCAATGTTTTTAAATACACCTCATTGCTAAATGTATTAGTCAAACTTTGTTCAGTCTTTGGGCCAGATATATGTGTGCTACCTGGGTTAAGTGCACCTCGTTTAGAGCACAACAACGTTACATGTTTACCTTTGCAAATGAAACATCTAACCACTGCCTTACAATTTTTCTTCATATGACCTTTCTTGAGACAAAGAAAGCAACAGCCTTTGTTCCTCAAAACAACTCTTATGGTATCTAAATCCATATCTTGTGCCTTGAAACAATTAAGAGAATCATGGCCCTTTTCACAAAAAATACAATTTTCATTAATCGACTTATTGACATTTAACAACTCCGATGATGTGGGTATCATGTTTACCTTCACGGGTTTCCTTGTCTCTCTTGCAGTGTTCTTCTTTTCTTCGTTGTCCATAAAAACAGATTTGGTGAGCATGATTCTCTCCTCACTCTCTACTTCTCCTCGTAAAAAATTTAAGAGGTCATCCAAACCCTTTTCAATATCAATTTTATTTGTTATTCTATGCCTCTCCCACAGCCTAAGAGTTGATTCTGGAAGAGCTGACTCAACTAAAGGTATGAGCATACATGAACACTTATCAGTTGTTACACCTAGAGTGTCCAGCGATCTCAGTTGGCATTCTAATTTATCATACAGAGAAGTTAAGGTCATACCTCCTTTTTTTGAAGCCTGATTTAGAACCAAACCCAATAAATCTCTGATATACAGCTGAATCAGTAATCCTTCACGCCCGAATCTATTTTTCAGCTGTTCAATTACCTTTGGGTAATTTTTAGAAGATGGAGGGAAGCTTTCTACAAGCCCTCTAGCAGGAGATTTTTCCACAGTGGCCTGAAATAGGTACTGGAACTTCTCTTCATTATCTAATTCTTCACTGTCGTGAACCTTTTTAAAACTAGCCCAAAAACTTATTCACTCGCGTAGACTTCCATCGTACTTTTTCAATTCAAGTTTTGGTAGTCTGTAATTTTTCTTACATGCAATTCCAGTTTCAAATGTGGAGCTTGACGTATGCTTATATTTTTCGGTAACCATCCTTTCTTTAATTGAGACAGCTGAAAACCATTTGTCCCTGTAACTTTTAATTTCTTCAAATTCTTTTTCAATTATACTGTAACGGGTCGCGAGTGAACGCACAACTTAAGTGGTGTAATGGGTCGTGAGCGAACGACCAACTTTTTGTTTATGTTAAAGGCCAGTTTAATTAATTTACCACTGATTACAGTTTTATATATATTATTATTATTATTTTATTATTTAATCTTATTATTTTATCTAATCGTAATTAATTTTTGTATTCATGTTTTATCGAAAAGAATTTTATTTTTTGATCAGTGGTAAATACGTCTTTTCAAACAACTGAAGTGTTAATGTTTATAGGTTTAGGTATGTCGTCTCTCAGTTGGACAGTGAGGCTGTGAGGGAAGTAATAGACTTAGTTAGGCAACCTCCAGATGAGACTCCTTATGATATATTAAAGGCCAGGTTAATGAAAGGGTTTAGGGAATCTGATAATACAAGAATTATAAGACTGCTAGAGGATCAGCGGCTCGGAGACAGGCGTCCTTCACATTTTTTGCGATCGCTTCAGCAGTTGGGTGGTTCGATGATAACGGAAGACCTGTTGCGAACCATTTGGTTGAAGGGACTGCCGATCCGCATGCAATCAGCTTTGGCAGCGACCGAGCAAACGGATCTTACGAAGCTCAGCGTCATCGCAGACCGCATCGCTGAATTGCACGAGCCCGGAATATCGGAAGTAGCGGCAATGAGGCCGGGAAGGTCAACTGACAGTGAAGGCATGTGCTTACAGCGTTAGAAAAACTTACAGAGCGGGTAGCGTCCCTGGAGACAAGAGGAGATTCCACCAGGACGATGGAGAAGAACATTCGCAGTCGGAGCAGAAGCAAAGGTCGACGACTGTGTTTCTACCACGAGCGGTTACGCTCAAAGGCTACCAAATGTCGATATCCATGTGACTGGAAGCCTACACCGCCGCCCAAGCCGGCGGGAAACTAGTTTCAGCGACGGACGAGGCGGGAACCGTCGCTGGGGTTACTAACCGCCGACTTTTCGTCACAGACCGGAAGTCCGGGATCAGATACCTGGTAGATACTGGAGCCGCCCTATCTGTTTTCCCGGTGAAGTCAACGACGAAGAAGCAGGAAGAGGACTTCACACTTTATGCAGCAAACGGAACCCCAATCCCTACTTATGGCACCGTGGTCATGGATCTGGACTTAGGCCTTCGCCGGAGACTCATATGGCGCTTTATTCAAGCGAGGGTCAGTTACCCCATCATAGGTGCAGACCTTTTGTTCCACTATAGCATTGTGGTGGACATCGCCGGATGCCAGCTCGTAGATAGTATCACCGGGCTAAAGTCACAAGGAAGACATGCACATGTCGAGGAGCCTACGATTTATTCAGTACCAGCTGGAGAATGGTACACAGATCTTCTCAGGCGCTATCCTAAAGTGACACAGCCCACCTCTTTCGTAAAACAGCCCAAACATGATGTAGTGCACCATATTGAGACGAAGGGTGCACCTGTCACGGCCAAAGCCCGTCGCTTACCGCCAGAAAGATACAACGTGGCTAAGCGGGAATTCATGCAGATGGTCGAAGAGGGGATCTGCAGGCCGTCTAGTAGTCCTTGGGCCAGTCCCCTACATATATTGGAGAAGAAGGATGGGGGTATACGCGTCTGTGGAGACTATCGGCAGCTCAACGCTAAGACCACACCTGACCGCTACGCAGTACCCAACTTGGCGAACTTTAACATGAATATGCATGGTAAGAAGATCTTTACCAAGCTGGACCTTAACCGTGCATACTACCAGGTTCCCGTAGCGAAAGAAGACGTGCAGAAGACTGCAGTAATAACACCCTTCGGCCTATTTGAGTTCCTACGGATGTGTTTTGGTCTCAGAAATGCGTCTCAGACCTTTCAACGCTTTCTCGACCGAGTTCTTCAAGGTCTGGAATTCGCATGGTGGTACATAGACGATATCGTCATAGGATCAGAAGATGAAGAAGAACACCGAACACATCTGGAGGAAGTCCTCCAACGACTGGAAGACCACGGACTCACAATTAATTTAACTAAATGTGTCTTTGCGAAATCCGAAGTTGAGTTTCTGGGACACAAGGTTAACAAAGATGGCATTACTGCACGCCCTGCTAAGGTGGACGCTATTGCAAACTATCCCCTACCTTCTACAGTTAGGGACCTTCGACGCTTCTTGGGTATGTTCAACTTTTATAGACGTTGCATACCCAGGGCAGCAGAACTTCAGGCACCCCTCAACAGATATCAAGCTGGAGCGCGGAGAAACGACAAAACTCCCATAAAATGGACAGAGGAGAGTATAAAAGCCTTTGAAGACTGCAAGGCAGCGATCCAAAACGCAGCTGTTATTGGTCATCCCAAGCCATACGCAGAGCTCGTTTTGGTATGTGACTCCTCTAACACAGCCATGGGCGCAGTCTTGCAGCAGAAGGAGGGCAAAGATTGGCGTCCCCTAGGATTTTTTTCTAAATCCCTCTCTCCAGCTCAACAAAAGTACTCGACTTACGACAGAGAACTTCTGGCGATCCACCGAGCCATCAAGCATTTTCGATGCTATCTGGAGGGAAGACATTTTATCATTTGGACAGACCACAAACCTCTGGAGCATGTCTTTCAGCAAAAGCCGGAAACCGCAACGCCCATGAGGATTCGGCTAGTGAACTTGATTAGTCAGTTCACTACTGATATCCGTCATGTACCCGGAGATGAAAACGCGGTTGCTGATGCATTGTCGAGAGTGGAAGACATCGACTGCACAGAGGATTTTCATCGTCTTGCAGCGGAACAAGAGAAAGATCCCAAGATCGCAGAACTGCAGAGGAATACTCGCATTCAACTTCGTCGACTCAAGCTCCCAGGATCTTCTGCGGCCATCTTTTGCGAAACCTCCACACCTCACGCACGACCATACGTCCCCGAATCGATGCGTCAAGAAATTTTTAATCGTCTTCATGGATTCAGTCACCCTGGAATTCGAGCCTCGAGACGTTTACTTGCCCAGCGATTCTTTTGGCCTAACATGAACGCCGACGTCTCGAAGTGGGCTCGTTGCTGCATTCCATGCCAGGGTGCTAAGGTAGTGCGCCATACCATATCTCCACCAGGAAATTTCGCTCCCAGTTCTCGCTTTGAGCATATTCATGGGGATATTATTGGCCCTTTGCCACCATCAAACGGCAAGAGATACTGCCTCACGATGATTGACCGGTTTACTCGTTGGCCAGAGACATGTCCGCTGGAGGACATTACGAGCAACACCGTTGCAGAAGCTATAGTTGGCACTTGGATTTCGAGATACGGTACACCAGCCAGAATCACTACGGACCAAGGGCGCCAATTCGAATCAGACCTGTTCAAGAGCCTCACTCACATCCTTGGTATCCAGAGATGTCGCACTACGGCTTACCTTCCTCAATCTAATGGCTGCATTGAGAGATGGCACCGAACCCTCAAGGCATCTATCATGACAGCGCTCAACACGGAAGGATGGACGACAGTGCTGCCAACAGTTCTTCTCGGTCTCAGGACCGCAGTCAGAGAGGACATTGGTGTTAGTGCTGCTGAGATGACTTTTGGGCAGGCACTACGCTTGCCTGGTGAGTTCTTCGAGTCCTCTAGACGCCCAGAAGACTCCGAGACGACGCTCAGAGTACCCCGTCAGGCTATGAAGGATCTTCGCCCAGCGCCTCATCGCAGTAGTAACGCCAAAACCTTTGTCCACCCACATCTACAAAGCTGCACCCACGTTTTCATTAGAGATGATTATGTCCGTGGACCACTGATTATTCTTCCGCCACTGATTCCGCTCCTTATTCTGGCCCTTACAAGGTCGTTTCAAGGGATGAGAAGACTTTCTCCGTACTGCTACATTCAGGTCCGAAGACCGTCTCTATCGACCGCTTGAAGCCAGCACATCTCCTGCAGGCCAACGCAGACGACACCATCATCAGGGATCGACCCACTCCTACGCCTTTGGACAGCAGTCCATCGAATGACCTCGACGCAGAACCTCCTACAACGCAACCGCAGTCTGGCTACCGCACCCGCTTCGGCAGAGAAGTGAAGCCGAAGGTGAAGTTCTGTGCCGATGTCATTGGGGGGAGTGATGTAACGGGTCGCGAGTGAACGCACAACTTAAGTGGTGTAATGGGTCGTGAGCAAACGACCAACTTTTTGTTTATGTTAAAGGCCAGTTTAATTAATTTACCACTGATTACAGTTTTATATATATTATTATTATTATTTTATTATTTAATCTTATTATTTTATCTAATCGTAATTAATTTTTGTATTCATGTTTTATCGAAAAGAATTTTATTTTTTCATCAGTGGTAAGTACGTCTTTTCAAACAACTGAAGTGTTAATGTTGTTGGTTTAAAAAAAGTCAGTTGTTAATTGTGAGTTATTCGGCCTAGTAAAGTGTTATTTCTTGTTTATCATAATTATAATTGTCAGTGACCCGGAATTTGTATATGGACTTATGTTTTGGATTTGCGATCTGGTATTGTTGCCTAGCGTGTTTTGAATAAAATTGTTTTGTTTGTGCTATTTGTTTATTTCTTGTTTTTCTTCTTTGTTCATCTTAAATAAAACTCAAAAATACTATCATCTTCTACATGGACAAATAAAAATTCTTTTACTTGATTGTCAAGACTAAAAAGTCTCTCTGCTTTGTCTGATAATTTCTTAAATGTTGTTGAAATATCATTGGTGTTGGGGGTTTCTTCACTACATAATCGGGTGAATTCATTGTACCCCATTGAGAAAATTCTTCGGATCTGAGTCCTCTCCCTTCTTAAATTTTCTAATGCACTCATCATGAATATACTACTTATCAATCAATTCCCCACAAGGGATGCCACTATTTCTTGTAATTATCAAGTGGGAAAATTAAACAAATATTTAAGCAGTAAAAATTGAGTGCAGGAAAAGTATAAGCTATATTTCCAACAATTACAAAGCAGGTGTTACAACAACAATGTTCACTATCCAATTAATTTTATAATAAACAAAAATGTGACTATATTTATCTATTTCACTGTTAATTTCATATTGTCTTTAAAACATTTCTGAACACCTTACTTCTACATTACGGTATTTTTTTAAAAATTCATATCTTAATTAAAGTTTTCATATCATTTTATAAGATTTAAACATCATCTGTACAAATTCTCATGCATTTTCTACATTTTTATAACTTTTCCTTAAATTTAACAAAGTTTATGTCAAATAACCATACATTTTCTTTAATTCATACTTCTTCATTCCGGGATGTTTCTTTGAATTTTATGCTTTTCTTATAGTTTTATGAGATTTTAACAATTTTCTTACAAATTATTGTGCATCTTCTACATTTTTATAAGAAATAAACATATAATATCTTCATTATTTACTTCTTTGTAGCGATATTTTTCTTTTAATTTCGTGTTTGCCCTGTCATTTTGTTAGATTATAACAATTTTCGTACGAATTCTAATGCATTTTCAACATTTTTACAACTTTTATATAAATTTAAGTGCTAATTTAAGTACTTTTATTCTGACTTCTACTAGGTATTATAAGAAATAACCATATATTTTCTTTTAATCTGACTTCTAAGATCGGATATTTTTTTCTTTGGTTTTCATATCTTTTATATAATTTTATAGGATTTTAACAAATTTTGTGCAAATTCTAATACGTTTTCTTCATGTTTTACAACTTTTATAACAAATAAATATATGATATCTTTATATCTTACTTCTTCGCACTGATATTTTTCTTTTAATTTAGTATTTCTCCTGTCATTTTGTTAGATTTTAACAATTTTCGTACAAATTCTACATTTTTACAACTTTCCTACATTATTACAACTTTTATATAAATTTAACAAAGTTTATGTCAAACAACCATGTATTTTCTTTAATTCATACTTCTTCATTCTGGCATGTTTCTTTGAATTTCATACTTTTCTTATAACTTTATGAGATTTTAACAATTTTCTTACATATTATTGTGTATCTTCTACATTTTTATAACAAATAAACATATAATTTCTTTATATCTTACTTCTTTGTAATGATATTTTTCTTTTAATTTCGTATATGTCCTGTCATTTTGTTAAATTTTAACAATTTTCGTATAAATTCTAATGCATTTTCAACATTTTTACAACTTTTATATAAATTTAAGTACTAGGTATTATAAGAAATAACCATATATTTTCTTTTAATATATAAGAAATAACCATATATTTTCTTTTAATATGTAAGAAATAACTTCATCCCTCGACCGAAGAGAACTCTCGTAGGAGTCTGTCCAGAGGATGAAATATCCCTCCGGTTAATCATTAATTTTGATGAAATTTTTACAGTCATATCTTGGGCATATATATACTTCAAATACCCAGTTTGATCAAAATCGTTAAAGCCGTTTTTGAGTAAATAAAATAATTAGACTCTTCTCTGGCTGCCCCCTACTAGTTAAAACCTCTTCATCCCCACTATCACCATCGGATGTGGTAGGTGTCGATACTTTCAGGATACTCTGTTTACCTCCGTCCTTCTTTAATGGCATATTGATGTATTAGAGTGATTAGAGTATCAATGATAACAACGAGAGAATTATTTTGGACCAAGGACTAACACTAGATTCAGATGTAAGTAAATCAAGAAATATGTAAATAGAACGAAAATAACTCAGCTAACCCAAATCAAAGTAATAGGTAAATGATGGTCAGGATTTTCAGTTTACAATGATTTTATTATGGTAAGCCAACGTTTCGATCCAACTTGTGAACCATCATCAGGGCTAAAAGAAAACAAATATATGAGTATCTATGCTAGAGGGTGACAATAAATGGATGCAGAACTGATGGATGCATTACAGAACTGATAATAATATAAAAGATGGTGTATACATGAATATTAAAATAAGAGGCTGGTTAACAAGATAGAGAGATGGTGAGGCTCAGGACTGTATTGAATTGACATGGAATGACCCATGTACGAGTATGTTAATTTAATTGAAAAATTAACACTTATCTATTCTGATAGGTTAAATGATGGTCAGGATTTTCGATTTACAATGATTTTATTATGGTAAGCCAACGTTTCGATCCAACTTTTGGAACTTCATCAGGGCTAAAAAAAACAAATATATGTATGACATATATATATATATATATATATATATATATATATATATATATATATATATATATATAATATAACAAACTTATATATGAGTATCTATGCTAGAAGGTGACAATAAATGGATACATTACAGAACTGATAATAATATAAAAGATGGTGTATACATAAATATTAAAATAAGAGGCTGGTTAACAAGATAAAACAGAATCAGATATTTACCTACTGAGTCCAGGTAGATACTAAGACTAAAGATAAAAATAAGATGAGAGATAGTGGTAGGGGGTTAGTTTGCCGACTTCAAGGGTTTATGACGGGGAAATCCAACGCTTTTGAAGTGATGGCACATGACAACTGAGTGAACAAAAATATATTAAAAACTAACAAAATAGATGGTACTGTATACAAATAGTTGTGTCTGGACTCAATAATAACATAAAAATGAGATTATACATAATGTAACAATGCATACAAATTTGGAAAATATACAGAAAGAAGCATACAATACAAAGAATAATAATAGTACAAGTGGTACAGAGATAATTGCAGGTACCTATGAAATCAAAACTAGGATTTGAGGATGCGGAAGATGTTGGAATAAGTGGATGAAATTATCTCTTTATCTGTTTTGTGATTTACAATGATAAAATTAACACTCTTCTCTCTGACACGAACACTTATCGCAACTTATCGCTCCACACCTTCTCTCACTACAAAATTCAAACAACACCTCTAACATCTCCTTGATACAAAACAAATAAATACCCCTACTTACAGATACCTTATCTCCTACAATTCCACTGCTCCCCGTTGTTAAGGTCTACCAAAAATCCATAAACCTGGTAATCCCATCCGTCCCATCATTTCAAATATCAATTCTCCCTCAACTAAGCTCAGCAAATTCCTTCTCCCTCCATTACAATCCCTTATCCATAACAATCCATACGACGTAAAAAATTCCTTCCATCTCATGGAACAATTAAAAACCATCAATATTCCCGATAATTTTATCTTAGCCTCTTTCGACGCCGAGAGTCTTTTCACTAACATCCCAACGGATGGTGCCCTCCCAATCGTTGAAGAAAAATGGAACTTGTTAGAATCCCATAGTAAACTCAATAAATCTGCCTACATTGACTCCCTTGCTTTATGCTGTAAATCTGGATATTTTTGTTTTCAAAATAAATATTTTCTCCAAACTTCTGGCCTTTCAATGGGTAGCTGTCTAGCTCCCGACCTCTCCGGTATTGTCCTCAACGACCTCCTTGATTCGGGAATACCTAAATTCTCCAACAATATTTTTTTCATTAAAAAATATGTTGACAACCTCCTATTGATTCTCAATCCTAACTCTATTACTGATATTCTCGCCGCCTTTAACTCCTACCATCCACGTCTCCGTTTCACTATAGAATTGGAAACCTCTTTCGACGCCAAGAGAGGCTAAGATAAAATTCCGCCTCTTATTCCTCCGCCCCACTTCCCGACGACCCCGAGCAGCTTTCTCAATGCGATCTCTCTTAGTTCACGCGAACTAAAATTGAAAAAAAACCGTAATTAATACGGCTTTTTTTTCGCGACTAGTTACCTCTCGCATAGGTAATTAGTCCAATAATCTTTATTAGGTAAGACTATAGATTGGGGAGGGGGGGGCGGGTTTTCCCCGACCCCACCAGGGACCACCACCGTCGCGAGTTAGCTCTCGCACACCTAAATTGTCATTAACTAATTACTATGGCTTTTTTTTTCCTAGCTAATTACCTCTCGCAAAGGTAAATATTCAAAAAGTCCTTATTATGAGGTGTAGCGGTGGGGGAGGGGGGGTGGGGCTCCGCCCCACTTCACCGAATACCGCGACCAGCTTTCTCAATGCGATCTATCGTTAGTTTTCGCGAACTAAAATAAAAAAAAAAAACGTAATTAATACGCCTTTTTTTTCGCGACTAGTTACCTCTCGCATAGGTAATTAGTCCAAAAATCTTTATTAGGTAAGACTATATATTGGGAAGGGAGGGGCGGGTTTTCCCCGACCCCACCAGGGACCACCACCGTCGCGAGTTAGCTCTCGCACACTTAAATTGTCATTAACTAATTACTATGGTTTTTTTTTCCTAGCTAATTACCTCTCGCAAAGGTAAATATTCAAAAAGTCCTTATTATGAGGTGTGGCGGTGGGGGAGGGTGGGTGGGGCTCCGCCACACTTCCCCGACTACCGCGACCAGCTTTCTCAATGCGATCTATCGTTAGTTCTCGCGAACTAAAATAAAAAAAAAAACCGTAATTAATACGACTTTTTTTTCGCGACTAGTTACCTCTCGCATAGGTAATTAGTCCAAAAATCTTTGTTAGGTAAGACTATAGATTGGAGAGGGGGGGCGGGTTTTTCCCGACCCCACCAGGGACCACCACCGTCGCGAGTTAGCTCTCGCCCACCTAAATTGTCATTAACTAATTACTATGGTTTTTTTTTCCTAGCTAATTACCTCTCGCAAAGGTAAATATTCAAAAAGTCCTTATTATGAGGTGTAGCGGTGGGAGAGGGGGGGTGGGGCTCTGCCCTACTTCCCCGACTACCGCGACCAGCTTTCTCAATGCGATCTATCGTTAGTTCTCGCGAACTAAAATAAAAAAAAAAACCGCAATTAATACGGCTTTTTTTTTCGCGACTAGTTACCTCTCGCATAGGTAATTAGTCCAAAAATCTTTAATAGGTAAGACTATAGAATGGGGAGGGGGGGCGGGTTTTCCCCGACCCCACCAGGTACCACCACCGTCGCGAGTTAGCTCTCGCACACCTAAATTGTCATTAACTAATTACTATGGTTTTTTTTTTTCTAGCTAATTACCCCTCGTAAAGGTAAATATTCAAAAAGCCCTTATTATGAGGTGTATCGGTGGGGGATGGGGGTGGGGCTCCGCCACACTTCCCCGACTACCGCGACTAGCTTTCTCAATGCGATCTATCATTAGTTCTCGCGAACTAAAATAAAAATAAAACCGTAATTAATACGACTTTTTTTTCGCGACTAGTTGCCTCTCGCATAGGTAATTAGTCCAAAAATCTATATTAGGTAAGACTATAGATTGGGGAGGGGGGGCAGGTTTTCCCCGACCCCACCAGGGACCACCACCGTCGCGAGTTAGCTCTCGCACACCTAAATTGTCATTAACTAATTACTATGGTTTTTTTTTCCTAGCTAATTACCTCTCGCAAAGGTAAATATTCAAAAAGTCCTTAAGAAGAGGTGTAGCGGTGGGGGAGGGGGGGGTGGGGCTCCGCCACACTTCCCCGACTACCGCGACCAGCTTTCTCAATGCGATCTATCGTTAGTTCTCACGAACTAAAATAAAAAAAAAAACCGTAACTAATACGACTTTTTTTTCGCGACTAGTTACCTCTCGCACAGGTAATTAGTCCAAAAATCTTATTAGGTAAGACTATAGATTGGGGAGGGGGGGCGGGTTTTCCCCGACCCCACCAGGGACCACCACTGTCGCGAGTTAGCTCTCGCACACCTAAATTGTCATTAACTAATTACTATGGTTTTTTTTTTCCTAGCTAATTACCTCTCGCAAAGGTAAATATTCAAAAAGTCCTTATCGGTGGGGGAGGGGGGGGTGGGGCTCCGCCACCCCTACCATTTTACCAAAAATCCATAAACCTGGTAATCCGTGGTAAAGTACTGTATATGGGCAACCCGGTGGTCAGTTTTACCTGAAGGCGGGTAGGTCTTGGAAATACCCCTTGTAAGTATTGGGGCAATAAACTTTCTGTTAGAAATTCAAAATAAGCAAAGCTTAGGACCGACAATGCTGCCGACAAACACTTAGGGAAATACCTAAGAAGATTGCTAGAGAAATTTGTAGCCATAAACCCTGGTTTTGCCCCGGCAAAGAGGCCGCTGGGAAACACGTTTAATATAGAAAGGAAGGGAAACTTTAGGCAGCCAGCCAATCAGACGAAGTCTGGAACCAACCAGCCAGCCAATCAGAAGATGTCTGAAGAGAGTGGGGGAAAGAGGACTTATACGGTGAAGAAGGAGGCTCGGGAAGTTCGGGTGGAGAGTGAGTTCGGAGGTGGACAGAGGTCGGGGGAGTGTGCCAAGAGGGCGAGAGTGGAACGAGAAGGGCAGAGGACCAGATAGGCAGGAGCGGAGAGTCCAGATTTCCGAGAGAGACCGAGATGGGATGCTGTGCTGAGTCAGAGAGCGTCAGAGATGGCAGGGACTGACCCAGCAGACAGGCCAGAGACAACACCAGAGAGTGCCCACCAGATAAGGTTAATACATATACAGTACTAGTTGTAATATTGTGTGGTTAGTATTTATTAAAATAATGTTAAATTGCCAGTCAGCATCCATTAACTAATTTGTGCTAGTAAAATATGTTTATATGATATATTAAAGGGGGTATAAATAATTAACATTATTGGTCAATAAAATTAAATATATAGTCCAATTTAGATTTGTTTATTTATTATCATTTACCCTATGCCACAGGTTTATTAGAATAATATGGAATTGGTAAACACGTCACCTTTGGAAAAGTATCCAATTTACATTAAGGCGAATCAAGTACATTAATTACAATATCAATTAGATATATGCCGTTTCTGGTAACCCCCACCCTCCTTAGAAAAGCGGAAGTCCAGAAACGTAGCAATAGCAACTGTTGCAATTAACCGTGGAGCACTGGATATTGTTATTTTTTAATACTAGGTGCATACGTGAGAAACTCGATGAGAAGGATTTTTTAATTTTGTTTGAGAGAATGGGGATATATGGGATAGACCTATATTGGAAAGTAGAGATCGGAGGTTGTGAAGAGTTGTTAGAGAGATTTTGAGTTTTAGCATTGTTATTGATAAGTGTTTTTATTAAGTGCTGAGGAAAATCATTAGATTTTAGGATATTTTTCAGGCGGATTTTGTTATGACAACGAAATTGTGGATCGGACAAGGTCAGGCTACGGTGGATGAGGTTTTTTGCGACGTTGATTTTTTGGTGATGTGGATGTTGGGAAAAATAGTTTAGGAGTCGGCCAGAATAAGTGGGTTTGGTGTACCAATTAGTGGTCCGTGTACAATGGAATGGTCCGGGTTTCTGGTAATGGAAATATCTAGGAATGGAAGGGTACAATTGGTTTCCAATTCTATAGTGAAACTGAGACGTGGATGGTAGGAGTTAAAGGCGGCGAGAATATCAGTAATAGAGTTAGGATTGAGAATCAATAGGAGGTTGTCAACATATTTTTTAATGAAAAAAATATCGTTGGAGAATTTAGGTATTCCCGAATCAAGGAGGTCGTTGAGGACAATACCGGAGAGGTCGGGAGCTAGACAGCTACCCATTGCAAGGCCAGAAGTTTGGAGAAAATATTCATTTTGAAAACAAAAATATCCAGATTTACAGCATAAAGCAAGGGAGTCAATGTAGGCAGATTTATTGAGTTTACTATGGGATTCTAACAAGTTCCATTTTTCTTCAACGATTTGGAGGTCACCATCCTTAAGGATAAGGGATTGTAATGGAGGGAGAAGGAATTTGCTGAGCTTAGTTGAGGGAGAATTGATATTTGAAATGATGGGACGGATGGGATTACCAGGTTTATGGATTTTTGGTAGACCTTAACAACGGGAGCAGTGGAATTGTAGGAGATAAGGTATCTGTAAGTAGGGGTATTTATTTGTTTTGTATCAAGGAGATGTTAGAGGTGTTGGTTGAATTTTGTAGTGAGAGAAGGTGTGGAGCGATAAGTGTTCGTGCCCCGGACATTGGCCAGTGGGCCGAGTTGTTGATACCTTTCCCGGAAGAGATGGCGTCACCCGAACAGTCTCTGTCCGAACCCCTTCCGGCAGCATCCTTACTAGAGCTGTCACTTCTCTCGCTCTCTTCTTTCCTTCTGAAGAAAGTAGGGATGACATAATTGATTGTAGCATGTTCTTTATTTCTATATTTTTTTATTTATATATGAATCATGATTTCATTATGTTGTGACAAGTGTCTATTCTTTATTTAAAATCAGCTCAGCTGATTTCGGGGGGCGGATTGTTCTGGTAAACTGAAGCATGTCTTATTTACTTGATGTCAAAATAGAGCTAATAAAGTTCAAACCAACAAATCTCAAAGTTCACAGAATATATTTTAACAGTTTATCAATTCCAATAATACTGAAAGTACAATTAATAGAACTTATGTTCATATGGCCTATGCCGAAAAAATCTTTCTCTTCTTGATTTGCGTATATAAAGTATTTTTTCACATCTTCCCACCTAAGTCAGCAAAAGAGACTTACACCAAACTCAAACTAAGTCTTCAAGAGATGAAGCGGTTTGGTATCTTCACTGCTCGTCTACTTCGAGTAGTCCTAAAAATCTCGACCAAGTCGTCTTTCTGGGTAGGCTCAGCAGATGACCCGGGTTCCGCCGTTTTGCTAGATCCGTTTGTTAAAAACTCATTGTCTCCAGATTTCACTTTTAAAGGAAACAATCTTTGCGCCGGTCGTAATAGCTGACCCTTAATGCTGGTGGCATATAAATTTATAAGTGGACTGTATAACTAAAATTATGAGTTAAATAATTTTCTAACAATCAGCAGACTCCCGAAACATTAAAATTATTGAAAATTAGTTCGGGACTCACCCGTATGCGGCTTCCACTGGCTGCACTCCTTCTACGTCTTTTTCGTAATCTGGTGGTCTCTTCTTAGTTGTTCCTAAATTTTCAACTAACCCAATGGTTCGGGAGTACTCGTAATATTTTAAAAAACTATTAAAAAACTGATGCTCAACTGCACATTGGCAAGTACAAAGACTGACTGGGGGATGTTTCTATATGCCATATGGGATTAAACAAAAGCAAAACAATTGACAATCAAAACATATGGCCCGACAGAGCCGGACCAACCGTATTATTTATAATATTTAAATAAAATTATTCGCGTTGGCGCGACCACACACCCGCCCCTGAAGGTTTCTACCTTCAGCAGATTCCATGATTGAGAAATCAGCAAAAAAAAATATACATTCAAACATACTACCTAACTTCAACTTTTAAGAATTAAATCAAGTTCTATTTTAAAATATGAAAAGAAAAATAAAACTTTAAAGCAAACTCACAAACAACTTATTTACAATATGTACAAAAAAAAAATCCCACTCGAAATTCTATTGAGAAGGCAAGGGGTATAGTTTGATAGCTGGCCTTTTATATACTCCGGAAGAGGTCCGAATTACAGCCACGCGAACTACTCCGTCCTTACCTGCACAAACTTCCTCTACAATACCCAAAGGCCAATGTAAAGGTGGGGCATTCGGTTGATCCACAATTACAACCGTACCAACCTTTAAGGGAATTACGGATTTTGTCCATTTTGCCCGGACTTGGAGTTCGTGTAAATATTCTTTTTTCCAACGACTCCAAAAGGACTGAATCATTTGTTCCAGTAGTTGGAACCTTGATAGTCGATTTTCTGGAACTGTAAGTACATCACTAGCAGGAAGCGACTTCAACGGAGTAAGGGTTAAAAAATGAGCTGGTGTGAGTGCAGACAAATCTGCTGGATCCGAACTCAAGGGACACAAAGGACGGGAATTCAACAACGCCTCAACTTGAATAAGCACCGTATTCAGTTCCTCGTACGTTAACCTTTGTTTACCTACAACCCTAAAGAGATGGGACTTCACAACTTTGATGTTCGCTACCCAAATACCACCAAAATGAGGACTATGGGGCGGTGTGAACTTCCATTCGATACGGAATTCTTCCAACTGTCGACTCAGACTTTCTCTGTGATCCTTTGAACGGACCAAATTTGCCAAGGCGTTTAGCTCGGATCTAGCACCCACAAAATTTGTACCACAATCCGATAGCATCATCTGACAACATCCTCTGCGAGCTAGAAATCTCTTGAACGCCGCTAAAAATGTCTGGGTAGATAAATCGGTACACAGTTTGTAACGAAAAATAAATAAACAAAAAAAAAAATTTTTTTTTATTTAATAAAACTCATTAAGTAATAATCGAAGAGGGCTTAATATATTTTTGTATATAATTAAAATATGTGTTGTTTTAAAAGCTTTGTATTAGTTTTTTTATTGATATAATATTTTTTTATTTAGCTATAAAAATAATTATGTTTTATTTTAAAAGAAGAGACGGGACCGAAGTAATTAATTGAAAAACAGCTGTTATTAAGGCATTTGTTTTTTTTTAAGAAACAACGAAGGAAAAATACAGGAGATGTTCGCTAGCGTTCGACGAGTGATGATAAAATGAGACTGTTTTAGTGATTAACGTAGTTGTGGTCTATATCGCTAAATATCAGAGAATTGAAGAATAGTGGCGTTCACGGAAGAGATTCCGGTGACGAGAATCGCCCAGCCGAGTGGCTACTGGCAACAAAGCTACGAGAAAACAGGCGAGTTAAGAGAACAGACTGGAGATATTTTTCTTTTAATTTCTTTGTTAAACCTTGCTTTTTTTTTTTTTTATTGTATAGTTATAAGTTTAAATTGTTTCTACCATAGTTGTGTGAATAGAGTTAGATTTTGATCAGGCCTGACTACAGAAATTGTGAGTAAATTTGATTTTTAATATCGTAGTGTAAATATAGTGTTAATTAAAAGTTTTTTTATTTGAGTTTAATTTGTTTTGTTCAATTTCTTTTTAACTTACCATTAAGTAGTTCATAAGTATAAATTGCAAATTGTATTTTATGTACAGCCCTCTCCGAGATTTTAAGATAATCTTCACTTATTAAATTTAAATTTTTTTTTTTTATTCAGATTGCTTTAGGTTTTCGCTATTTCCTTAAAATAAATAGCGTGGCGCCCCTTAATTTATTTCAATTTTTTTAATCACTAGTCATTTAAGAACCCGCCCGTCTCCACTGAGCTACCACCTTTTTTGTTACGATTGTTTTATTTATTTATAACCAATTAATATTTTTTTTTTAACGTAACAAGTTCAAGATGAATAGCCTTCGTCGCTAGACAAATAAACAAACATATATAGGCCTTATAGACAACTGCCTTTCTTATCCGACCTAGCGTTATTTGTATGGGCCCCGCATAATCCACTCCCGTTTGCACAAACGGTTTTACAGCAGCAACTCGGAAAGCCGGAAGATCGCCCATTTTCGGGATCTTGGGTTTAGGGTTGCACTTAAAACATAAATTACAAACTCGGATCCGTTTTCTCACGGCTTGTCTACCCGCTAACACCCAGTATTTCTGTCGCAATAATGAGAGTACCGTATTAGAACCGGTATGGCAATTTGTTTGATGGACGTAATCAATAAGCGAATTAGTGAAGTGGTCGTTTTTCGGCAAAATTATCGGATGACATTGTTCATAACTCAAATCAGCATTCGACAATCTCCCACCAACTCGGATGATCCCGGTTTTCATGAAAGGAGAGAGACGCTGCAGGGTATTTGAGCAGGGATTACCAAGTTTTAAATTTCGAATTTCCGCTGCAAAATGTTTTGCTTGGACCACTCGGCATAAATATTGCTCGGCGATATCAAGACATTTGGAATAATTGGACTGATCTCGAGGAACTAATTTGAGAAATTTGAGCACTTTTACCATTGTATTTAACAATCGTCGAAGGGACGAGCTACGGTCGATCAACTCCAAAATAGAATTAGTAATGCCATTGGAAACTGTAGTCAACACTACGTCGGGTTTCGCCTCCGGTACATTATCGATTTCCATCTCCCGATTAATCGGCCAATTTTCCGGAGTCTCTACAAGAAAGGAGGGACCGTTCCACCATAAATGATGCGATACCAACTCGCGCGAAGTAAGGCCACGGGATAAACAATCAGCCGGATTCATTTTCCCATCCACGTGAAACCAGCTAGATATCGGGGTGTTTTCCTGAATTTGGACAACCCTATTGGCGACAAAAGTTTGCCATCGATCAGGAGAAGCCCGAACCCAATGCAAGACGATCTTTTAGTCCGTAAAACACAGAAAACGATCCACCGGTACCCGAAGCCTCAATGTTTCTATGACTGACTTGACTAATTTTGACAGAAGCAGAGCTGCGCATAATTCCAGACGCGGAATGGTTAAGATCTTCGACAGAGAAACCTTTGATTTACCACTAACGAAACTTATCGTAGGTTTACAATCGGTCTTTTTTACCTTGGCATACAGGACAGCTCCGTAACCTATCATCGAGGCATCTGAGAACCCGACCAAAGTAACTCTAGCCCCAGGGTAAATTCCAATATGTCTTGGGATTTTAACGTTCAGCAAACTACCCAATTCCGATTGAAACTGTTGCCATTGATGTGCAACTAAATCTGAGGGAGGCTCATCCCAGTCCACCCCAGTCGCTTTATTAAAGCCTTTGCATAGAGTGTGACTGGAGCTAACAGTCCCATCGGGTCAAAGAGTCGGGCGACTGTAGACAAAATGTTTCACTTAGTCCCCTCCTTTGCATCATGATCTAGTTTAAATTGAAGAACGTCATCCTTTGGAACCCATCGCAAACCTAGCACTGAAGACGGATTATGATCCGTAAATTCCTTCCGTATTTCTCGCGGACTATTATCGGAATGTGAAGATGCGAGTTCAATTACATTAGAGCCCCACTTAGTTAACTCAAAACCACCCCTTCGAAACATGTCCTTAGCTTCTCGAATTATGTCTAAGGCCCCGTTTTTAGATGGAAGGGATGTTACCAAGTCATCCATGTACATATCACGGGGAATCAATTTCGACACCATAGGAAAGTTTTCCTTCTCTTCCTCGACAAGCTGATGTACCGTACGTAAAGCCAAATATGGTGAAGAGGACACCCCGAATACAACCGAATTTAGTTCATACACCTTTATGGGCTCATCCAGTGAATTTCTCCATAAAAACCTCTGAAATTTCCTGTTTCAGGAGCTATTAAAATTTGCCGATACATCTGCTTGATATCCGCGGAAGCGCAATTTTGAAAATTCTGAAATTAATCAACAATGCCATAATATCGGTTTGCAATTAGGGTCCTACGAACAAAATATCGTTTAAGGATTTCCCAGAAGTCGTTTTTGCACTTGCATTAAACACCATCCTTAAAGGTGTTGTCAAACTTTGCGGTTTAAAAACCCCATGATGTGGGATAAAATATCCATCAGATGGAAAATCCGTCATTGCAACTAAATAAGCATGACCCTGCTGTAGATAATCCGTAACCACCGCGTTATAAGCTTTCCTCAATTCTGAAGAACGACTTAAACGTTTTTCTAGGGTCATAATGCATCTTTTGGCCACTTCAACCGATTGACCTAAACACGAAGGTTCTTGCCGGAAAGGTAAATGAACCATGAATCTTCCGGATTCTTGCCTCCTAACAGTAGAGGAGTATATCTCCTCACACTTAAGGTCTTCAGGACTTAAGGTAGATTTCAGTGAGGGAGAGACTTCTTCCACTTCCCAAAATCGTTTAACCAAATCTTCGATCGGCGTTTCCCTAACAATTGTACAACAGAGCGCCAAATTTGGTTCAATGTAACCCCCAATAGGAGCTTTTCCCATCAATACAAATCCAAATGGACTTTCTATTGCTATGGGTTGTGTTGTGGAACCTCGAACTTGTCGACCTCCGAAAAAATATGGACAAAACTCAGCCCCAATGATACCATCAATCGAACGTGATACATCAAAATTTGGATCGGCAAGATCTAACTCCCTTAAATGATCCAAATGCGACCTATCAATCGCAATGGAAGGCAATCTATCAACAATCTTGTCAACAATGAAGGAGTTAATGTCTAACTTGACATTTTGATTAATTAACGATGACAATGCAAACATTGTTTTGCCTTCAATTGCCTTTGGCACGCCTCCAAATCCCAAAATTGACGATTTTATTTACTCTATGGGAAGTCGTAATCGTCTACAAGCGCGAAGTGTTATGAAATGGGATTGACTACCCGAATCAATTAACAAGCGGATCCTTTGCATCCTCCCTGAACCTTCCAGTACGTTACCTACCACCGTAGCTAACACAACAGTGCTTTTAGGGCACTGTGAACGACTGACTTGAGTCTCTAACGAACAAAGACTTGCAACCGCGTTCGCTTCTTGTTTATTCGGTGTATCATTTGTGGTATTACTAGAAAATTCAAAATGTAGAAGGGTATGATGTGGTAAATCACATTTGGAACAACTTGTCTGAACTTTACACTCCTTGGATCTATGGTCGCTTGAAAAGCATTTTAGACAAATTCGTTTTTGTTTTAACTGTCTATAACGATCCCAGGTCGACAAAGATAAAAATTTAGGGCAATTCTGGACTTTGGTGGAAACCAACCTCACACAATGTGCATCCTACTTTTCGAATTGTTTCTGATGGATCCGACTTTACTACCAGCGAATGACTAAGGCTTGACTTACGCTTTGAATAATGATTATTTTCCGACGAGGGCAAGGTCCTGATCTGTTTTTCTAAAAATTTAACAAAATCCGAGTACTCCGGAATATTTTTATCTCGATGCGCGGCCTCGAATTCCCTTCTCGTAATAGGATCTAATATTTTCAAACCCCTATGCAAGAAAATATAATCCTCCAAAGACGGAATTGAGCCTAACTGTTTCAAAGCACCGATAGGGGTACAAAACTTATCCAAGACCATTGCTAAGCCTTCTCTGGATTCGGATTTAAGGGGCTTAAACCCAAAAATTTGGTCAATATAGGAATCCGCTAAACTTCTATCGTCATTATATCGATCATAAAGAGCATTCCAAATTACCGAATAATTGCTAGCTACTGGTTTCAAAGCTTTACAGATGTTCGCTGCCGGACCGTGCAATTTAGAAACTAAATATTGTAATTTTTCCAGATCCGATAAGCGTTTATTATCATGAATTAATGTTTTGAATAATTCATAAAAAACTGGCCTCTCATCTGTACGCCCATTGAAAATTGGAATATCGATTCTAGGAAGTTAAATATTTTTTTCCTGATCCATAACACCTACTTGTGATAAACCGCTGACGAAGTTTCGCTTGCTTTACCACTCCCTGATAAGCCAGTACCGGCTACTTGTTTAGGTGACGGGATATCCCTCGCTGCGACTAACCTAATTAACCCTATCATTTCAGGTACCGAGTCATTAAACTCAGGTGAAATTTTTTCATCTAATTCACATTTAATCTCATTAATGCGAAATTCAGTATTTTCAAATTCTTTTACTGTATCATCAAATACATGAAGGAGTATTTGAAACTGCTCTAGCAATTTTTTATCACTTCTCGTAACTTTATTAGCTATATCATATAACCGTTGAATTCTAATAAAATACTTTTCCCTTTTAGCAATGAGTATTTTTACTTTTAATTCTGACATTTTTTTTTTTTTTTATAATTGAACCTATAGAGATAATTAAAATTATTAAATTTACTGATTAATAAATGTTTTGCTTTGATAAACAAAGACTAACCTTAACCCAATGACACGATTGTGCTAGAATGATGTTATAATCGAACGGCCCAACAATCGACCCCTACAAATCACTAGCAATCGATCCGGCTCGGTCAGGACCAATAAATTATGGCATATAAATTTATAAGTGGACTGTATAACTAAAATTATGAGTTAAATAATTTTCTAACAATCAGCAGACTCCCGAAACATTAAAATTATTGAAAATTAGTTCGGGACTCACCCGTATGCGGCTTCCACTGGCTGCACTCCTTCTACGTCTTTTTCGTAATCTGGTGGTCTCTTCTTAGTTGTTCCTAAATTTTCAACTAACCCAATGGTTCGGGAGTACTCGTAATATTTTAAAAAACTATTAAAAAACTGATGCTCAACTGCACATTGGCAAGTACAAAGACTGACTGGGGGATGTTTCTATATGCCATATGGGATTAAACAAAAGCAAAACAATTGACAATCAAAACATATGGCCCGACAGAGCCGGACCAACCGTATTATTTATAATATTTAAATAAAATTATTCGCGTTGGCGCGACCAGCTGGAGACAGCCTGAACAATCTGGCCTCTCCATCTCTACCTGTCAAAACCTCTTCGACAATGGCTAATGGCCAATTGTTTGCTCAGGGCTCGTCGATTTCTTTCTATTCTGTTCAAAGCTTCGGTCCCAACAACATCACAATCAGGAACTCCGTTATCTCGCAAACCATGTAAGAACATAGCTGGAGTTAAAGGTACGAGATCTTTGGGACTTTCTGAGATGTAATCAATGGTCTGGCATTCAAAACTGCTTCACAATTACACATAACCGTGCTCAGTTCTTCATAATTGAGATTCGGCTTTCCCAAAACTTTGAATTGAAAATCCATTGCATTTGTTGAGTAGTACTGTATTGCTCTATCTTCTTCCAATCCAAGCTCTTGTAAAGATCCGCTGCCCCAACAAAATTACTGCCGTTGTCGCTGTAAATTATCTTCGGCCTTCCTCTTCGAGGGATGAATCTCCTTACACTCTGAAGAAAGCAATTAGATGTCATTGAGGATACTAATTCGACATGAACTGCGCGGTAAATAGCACAAGTGTAGAGACAAATCCATACCTTGGAACCGTCTTTTAAGAATGACATTCCAGCTAGATCAACTCCAGTCACTTCAAAAGCCTCAGCTCTTTTAAGCCTGTTGATTATCAACGGTGGACTTTCTACCTGGTTTATCCTAATATCATATCTCTTACATACAACACACCGGCTAATTACTTTCTTCACACTTCTTCGACCACCAACCACCCAATATCTTTCCCTTAAATCTCAAAGTAATCCTTGGGCACCAACATGACACAATTCTTTATGCCTACAAAATATCAACCTTTCAACCGTAGTTTAATTTCGAGGAATTAAATTGGATGTCTATAATCTTCTTCGTCCTCTCCTTGTGATACAGCTGTCCGAACCCTCAACAAACCATCGCTGTCTTCAAAAGGGAATTATATTCTGCCGACTGACTCCCGAAAAACTTTCTCGCTGGACTATCCTCCAGAGGTTCTTCTCAGCACACAAAATTTCTTCTAAGTTGAGTTCACCCTGCCTCTTTTCTACATCCTCGCATCGACAGTTGTAGATAAATCTTTTTATCCATGCTATCATTTTACTTTTTTTTTTTTTTTTTTTTTCGTTACCCCTACCTGGCCATGTGTGGCATACGGGGGGTTACTCTACAGGTGTAACCAACCTATCCTAACCATGGTGGGTAGGTTGAGATTTATTCCGTGGGGCCTCCACGAAATGAAAGTCAACCATCCCAGGGCGGATTCGAACCGCCACCGTTCGGCTCGAGCGTGTTAAAGCGGGCAGCGCTCCAACACGCTCGGCTATCCCCGGCCCTCATTCTTACTATTTTAGAAAACTTAGAGAAATTTGTGTAATACCAATCTTGATAATTCTCCTCAACAGCTGGCATTGCAACAATTCTTTTTCTTCTCTCCCCTTCTATTTCTTCTTCATCATAAATTTTTGCAGCCTCTGGCCAATTTTCCATCGTTTGTCTGAGCCACAAAGGCCCCTCCCACCATCTCGATTCCAACAGTTTCTTCGTATTGCAACCTCTCGACGGCAAATCTGCTGGGTTCTCTTCTCCAGGTACATATCTCCAACAACTATTTTCCTCCATTAAGCTTCTGATTTCTTTGACCCTATCATTTACAAAGGTGTCCCAATTATCCTCTCTTTCAATCCATGCCAGCACTCTAGTAGAATCACTCGAAAATTTTGTTGGAACAGCTGCTATACCTAGATCTGCCTTCACCGTTTGCTGCAATCGCGCTCCTATGCTAGCTGCTAACAGTTCTAAACGGGGTATGGAAATTTTGGGTTTATTAATACCCACGGGTGCTACTCTAGCTTTTGCCTGCAACAATCTCACTATGACCCCTGTTTTATTTTCGATTCTCATGAAAATAGCTGCTGCATACCCAGATTTGCTAGCATCACAAAATACATGTAAAGTTCTCGACTGTTGTCCATCATCTTCTATACTTATCCATATTATCCATCCATATCTATATTATATTTTATGTCTGCAATAACTCCCACCCTCCCAACTCTGAAATTAGCTAAAACAAAAGATATTTTTTCGACTAAATTAGGCCCTTTAACTACGCAATCGTTCAAGCTTGGATGCTTACCTTCTCGTCCAGAAGCATCAAACACCGGTCTTACCTTGATGGTACTACTTGATTTAATAATTGGACGGTGGGGCAAATAATGACATGCCTTGTTCATCTCATTTCTCGATAATGCCTTCTTCCAACCATTCGTGAAATACAGCTTGGTATTGTGCACGATAATTTTCATGACCTAGCCTTTTATTTAATGACACCAATCTACGCTCGGCTAGCTAATAGTAGTTAGGTAAAGGAGGATGATCTTCTATCCAAGGTAAACTTACTACAAAACGATCGTATGATATAGAAACATTATTAAGGAAATTTTGATACTCCTCCTCATTCAATTCCTCAGACTTCTTTTTCTCACTAGGCTCTGTAATGCCCAAGGAATCTAATGACCACAAGTATTGGATTGAAGCCTCCTTCACAAACATAGACGTTGTTTGCTTGCCTAAGCATTCTTCCCCAGGCACACGACCCATCAGTCCAACCCAATTTTGTTTCCTTGCGACTAACCCATTTTTTAACACATGTTTTTTGCCTGTAAAAAGCTTCCCCGCAACATCTGCTCCAATTAAAATCACTATGGGGCCTTTTTCGAAATCGGTCAAGGTTATGTTTTCCCTACCTAACTCCACCACCCAAGAACAGAGTTTTAAATGGGCAATATCACCATATATGGTGTTTTGCTCGGACGCAAGAAAGATACAGGAGTAACTATGGTTAACATCAGATAAATAGATCCTATACTGAACATGCGTTTGCACCTCTGTGCTTTCCCCACCAAATAATGAATACTGGATTCTTTCCCTTTTAATGGCCTTATACCCCATCGCTAGAGCTAATCCAGTCAATATGTGACTCCTCTGAGAACCCGTATCAACTATGGCTCCTACATTTTTTGATACACCCGACCCATGTACCGTTACCATTAGCGTTTAGAGAAGTATCATTTCACCTCGATTTTCTAGGCTCGCAAGTTGTTTACTCGTTGTTATTGTTTCGGTTTTGTTTGAATCTCGCTCCTCAGAATTCGTTTCGTATAACAAAGTGTGGTGCCTTGTCATACATGTGCTACAATTTTTTCGCTCCCTACACCTAGAAACAGGATGATTCAATTTCAAACATAAATAGCACGCTCTTTTCCTTCGAACAATTTCCCTACGCTGTTCAACTCTCATCTTTCTAACCAATTTGCAGTTGGAAATTTTATGATTACCCTCACAAAAGATACAATGAAACAATGAAGAACTTGCCGTAAGTAAGGCAGCAGCTGTAGATCTATCCTCTGACCTGAGATAACCTTTCTTAGGACTTGAACTTGAACCCATCCCTAAACCATCTTTAGCTAATTTTAGTTGCATCTCCCTTTCAACTTCTTCCCTCAAGAATGCCATCAGTTTATCTAGCCTAGCTCTATGCCTATCCCCTTCAGCTAACCTACTACTTTCTTTGGTCCTACGCTGCCAAACCTTTAAAACCTCTGTAGGAAAAGCGGACATAATCATTGGCATCAAAATAGCAGCACAGCTCCCCCTGGCAACGCCTAATGTTTCTAATGATCTAATTTGGCATTCCAATTTATCATATAAAGATGCTAAATTACGCTTCTTGTGTTCATTACCAGTGTTTTGCAAAATTATATTTAAGAGCTCCCTAATATAATCATCAACTAATAAATCATTGTTACCATACCTTGCCCATAGAGCTTCAATCGCCTTGACATAATTTTCTCCCGTAGCTGGAAAAGTCTCCACAATTTCCCTAGGTTTAGACTTCTCTACCATTCATTGATTAAGATATTGAAATTTGTCAGCAATTTCCAGTGACTCATACCTGTCTATTTTTTAAAACTGCTCCCAGAAAGGTAACCATTCTAAAATATCCCCATTATTTTTTTCAATTCCAGCTTAGGAAGTTTAACATTTGTAAATCTTTTCCCTTCCCTTTCAGATTGACAACTACTGGATTTTCTTTCAACTATCTCTAAAGCCCTTACCTTATGCAATATACTATTATACTGTACCATATACTCCTCAGTTACCTTAAACTCGGACTCTAACATCTATAACATATCTTTTCTATTTCTTCTTGAGTTTTATTTTCCACCGATATTAAGCTTTCCAATATTGCCTTATCCGCTTCTTGCAGCTATTCAAATCTCTTATTTAGAATGTCGAGTTTATTAGAAACACCCAATTTGTATATCTCATCTGAAACATCTAATAAGCTATTAATTTGATTACAAAATTTCGTTACCCGCCTCCTTAAAGTTGGTCTGACAATTCTAGCTCTTCTTTCTCAATTTCTCTTCTTTCCTTATCCATTCCCAATCACTGTCCTGTCACGGTCGCCAGATGTCAAAAATAGAGCTAATAAAGTTAAAACCAACAAAATCACAAAGTTGACAGAATATATTTTAACAGTTTAACAATTCCAATAATACTGAAAGTATAATTAATAGAACGTATTTTCAAAACATATGGCCTATGCCGAATAAATCTTTCTCTTCTTGATTTGCGTATATAAAGTATTTTCTCACACTTTTGTATCCTCATATATTTTTTTTTCATTTACATTAATAAAATTGCAAACTTGCTCACTACTAATTACGCCGCTGCTGCGATCTACGGCATGCTATGGAACTAAGCTTTTTTTTCAGAGTGAAAAATCAGATGACTTTGATTCAAGCTAGCGCCGCATGCGGACTAGAACACATTTTTTCCTTTACTCTCATATCTCCTAAATTTATGGAGTAAAGTCATTCAGCGAACCCAGGAAAAGGGAGAATGAGCGGGCCCGCGGACAGTCAGTGAGCAATGCTATCTATCCAACAAGACGAACAATATCTTCAATTCATTCATTCAAAGATTTCTTTTTATTTGAACTTTCATAGTTAAATAAACAATGTAAATCTTTGTAATTAAATTAATAATTTAAATATTTCCGGCCTAAACATCAATAAAATTGTTTTCCTTTGGAGAATAAATTTATCTGGTTTTAATTCAAATTCAATATTTAACCTATACAGTCCACACTACCAGCCAATATTCAATACGGTTTATACCAGACCAAGTTAAGTTGATGGTATAAATCAAACAATAACCCTTAGAGAGCCTTATACTAGAAATAACTGCATTACAGGTTTTTCTCATAAATTAAACATTTATCAAACAAATGTTTCGAATCCACGAGCCGCAATAATAACCAACAACAGATTCATTGACGCTATCTTACTGACTCAACTCAGCGACCCAGATTTTTGTGCGATTGAAACTATAATAAATCACGAGAAATGCTTATTCATTAGTTCCTATTTCGATGAAACCACGGATATCAATAATGACCTAGCCAAAATTTGACGTGTGATAAATGGTTACAATAATCATTACATAATCTTCAATACTGACTCCAATAGCAGATCGTTTTCTGGCACGACAATAAAATCAATCCCACGGGACGAATATTAGAAAATTTTACTATTTCCCAAAACCTAAATCTAATTAACAGACCATCTGACCTGACTACATTCGATGGAGCCAGAGGTAAGAGCAATATTGACCTGACAATCTGCAACAGAAAAATGAAAAGGTTAATAAAAAAATGGAAAATACTCAATGATTGTAACTTTTCCGATCACAACTTTATTTATTACGAAATATCCTGACAGACATACACTCAATAAACAAATCCAGAATAGAAATTTTTACAATACGAAAAAATGTGAATTGGGAAACCTTTGAGAAAAACTTAACCTTCATATTCAGAAAACAATTCGAAATTCCCGGAATAGACTTAAGCACACCACAATTAGGATCTGATATTATCTCGGTCATCAAAGACAACACAGATAAAACTATTAAAAATGTTTACCACTCTGTTAAAAAGCCAGCAATATGAAATTTAAAATAAATAAGACAAACTACTCAAAAAATAGAACACATCGGAATGTACTCTGGTGGAACGATGAATTAACTAAACTGAGAAAGGAAATCAACAGACTGAGGAAAAGTTATCAAAAGATGAAAATTAGCATGAACCTGAGAGAAATTTAAAAACAAAATTATTTGGAAAGCAGACATCGGTATCAAAGTGTAATAAAAAAGTCCAAAATTGAATCATGGAAAACTTATTGTACCGAAGAAGCTAATGTTTTATTTTGGTGAACAAAATAAAAATGCCGAAGGTCAGAGGAGACGGCCAGGGTTCAAGGGAGAAAGAAGAAATAATTTTAGGAACAATCAGTACGATCTCAAAATCTTAATTATTCGTTTAAATCTTCTTCGGACGCTACACTATTTTAAAAAAAAATAATGCAATTTATTTTTCTATTTGAAAGGAAAATAGTGAAACCCCTTTGGTAAAATAAAGAAATAATAATAATCACTCAAATAATAATCGTTAATTTAATTCATATCGACAATACGCCGTACTTAAATCAAATACACTTTATTTTAAAAAATAAAGTAAAATTACTATGCTGAGGGAAATTCGAACGCAGATCACCTTTGTGGGAATCTGTTACCTTAGCTTTCGGCTAACCACTTAATTATTTAATCTTTTCTTATAACCTCATTAACCATTCTGAGAAATTCAGAGGTGTGTGAGTGTAACTCATAATGGAATTAATCGTAACCTCTAAACAGAATTACGTTTAAAAAAAGAAAACGAAATAAGAGATAGAATAGATAGAATAATAGAAGTCGAATCCAGCTGGAATAACTTAAACACATACAAAAAAAATATGCCTTTTCTTACTTAACCTAAACTAAACTTTAATAAATCTTAATGCTACAGCCTTAATAACTAATATATTTTGTTTATCAAAATTACTAATTACAAATATAGATATAAATTACTATGATAATTGTCCTTTGAGTGAACAGCGGGGTTGATGAGGCCGTCCCAGAGTAGGTACCTCGCTCCCCGTCTCTTCACCATGATTGGATGTGGTTTCTTTGATTATATCTCCTTACGGGTATTTCGTCCAACAGTCTTCACCATTGAGCGAAAGTCCCAACCAAACAAAACCCACTGAATTAGCTCCGAGGAATCGGTCACCACTAGGTATACGCTCTCCTCAATCCACACTCTCTGACACATTGTCTCGACCAGCTGGTCCCTTCTTGAAAAGAAAGAAGCTCCAAGCCCCCACACAACACCAATTTTTCCCTCCACCAAAAATGATAAATACATAATTTTTTCTTAACTTAAATGTAACTAATTTACAACATTTTTTTAAAACTATTTTTTTCACATTTATCTAATATTTCGTTAAATTTATCTTAAATATATTTTTTACTACAATATACAATTCAATAGTTTTAGATGTTTTTTGAATATCGGAGATACAAAAATAATAATATCTTCCAAATAAACAAATACAAACGGCTCTAATTTTGGTCCAAGAACGCTATCAATAAGCCGTTGCCAGGTTGCTGGGAAGTTGTGTAACCCGAATGGCATTCTCTTGAACTGAACAATCCTCTTCCAGGTAAAAGCCGTCTCAGGTACCAGTATGCAGTCTTGATATCGAGTGAACTCAGATAAGTTGCATCCCTCAGGCGGTCCAAAATACTTGAGATGTACGGCAAAGGATAAGCATCCCTCTATTACACTTGATTAAGTTGACGGAAGTCGACGCAGAGCCTATAAGTGTTACCCGGTTTCTTCACTAGCAACACGGGCGACGACCAAGCACTATTGGATGGCTCGACTATGTCCTCTTGCAGCATCTGATCCAACTCCTGGTACATTTTATTTTGTATAAATCCGGCGATACCGGATAATACCGTTGTTTGATGGGTTTAGCCTCCCCCGTATCAATGACGTGTTCAACTACAGTGCAACCTAATTTGCCTGAAAGCAAACTACTCCACCTACTTACCAGATATTTTAGGTATTCCTCTTCTTCTGGCAACAATTCCTTTCGGAATTGCCCATGGGATCACTCGAGGGATCCTCTTCTCCGAAATACCAACGGCCTTTCGGGATGTCCGTTACCAAGTGCATTTCGCTCCAAAAGTCTATCCCCAAGATCAATTCTGTTAATAACTTCTCTACAATTAGAAATACTACTACTTTAATCTTATGGTTAAGCTCTCTTACGGAAGCTCCACTGCTCGTATACTGGGGATTTTGGTACCATCACCTCCTGTCATTGTCAACGGGACATTATAATTCAATTACATCCCAATTAATGCCAAGCGAGCCCAACAATCCGACCGCATAATAGATCTCATAGCACCCGAGTCCAACAAGCCAGTCATTACAGTACCGAATATCTTCACCTGTAGATATGGCCGTGTGTCTTTGGTCCTCGTGACGTGATAAATTGGCATTAACGATTCTCCACTCATTACTGATTTCACCACAGCAACTCATTCTCGCCAGCTATCAATGACAAAGGAAATTGCTTGATGGTGAAATTAGGTATACCAGGAGCTTTTGATAACGCCTGGGTGCCCGCTATAATGCAAAATCTTAGGCGATATCGATGCCCAAGAAACTGATTTCAAATCATATCAAGCTTTTTCAACACACGTACAGTAGAACTAAAAACGAACAACTACAAAATAACGAAAAACCTGACGATAAGCACACCTCAGGTCTCATCTCTCTCTCCGACACTCTGGAACATACTAATAAATTCTATATTTGGTATTCCCATACCCAGCAATGTACAGATAAGTACATACGCCGACGATATTCTACTTCTTATAACTAGCAAAGTATTATTTATTTATTTTTTATTTTTTTTTTTATTTTAATACTTTTATTCAACATAAAATTTACATAGAAAATAATACTGATTAATTACAATATAAAGTATATACTGACATAGCGCGAAGGCTGTCTGTCAGGAGCGCTGAATATTTATTTATTTTTAAAATTACTAAATAAATAAATAATTAAATTACATAAATAAGTAAAGTTACATAACGAATTTCATACATATAAGTAATTATAAATTTCATATAAATATTTTCAATAGTTAAAGTTCCGAACAAGAAATGAGCGATAGATATAGGCCTCTTTTACGTAGTTCGCTAAGGCTGACCAATCATGACCATTTAAATAAATTAACATTTGGGCCTCGGATAGGGTGGTTATACCAAAATGCTTCTTTCTCATGCCTTCGAATGCTTTACATCGGCCTAAATGATGGAAAACAGTCTCGACTTCCTGCATGCTACATATGGAACAATTATAATTTCTTCCTTCTATAAAAGGTTTATAGTTTAAATCTATTAATTCCCCTCTTACTTTAAATATTATTCCCATATCAAAAACATCCAGGCTTGAAGAGACATAGTTGACCTCGAAAGATAGTCGCTTATAAATTGGGTGATGGACTCCATTCCTGGCTTTTTCTCTAAAACTAATATCATAATATTTGGTGAGCCCAGCTTTCAATAATTTTAACTCTTTCCTCCATTGTTCAGTAGAGATAAATATTTCGCTAAATTCACATTCCACTTTTCTAGCCCAATCTATCCAATCCTTGAACCATAACACCTTCTTCCCAATAACTTCTTCTGCAACCAGTTTAGTTAGACGAAACCCTGTATGATTTAAAGTTTTTAAAATATATTTAAATTGAAGTTCAAAAGTGAACACATGAATCGGTGTCAGTTTGGAGTCTATATAAATCATATAATTTGGTGTGATTTTATGTAATTTAAATAATTTCTTAATGAATGTTCTCTGGACACTTTCTAACTTATCAAAGTATTGGTTTCCCCAGACTTGACTCCCATATGTAAGTAAAGATCTAGTTACAGATTTGAAGATGTCTTGTTTCGCTGAGATTGGGATGTGCTTATTTATAAACAGGTTGCTCCAAACGCTATTGAGACCTAAGAGAGCATTACTAGCAGTTTTATTGAAATGTGCGGTGAGAGACAATGATGGAGTTAGTACGATGCCTAAATATTTATAACGATTCACAACAGTAATGGGCTGGTTGTTAAATCTCCATGATTCAGATCTAGCTAATCTACCTCCACCCTTTCTGAACACCATAACATTTGACTTACATAAATTAACAGTCAAATCCCACCTTGCGACGTATTCCTCGAGCTGATGAATCATTTTTTGTAACATAACAGCATTATCCGTTAGGAACACAATATCATCTGCGAATAGTAGAAGCTTAATTCTGTAACCATTCAGCCATAGTCCACCAGTTATGCTTTCCTTGAGATCATTTAAAAACAGAGTAAAGAGCAGAGGACTTAGATTACAACCCTGTTGTACGCCAGAAAGCGTTGGAAAAGGGGAAGATCGGCCATTCCTACTCCAGACAGATAGACTTGTATTCCTTTAGAGACCAGCTATAGCTCTGATGAATTTAGAGGAGACGCCCAATTGTGACAGTTTGAATAAGAGAGCATTTCTGTTAACGGAATCGAAGGCAGATTTTAAATCAATAAAAAAACAATAGATCTTTTTTATACCTTTTCTCCATTTTAGCTCAATAAGGTTGGTAAGAACAAATATATTGTCCATGGTCGAGTAGCCCTCCCTAAATCCAGCTTGTTCTTCACAGAGCAGTTGCTTCTCTTGCACCCATAACTTTAATCTTGCAGCAAGCAGACTAGTGTATATTTTTTTGATCGTATCTTGTAATACTATACCCCTGTAATTACTCGCCAGATTGATATTACCTTTTTTAAACAGTGGCAGTACAATTGCTTCATTCATGCTATCTGGCACTGAGCCTTCTTCAAAAAAATCATTAATTACTTTTAATAACAACATTAAGAATACTCTTGGAGCAAATTTATAAAACTCATATGCAATAACATCCATTCCTGGTGCTTTTCCATTCTTTAATCTGCTTTATGTATTGATTAGCTCATTATAACTGAAAGAACTATCAAGATAATCATCTTCTACTAACGGAAAGGCACAGTGGATTTGAGAAACAACTTGCGACGGATTATAAAGCTGACGAAAATGATTAACCCATTCATTTGTTCCAATATCACCTCTACATTTTAAACTATTTCTTTTAAATTTATTTATTTGAGTCCAAAATTCACTTGTATTTTTAACATTTTTTATAGATGAAGCCGCTTCTAGGTAATAATTAATACGTTTTTGCTCACAAAAATTAATATAAATTCTTTTCTCCAGAGCGTATTTCTCTTGGACAAGTTTAGACCCTGTTTTTCGAAGTAGATTTAATAATTTAAACAGTTTTTTCCTCTTATTAAAACCTGCCCGATCAAACCATGGCTGAACAGAACTAAAAGGCTTACCTTGACACTGCATAGATCTTGCACTCTCTCTTATTAACTCTTTGATATCACTTAAATTCACAGTTTCATTATAGCCCTTTGCCTTCCTCTCTAATGATGATGAATGATTCCAATTTAATTTAGGCATATTGGGTGTAAGCTCCTGCTCCTTTTCTAAATACTCTAATTGTAATTTTATATCAATCGCCATATGATCTGACCACATTACACTTTTCACTTGAAAATCTTTAACTAATTTAATACAGTTGATCGATATAACAGCTAAATCTATTACTGAGCACCCCCTGGGGCCTATATATGTGAATTCCCCGAATTCATCACTTATGGATCTTCCATTTAATATCAGAAAACCATGTTCATCGCAAAATTCCAGAATAAGCTTACCTTCTGAATTTAATTTACTGTCTTTCGAATGTCTCAATGCCGAAAAGCAACCCAGATCTATTGTTTCTTCATCAATATTCTGACCATCCCCCACTCTACCGTTCCAATCTCCCAACAATAAAAACTGTAAATTATTATTATCATTAATAAACTCATCAAGCACACAAAAACTCTCTTTCCAAATATTCGGGCCTAAATAAATTGGTAATAAATACAGACATTCACTCGTATTAATTTTTATTTCTAATAAGTCAGTATTATTTATATTTCTAAATTTACAAATACCTTTGATAATTAATTCAGATCTACTACAAATCAATATACCACCAATAGCCCGACCAAACGTTGCCATTCTAGAGGCAGGAACCCATAATAATGAAAAATTATTAAAATAATTTGAATAAAATTTCTCATTATTCACCTCAACAAATGTTTCGCATAAACAAACAATATCATAACAATTCAAAAAATCTACAAAAAAATTATCTTTAACTTTGTTTTTAAGTCCACAAACATTATAACCCAAAATATTTAGAACTTTTGAACTATTATTAGAAACATTATTTTTTGAATTTCGATTGACAGACAGCCATTACCTGCTATTTATTCCGATCATGTGAACTAGCAAAGTATTCAATCAACTAGAATCTGACACTAACAATACGCTAACAACATTGGAAAGATGGGCAATAGACAACAGACTTGAATTTAACATTGACAAAAGGAAATATATTATTTTTACCAAGAAAAGAAAAATTCCAAATTTAAACATCAGCTATACTCTAAAACAATCCTACAAACTGACACGATTACATAGTTAGGTCTAACATTCGACCGAAAACTAAATTGGAAAGTACACATAAACAATGTAGTTGTGTGTCCCTAGAAATATTTTATGAGTTTTAGTTTCAACAGAATTCTATGAATCGCGTAGCGAATTTTTAAGAATAACAAGATTAATTTGTAATTATTATTCTTAAAAAATTGTGGACTAATTTGAATGCATATAGCTCGCATCTATTGTTTATGTGTGTCCTTATAAATATTTTGTGAGATGTAATTTCATCATATTTTCGCGAATCCTGTAGCCTCCCCCGAAACTTTGAGAAAAACAAGATTGGTTTGTAACCATTATTTACTTAAAAAATTGTAGAGTAATTTTAATGCATATAAATTGCAGATATTGTTTATGTGTGTCCGTAGAAATCTTTCATGAGATATAGTTTCACCATATTTCCGCAAATCCTGTATCGTCCCTCGAACCTTTAAGAAAAACAGAATTGATTTGTAATTAATTATGATTTTTTTTTTAAATCTTAAAATAATGTAAATGAATGGAACCCATCAGTAATGAGTGGAGAATCGGTAATGCCAATTTATCACGTCACGAGGACCAAAGACACACGGCCATATCTACGGGTGAAGATATTCGGTACTGTAATGACTGGCTTGTTGGACTCGGGTGCTATGAGATCTATTATGCGGTCGGATTGTTGGGCTCGCTTGGCATTAATTGGGATGTAATTGAATTATAATGTCCCGTTGACAATGACAGGAGGTGATGGTACCAAAATCCCCAGTATACGAGCAGTGGAGCTTCCGTAAGAGAGCTTAACCATAAGATTAAAGTAATAGTATTTCTAATTGTAGAGAAGTTATTAACAGAATTGATCTTGGGGATAGACTTTTGGAGCGAAATGCACTTGGTAACGGACATCCCGAAAGGCCGTTGGTATTTCGGAGAAGAGGATCCCTCGAGTGATCCCATGGGCAATTCCGAAAGGAATTGTTGCCAGAAGAAGAGGAATACCTAAAATATCTGGTAAGTAGGTGGAGTAGTTTGCTTTCAGGCAAATTAGGTTGCACTGTAGCTGAACACGTCATTGATACGGGGGAGGCTAAACCCATCAAACAACGGTATTATCCGGTATCGCCGGATTTATACAAAATAAAATGTACCAGGAGTTGGATCAGATGCTGCAAGAGGACATAGTCGAGCCATCCAATAGTGCTTGGTCGTCGCCCGTGTTGCTAGTGAAGAAACCGGGTAACACTTATAGGCTCTGCGTCGACTTCCGTCAACTTAATCAAGTGTAATAGAGGGATGCTTATCCTTTGCCGTACATCTCAAGTATTTTGGACCGCCTGAGGGATGCAACTTATCTGAGTTCACTCGATATCAAGACTGCATACTGGTACCTGAGACGGCTTTTACCTGGAAGAGGATTGTTCAGTTCAAGAGAATGCCATTCGGGTTACACAACTTCCCAGCAACCTGGCAACGGCTTATTGATAGTGTTCTTGGACCAAAATTAGAGCCGTTTGTATTTGTTTATTTGAAAGATATTATTATTTTTGTATCTCCGATATTCAAAGGGTTCATTAGATGTCCATAGAAATATTATTCAAAATTATAAAGTAATGTAAATGCATGGAACTCTTCTGATATTGTTTATGTGTCTCCTTAGAAATATTTTATGAGATGTAGTTTCAACATATTTCCGAACATCCTGCAGCGTCCCTCGAAACTTTGAGAAAAACAGGATTGATTTGTTATTATTACGTTGTTTTTTTAAATCGTAAAGTAATGTAAATGCATGGAACTCAATCGTCAAGTAGTTTATTTGCATGAAACTCTTCAGATATTGTTTATGCTTGTCCTTAAAATTTTAAATTTTAAAATTTAAAGTTTAAAAAGAAATCCATGAATCGCGTAGCATCTCTCGAATCTTTGAGAATAACTTATTAATTTCTAATTATTATTCTTTAAAAAATTGTAGAGTAATTCGAATGCATATAACTCGCATTTATTGTTTATGTGTGTCCTTAGAAATATTTGGTGTGATGTAATTTCATCATATTTTCGCGGATCCTGTAGCGTCCCTCGAGCCTTTGATAAAAACAGGATTAATTTGTAATTATTATTCTTTTTTCAATAATAGAGTAATGTAAATGATATAAATCGCAGATATTGTTTATGTGAGTCCTTAGAAAGGTTTCATTAGATGTCCATAGAAATATTATTCAAAATTGTAAAGTAAATTAAATGCTTGGAACTCTTTAGATATTTTTTATGTGGGTCCTTGAAAATATTTTTTATCTGTTTGAGTACCAAGAGAATTTCGCGAATCCTATAGCAGAATTCTCGATCTATAGAATCGATTCCTTGAGAGTAAAAAGATTGATTTGTAATTTTTTTTTTCTAAAAATTGTAGAGTAAGTTGAATGCATATAACTCGCAGGAATTTTATGCGTGTCTTAGGAATATTTCGTGAGATGTAGCTTCAACAGGTTTCGCGAATCCTGTAGCGTCCCCCGAAACGTTAAAAAAAACTAGATCGATTTGATATTATAATTAATTTTTTAAATTCCAGAGTAATTTGAATGCATATAAATTGCAGGTATTTTTATGTGTATCTTTAGAAATATTTCGTGAGATGTAGCTTCAAGAGATTTCGCGAATCCTGTAGCGTCCCCCGAGACGTTGAAAAAACTTGATTGATTTTGTTATTTTAATTTTTTTTTTTATTCCAGAGTAATTTGAATGCATATAAATTGCAGATATTGTTTATGTGTGTCTTTAGAAATATTTTGTGAGATGTAGCTTCAACAGATTTCCGCAATTCCTGTGACATCCCACAAAAATTTGAGAAAAATAAGATTGATTTGTAATTATTATTATTTTTTTTTTATCGTAAAGTAATGTAAATGCATGGAACTCTTCAGATATGATTACACTGGTCGACAAGGTTTTTTTCACAAGAGATCTGAATAGTGAATCTAGTGGCATTTTCCATCCTGAATTCAGATATGTAGTCAGAATTTTCCCATCAGGCATAGTTTTTCTGTAAAAGCTACTTTAGCGTTTTCTTTGGTACCTGTCATAGAAACCGTTACCTCATATGTAGCTATTTTACTCAAGCTGTATTATTGAAATTATTTGCAATGTCATGCTGAAGCGCAATAAAACATGACTGTGCAGGTTCATGGTTGTTGTTTAGACATGTTCAGACCTCTTTGGCATTGTGATGTGTCAGTATTGAGCTGACTGTGAGATTGTTGAGTAGTGAAATATTTCCTTCTTTTCTGTTTAGAAGTGTATTGTGTACGTTGTGCATGTTGTGTTTCTGTGCTTTATTTTTTCATCATGCGAAGAAATTGTGTAAATCATGCAGATAATTTCTGCTATATTTGTGGTGAGCTGACCTTCAAGTCTCAGAGGCGAAATTTGACCGCACTTGTAAAGAAGTGTTATAAACTTCACTTTGGCTTTCAAGTTGGTGATTTTGATAAGAGCTGGTCCCCAAATACATGCTGTGTTTCGTGTGTTAGACTGCTGACTGGGTGGAAAATTGGTACACATCATATGCCATTTGCAATTCCCATGATTTGGAGGGAACCGAAGGATCATTTAACTGACTGTTATTTCTGTTTGACAAATATTAAAGGAATCACATCTAAAACAAAATATACAGTTAAGTATCCGAATTTGCAATCTGCAATGAGACCTGTCTTACACAGTGAAGAGTTCCCCGTACCAGTATATGCAGCTACAACCTTAAATGATAACTCTGGTTCTGACGAGACTGAAACTCCAAGTGATTCTGATAAAAATAAAAATGATCTTACATATGAAGCCAGTAGCTATTCATCAGAACCATACTTTCCCAATCAGCAAGACCTTAGTGACCTGATTCGCGATTTAAATCTTTCTAAACTTCAAGCGGAAGTTTTAGCTTCCAGACTCAAAGGGTGGAATCTACTCCAAAAAGATGTAAGAATTAGTAGATATCGTAGCCGCCATAGTGTTTTCAAAGTATAATTCTCTGAAGAAAATGGTTATTGTGTTTTGTAATAATATTTGTTCAGTTATGGAAACTCTTGGGCTTCAACACCGGCCAGATGAGTGGCGATTATTCATAGACTCCTCTAAAGTAAGTTTGAAGGCTGTGCTGCTACATATTGGCAATAAACTTCCATCAATTTATAGCGGTAGCGCATGCCGCTGATTTGAAAGAGACATATGAATATATGAAACTAGTTTTAGAGAAAATACAATATGGAAAATATGAATGGAAAATCTGTGGTCATTTAAAGGTCATTGCTTTATTGCTTGGTTTGCAACTTGGGTTCACCAAATTTTGCTGTTTTTTGTGCGAGTGGGACAGCAGAGATAAGAAGTCTCACTACGTTAGAAAGTCATGGCCAAAACGTGAATCTCTTATCCCTGGCCAGAAAAAGGTGGCATGTGTCCCTTTAGTGAAGCCTGAAAAAATATTTTTACCTCCATTGCATATTAAGTTAGGAGTTATGAATAATTTCGTCAAAGCTATGGATAAACTTTCTGTTGGATTCTTGTAATTGAAATCGAAATTCCCCAAAGTCAGTGATGCTAAATTAAAAGAAGGAGTTTTTATAGGACCACAAATCCGATCATTAATAGCTGATGAATATTTCGAGGGATTGTTAAATCCACTGGAGAAAGCAGCCTGGCAGTCTTTCAAAAGTTTGTGTTGCAACTTTCTTGGAAACCATAAAGCAGAAAACTATCGTGACATAGTGGCTGATGTTCTGCATTCTTATAAAGCTATGGGATGCAACATGTCTTTAAAAATTCACTTCTTGGACACTCACTTGGACTTCTTCCCCGAAAACCTTGGAGCTGTCAGCGATGAACACGGTGAGCGTTTTCATCAGCAAATTTCTACAATAGAGAAGAGGTACCAAGGCAAGTGGAGTTCCAATATGCTGGCTGACTACAGTTGGACTAAAATGAGAGACGTTCCAGATGCAAAATATACCCGAAAATCACTATCTACCAATTTCTAGGTAAGTCAGAATCAGTAGTTATAATTTTGAGTTAGATAGCTAGTTACGGATTTTTTGGAATATTATAAAAAATTCAAATGATTATCACACAAAACTCCTGCCCGATGGGGAAAAACTGTAATTATATTTGAATTCAGCACGAAAAATACTTTTAGAATTTGTTATTTTAATTCTTGTGAAAGAAAAAAAGTTAAATTTTGTCGACCAGTGTTATGTGAGTTCTTTGAAATATTTTTCAAAATTGTAAATTAATGTGAATGCATAGAACCAATCAGATTACTAACTCTTACTTTTTTCTAAAAATTGTAAGGAAATGTAAATGAATGGAATTCTTTAGATATTGTTTATGAGTGTTCATAGAAATATTTCATGAGATTTAGTTTTAACGGATATCCGTGAATCCTTTAGTGTCCCTCGATTCCTTGAGAGTAAAAAGATTGATTTGTAATTTTTTTTTTCTAAAAATTGTAGAGTAAGTTGAATGCATATAACTCGCAGGAATTTTTTTGTGTGTCTTTAGAAATATTTCGTGAGATGTAGCTTTAACAGATTTCCGCAATTCCTGTAGCGTCCCACAAAAATTTGAGAAAAATAAGATTGATTTGTAATTATTATTATTTTTTTTTTATCGTAAAGTAATGTAAATTAATGGAACTCTTTAGATATTGTTTATGAGTGTTCTTTGAAATATTCTTCAAAATTGTAAATTAATGTGAATGCATAGAACCAAATGAGATTACTAACTCTTACTTTTTTCTAAAAATTGTAAGGAAATGTAAATGAATGGAACTCTTTAGATATTGTTTATGAGTGTTCATAGAAATATTTCATGAGATTTAGTTTTAACGGATATCCGTGAATCCTTTAGTGTCCCTCGATTCCTTGAGAGTATAAAGATTGATTTGTAATTTTTTTTTTCTAAAAATTGTAGAGTAAGTTGAATCATATAACTCGCAGGAATTTTATGCGTGTCTTAGGAATATTTCGTGAGATGTAGCTTCAACAGGTTTCGCGAATCCTGTAGCGTCCCCCGAAACGTTAAAAAAAACTAGATCGATTTGATATTATAATTAATTTTTTAAATTCCAGAGTAATTTGAATGCATATAAATTGCAGGTATTTTTATGTGTGTCTTTAGAAATATTTCGTGAGATGTAGCTTCAAGAGATTTCGCGAATCCTGTAGCGTCCCCCGAGACGTTGAAAAAACTTGATTGATTTTGTTATTTTAATTTTTTTTTTTATTCCAGAGTAATTTGAATGCATATAAATTGCAGATATTGTTTATGTGTGTCTTTAGAAATATTTTGTGAGATGTAGCTTCAACAGATTTCCGCAATTCCTGTGACATCCCACAAAAATTTGAGAAAAATAAGATTGATTTGTAATTATTATTATTTTTTTTTTATCGTAAAGTAATGTAAATGCATGGAACTCCTCAGATATGATTACACTGGTCGACAAGGTTTTTTTCACAAGAGATCTGAATAGTGAATCTAGTGGCATTTTCCATCCTGAATTCAGATATGTAGTCAGATTTTTCCCATCAGGCATAGTTTTTCTGTAAAAGCTACTTTAGCGTTTTCTTTGGTACCTGTCATAGAAACCGTTACCTCATATGTAGCTATTTTACTCAAGCTGTATTATTGAAATTATTTGCAATGTCATGCTGAAGCGCAATAAAACATGACTGTGCAGGTTCATGGTTGTTGTTTAGACATGTTCAGACCTCTTTGGCATTGTGATGTGTCAGTATTGAGCTGACTGTGAGATTGTTGAGTAGTGAAATATTTCCTTCTTTTCTGTTTAGAAGTGTATTGTGTACGTTGTGCATGTTGTGTTTCTGTGCTTTATTTTTTCATCATGCGAAGAAATTGTGTAAATCATGCAGATAATTTCTGCTATATTTGTGGTGAGCTGACCTTCAAGTCTCAGAGGCGAAATTTGACCGCACTTGTAAAGAAGTGTTATAAACTTCACTTTGGCTTTCAAGTTGGTGATTTTGATAAGAGCTGGTCCCCAAATACATGCTGTGTTTCGTGTGTTAGACTGCTGACTGGGTGGAAAATTGGTACACATCATATGCCATTTGCAATTCCCATGATTTGGAGGGAACCGAAGGATCATTTAACTGACTGTTATTTCTGTTTGACAAATATTAAAGGAATCACATCTAAAACAAAATATACAGTTAAGTATCCGAATTTGCAATCTGCAATGAGACCTGTCTTACACAGTGAAGAGTTCCCCGTACCAGTATATGCAGCTACAACCTTAAATGATAACTCTGGTTCTGACGAGACTGAAACTCCAAGTGATTCTGATAAAAATAAAAATGATCTTACATATGAAGCCAGTAGCTATTCATCAGAACCATACTTTCCCAATCAGCAAGACCTTAGTGACCTGATTCGCGATTTAAATCTTTCTAAACTTCAAGCGGAAGTTTTAGCTTCCAGACTCAAAGGGTGGAATCTACTCCAAAAAGATGTAAGAATTAGTAGATATCGTAGCCGCCATAGTGTTTTCAAAGTATAATTCTCTGAAGAAAATGGTTATTGTGTTTTGTAATAATATTTGTTCAGTTATGGAAACTCTTGGGCTTCAACACCGGCCAGATGAGTGGCGATTATTCATAGACTCCTCTAAAGTAAGTTTGAAGGCTGTGCTGCTACATATTGGCAATAAACTTCCATCAATTTATAGCGGTAGCGCATGCCGCTGATTTGAAAGAGACATATGAATATATGAAACTAGTTTTAGAGAAAATACAATATGGAAAATATGAATGGAAAATCTGTGGTCATTTAAAGGTCATTGCTTTATTGCTTGGTTTGCAACTTGGGTTCACCAAATTTTGCTGTTTTTTGTGCGAGTGGGACAGCAGAGATAAGAAGTCTCACTACGTTAGAAAGTCATGGCCAAAACGTGAATCTCTTATCCCTGGCCAGAAAAAGGTGGCATGTGTCCCTTTAGTGAAGCCTGAAAAAATATTTTTACCTCCATTGCATATTAAGTTAGGAGTTATGAATAATTTCGTCAAAGCTATGGATAAACTTTCTGTTGGATTCTTGTAATTGAAATCGAAATTCCCCAAAGTCAGTGATGCTAAATTAAAAGAAGGAGTTTTTATAGGACCACAAATCCGATCATTAATGGCTGATGAATATTTCGAGGGATTGTTAAATCCACTGGAGAAAGCAGCCTGGCAGTCTTTCAAAAGTTTGTGTTGCAACTTTCTTGGAAACCATAAAGCAGAAGAATATCGTGACATAGTGGCTGATGTTCTGCATTCTTATAAAGCTATGGGATGCAACATGTCTTTAAAAATTCACTTCTTGGACACTCACTTGGACTTCTTCCCCGAAAACCTTGGAGCTGTCAGCGATGAACACGGTGAGCGTTTTCATCAGCAAATTTCTACAATAGAGAAGAGGTACCAAGGCAAGTGGAGTTCCAATATGCTGGCTGACTACAGTTGGACTAAAATGAGAGACGTTCCAGATGCAAAATATACCCGAAAATCACTATCTACCAATTTCTAGGTAAGTCAGAATCAGTAGTTATAATTTTGAGTTAGATAGCTAGTTACGGATTTTTTGGAATATTATAAAAAATTCAAATGATTATCACACAAAACTCCTGCCCGATGGGGAAAAACTGTAATTATATTTGAATTCAGCACGAAAAATACTTTTAGAATCTGTTATTTTAATTCTTGTGAAAGAAAAAAAGTTAAATTTTGTCGACCAGTGTTATGTGTGTTCTTTGAAATATTTTTCAAAATTGTAAATTAATGTGAATGCATAGAACCAATCAGATTACTAACTCTTACTTTTTTCTAAAAATTGTAAGGAAATGAAAATGAATGGAACTCTTTAGATATTGTTTATGAGTGTTCTTTGAAATATTCTTCAAAATTGTAAATTAATGTGAATGCATAGACCCAATCAGATTACTAACTCTTACTTTTTTCTAAAAATTGTAAGGAAATGTAAATGAATGGAATTCTTTAGATATTGTTTATGAGTGTTCATAGAAATATTTCATGAGATTTAGTTTTAACGGATATCCGTGAATCCTTTAGTGTCCCTCGATTCCTTGAGAGTAAAAAGATTGATTTGTAATTTTTTTTTTTCTAAAAATTGTAGAGTAAGTTGAATGCATATAACTCGCAGGAATTTTTTTGTGTGTCTTTAGAAATATTTCGTGAGATGTAGCTTTAACAGATTTCCGCAATTCCTGTAGCGTCCCACAAAAATTTGAGAAAAATAAGATTGATTTGTAATTATTATTATTTTTTTTTTATCGTAAAGTAATGTAAATTAATGGAACTCTTTAGATATTGTTTATGAGTGTTCTTTGAAATATTCTTCAAAATTGTAAATTAATGTGAATGCATAGAACCAAATGAGATTACTAACTCTTACTTTTTTCTAAAAATTGTAAGGAAATGTAAATGAATGGAACTCTTTAGATATTGTTTATGAGTGTTCATAGAAATATTTCATGAGATTTAGTTTTAACGGATATCCGTGAATCCTTTAGTGTCCCTCGATTCCTTGAGAGTATAAAGATTGATTTGTAATTTTTTTTTTCTAAAAATTGTAGAGTAAGTTGAATGCATATAACTCGCAGGAATTTTATGCGTGTCTTAGGAATATTTCGTGAGATGTAGCTTCAACAGGTTTCGCGAATCCTGTAGCGTCCCCCGAAACGTAAAAAAAAACTAGATCGATTTGATATTATAATTAATTTTTTAAATTCCAGAGTAATTTGAATGCATATAAATTGCAGGTATTTTTATGTGTGTCTTTAGAAATATTTCGTGAGATGTAGCTTCAAGAGATTTCGCGAATCCTGTAGCGTCCCCCGAGACGTTGAAAAAACTTGATTGATTTTGTTATTTTAATTTTTTTTTTTATTCCAGAGTAATTTGAATGCATATAAATTGCAGATATTGTTTATGTGTGTCTTTAGAAATATTTTGTGAGATGTAGCTTCAACAGATTTCCGCAATTCCTGTGACATCCCACAAAAATTTGAGAAAAATAAGATTGATTTGTAATTATTATTATTTTTTTTTTATCGTAAAGTAATGTAAATGCATGGAACTCCTCAGATATGATTACACTGGTCGACAAGGTTTTTTTCACAAGAGATCTGAATAGTGAATCTAGTGGCATTTTCCATCCTGAATTCAGATATGTAGTCAGATTTTTCCCATCAGGCATAGTTTTTCTGTAAAAGCTACTTTAGCGTTTTCTTTGGTACCTGTCATAGAAACCGTTACCTCATATGTAGCTATTTTACTCAAGCTGTATTATTGAAATTATTTGCAATGTCATGCTGAAGCGCAATAAAACATGACTGTGCAGGTTCATGGTTGTTGTTTAGACATGTTCAGACCTCTTTGGCATTGTGATGTGTCAGTATTGAGCTGACTGTGAGATTGTTGAGTAGTGAAATATTTCCTTCTTTTCTGTTTAGAAGTGTATTGTGTACGTTGTGCATGTTGTGTTTCTGTGCTTTATTTTTTCATCATGCGAAGAAATTGTGTAAATCATGCAGATAATTTCTGCTATATTTGTGGTGAGCTGACCTTTAAGTCTCAGAGGCGAAATTTGACCGCACTTGTAAAGAAGTGTTATAAACTTCACTTTGGCTTTCAAGTTGGTGATTTTGATAAGAGCTGGTCCCCAAATACATGCTGTGTTTCGTGTGTTAGACTGCTGACTGGGTGGAAAATTGGTACACATCATATGCCATTTGCAATTCCCATGATTTGGAGGGAACCGAAGGATCATTTAACTGACTGTTATTTCTGTTTGACAAATATTAAAGGAATCACATCTAAAACAAAATATACAGTTAAGTATCCGAATTTGCAATCTGCAATGAGACCTGTCTTACACAGTGAAGAGTTCCCCGTACCAGTATATGCAGCTACAGCCTTAAATGATAACTCTGGTTCTGACGAGACTGAAACTCCAAGTGATTCTGATAAAAATAAAAATGATCTTACATATGAAGCCAGTAGCTATTCATCAGAACCATACTTTCCCAATCAGCAAGACCTTAGTGACCTGATTCGCGATTTAAATCTGTCTAAACTTCAAGCGGAAGTTTTAGCTTCCAGACTCAAAGGGTGGAATCTACTCCAAAAAGATGTAAGAATTAGTAGATATCGTAGCCGCCATAGTGTTTTCAAAGTATAATTCTCTGAAGAAAATGGTTATTGTGTTTTGTAATAATATTTGTTCAGTTATGGAAACTCTTGGGCTTCAACACCGGCCAGATGAGTGGCGATTATTCATAGACTCCTCTAAAGTAAGTTTGAAGGCTGTGCTGCTACATATTGGCAATAAACTTCCATCAATTTATAGCGGTAGCGCATGCCGCTGATTTGAAAGAGACATATGAATATATGAAACTAGTTTTAGAGAAAATACAATATGGAAAATATGAATGGAAAATCTGGGGTCATTTAAAGGTCATTGCTTTATTGCTTGGTTTGCAACTTGGGTTCACCAAATTTTGCTGTTTTTTGTGCGAGTGGGACAGCAGAGATAAGAAGTCTCACTACGTTAGAAAGTCATGGCCAAAACGTGAATCTCTTATCCCTGGCCAGAAAAAGGTGGCATGTGTCCCTTTAGTGAAGCCTGAAAAAATATTTTTACCTCCATTGCATATTAAGTTAGGAGTTATGAATAATTTCGTCAAAGCTATGGATAAACTTTCTGTTGGATTCTTGTAATTGAAATCGAAATTCCCCAAAGTCAGTGATGCTAAATTAAAAGAAGGAGTTTTTATAGGACCACAAATCCGATCATTAATGGCTGATGAATATTTCGAGGGATTGTTAAATCCACTGGAGAAAGCAGCCTAGCAGTCTTTCAAAAGTTTGTGTTGCAACTTTCTTGGAAACCATAAAGCAGAAAACTATCGTGACATAGTGGCTGATGTTCTGCATTCTTATAAAGCTATGGGATGCAACATGTCTTTAAAAATTCACTTCTTGGACACTCACTTGGACTTCTTCCCCGAAAACCTTGGAGCTGTCAGCGATGAACACGGTGAGCGTTTTCATCAGCAAATTTCTACAATAGAGAAGAGGTACCAAGGCAAGTGGAGTTCCAATATGCTGGCTGACTACAGTTGGACTAAAATGAGAGACGTTCCAGATGCAAAATATACCCGAAAATCACTATCTACTAATTTCTAGGTAAGTCAGAATCAGTAGTTATAATTTTGAGTTAGATAGCTAGTTACGGATTTTTTGGAATATTATAAAAAATTCAAATGATTATCACACAAAACTCCTGCCCGATGGGGAAAAACTGTAATTATATTTGAATTCAGCACGAAAAATACTTTTAGAATCTGTTATTTTAATTCTTGTGAAAGAAAAAAGTTAAATTTTGTCGACCAGTGTTATGTGTGTTCTTTGAAATATTTTTCAAAATTGTAAATTAATGTGAATGCATAGAACCAATCAGATTACTAACTCTTACTTTTTTCTAAAAATTGTAAGGAAATGAAAATGAATGGAACTCTTTAGATATTGTTTATGAGTGTTCTTTGAAATATTCTTCAAAATTGTAAATTAATGTGAATGCATAGAACCAGTCAGATTACTAACTCTTACTTTTTTCTAAAAATTGTAAGAAA